>BCNH02000003.1:2100028-2157153 GCA_001662345.2 Metrosideros polymorpha var. glaberrima | reverse complement strand
GCCCGGCCCGAACCGAGCGGAGCGGGCGGGGCGCGCGTGGACCGACCAGCTTTGGGTAGGTCCTCTCCCTTCCACAAAAGTGGGGTACCCCTTGGGGCCCAAACCCACTTGAGAGGCTCCTCTAGATAAACCCATCTTCCATCTCCCTTCTATCTCATGTGGGACTATTTCCATTCACATTTCTCATTCACTTTCTATGGGATAAAATCCCAACAAGGGTTAAAAGAAGAACTTGAGCGCTATTTATAGAACTTTCAACCATACCCTCTTATTACAAGCTGGGCTCTACTCGGCCCACATAGACCAATCTCATATTAAACTAATTAAAAATATTCATATCTAACCTTATTATATCAATCCTCCCATCAATTAATGTAGCCCACATTAGAAAATTTCTTACATCTTCGGCATAAGGATATATATGCACTTGTTGTATAAGTCGTGACAAATTGGACTAAGTCACCAGATCTCATAGAGAAATTTGCCATCGTCAGCTGTGTACCTACTCTGATGCAATTAGGAATTTCTCCATGAAAGTCAAGGAAGAAGATCGACTAAAATCCCGAAAAAGTCAAGGTGAATGAATAACAAAAAAAAAAAAAATCATATGAAGATAGATTAGTTAAATTGGCGCCTCGAAAGAACACGCAAATGGAATAGATATGATCGATCATAATTCATGGAGATTATCTCGTCTATATTTGTTACTAAGATTATCCACCTCTAAACATGCTCAAAGCGGACCAACCAAGTAGGTTGGTTGAGTGGTCCATAATTTTCTTTGCGATTCGAAGATTATGGGTTCGATTTCTCAGTCTACCATCCTTGGTCTCACAAAACCTTGATTAGTCTATCGCCGGTCTTCAACTTCTCCCCTCGCGCTTGACGGGATTAAGGTGATTGGCTC
The DNA here is from genome assembly GCA_001662345.2 of Metrosideros polymorpha var. glaberrima. Taxonomy (NCBI): domain Eukaryota; kingdom Viridiplantae; phylum Streptophyta; class Magnoliopsida; order Myrtales; family Myrtaceae; genus Metrosideros; species Metrosideros polymorpha. The sequence goes on along the minus strand of BCNH02000003.1, from coordinate 2,156,246 downwards.
GCCCAATGAAGGATGTTTCGTTGACATCTTAAACCAAATGTTAAGATTCGTCTCAATTCCATCCAAATCCTTTTTGAAGGGCAAAAAAAAAAACACACTCAAAACGGAAAAATTGTTAACGGAATCAGACCAATGTTTAGAAAAGGCAAAGTTATGTAACAAACGGAAAAAAAAAAAAAACAACAACAACAACAAATATACTAATCCTAATAGTGGACAAGGGCAAGAATCAAAATTCTTAAAGACAAACAAGTATCAACAAGCGCCATAAATGAACGAAAAAGTAAACAACTTCTATGAATTGCACAAATTTTTAATTATATATATTGATTCCTTATTGATATGGTTGTTTTTCTGATTCTTCGCTATCATGATTGTCCTTTTGATTCTTCGCTGTCATGACTCTATATAATATACTCGAGGAAAACTTAACAATTATGTTATTAACACGAGATAGAAAGAGTAGTGAAAACAATAACATAGAAAATTGGCTGAAGATATTCCATGTTAGTGTGCCGCAATTAAAATAAAATAAAATAAAAACAGCCCCCAAAACCAGCTTAGAAGCTGAACTTCTTAGGTTAGAACATGAGCTCAACGACCTTCAACATTTCCACGTACGGGCGTGGAGCAACAACGAATACACATCTTTTGGATTGTGTTGACGGGATCGTACCAATTAATATAGATACGATCCTTTCACCACGACGTTACATGGACCCTTGTTTTAGATTGCACACCTTCCGACTTCTTCTATTTAAAACACTCCAAAAGGGCTTTACAAGAGGCAGATGCGACCTCCATATGGCATGATTAGGGTTTTGAAAGAGGACGATAGAAAAGAGAGACGGCATAGTCATCTTCCACTAAGGCGTCATCTCCCCTCCACTTGGAGAAAATAGGATAAGCCTAGACAAGGAGGCGAGATACGTGGAAAGTCTTGACCAGCTTGGGATCTCAGATTCTTATTTTCTATTTTCCCATTGATAGATGGAAGATGTGAAGTATTTAAATCACAAACCTACCAGTAAACTATATGAACACTCGCTTATTTTTAACTCGGTACTGACATTGTTTTGCTAGCAAAACAACAAGAGAGATAGAGAGAGATAGAGGGAGACGTCAACTTCACTGCCTTTCGTTTGCCAACTCAATGAAAATTGGAAAGGACTTCCCCGAGAATAGTTCATCCTTATCCACTTTGGAAAGAGAAAATTGAGTTTTGAAATCGGATGTGGATTGTACATGTTGCGATCAACGTCATCGTCTTTCTCCGACCCAACATCCCTCGTGGCAGGTACATGCATATGTCTCTCTCTCTCTCTCTAAAAGCTATCATGAAACCATGGGAGCCACCTGATACACAGCCAAACAACCCCAGTTTTCTATTCATTTTCTATTTCTTCCCGTCCCTTCTTTGGTACTACTACTTTGTTTTTATGAACAGGTTGAAATGCTATCTCACGTGTCCTCCTATTAATATATAGGCAAAGGGTTGGGTCTGTTTACCCTCTGATGTGGTGGTGATGATGATGATGATGGTTGATCCTCCATCAAAGAACCTTTTCTTCTTTCTCTTGTACAGTATCCTGTTTCGGTTCCTTCCAGCCCATGACGACGATGATGGTGATGGATCTTTACCTTTCAGGCTGTCAATCTTACCGCAGACGTGGGTGAGTGACGACCGAAGCGGACAACATCATGAATCAACTGGGCCCGTGCTCTTTTCTACGAGGGTGAAGAACGGTCGTCCGGACGAGAGGGCTGAAGGCAAAGTGGATCCTCGACAGTCTTTGAGCATAGGGGAGGGAGAGCATGAAGGAGTAGCTCGTGCCTCACATCGAACAGGGAGGTACTGATAAACGATTGGAACCAATGGTGACTGGAACGTCGTTTCTTTAAGCAGGGGGTGGGGGGAGCTTGCCACATCCTAGAGCGACCCACTGGATGGAAGGGGTATTATTGTTGAGAAATTCACAGGCCAACACCCGCATCCCAAATGATCACTACATCGTCTGGTTATTCCGACTACTCCTGTCGAAGGTGGAACTGATCGCCCCACTACCGATCAATACCGTGGACATTCAACCAATCAAGGACTAAAAACGATAGAGAAATTGGAAAAACAAAAAGGGTAAAAGCCACCAAAAATTTGAAATTATATTTATTGTGACATATTTATTCTAAATTATTTTTGTGACACCAAAAATTTCAAACTTATATCTATGTGACACATTTACTTTCAAACATGTACAATATCACACATTTATCCTTAATTTCTTCTTGTGATACCAAAACTGTCAAAATTGTATCAATGTGACATATTTATCCTAAAAAATTAGTGTCGCAGAAAAAGTTTAGAGTTTTTTGTCACAAAAAAAATTAGAGAAAATGCGTCATACAGGTATAAGTTTGAGATTTTTAATGTCACAGAAAAAAGTTTGAGATAAATGTTACATGGGTACAAATTTGAAATTTTTGGTGTCACAAAATTAATTTAGGATAAATGTGTCATAGTGGAAAAAGTTTCGAGTTTTTTTTTTTTGTTGGCTTTTTCAAAAAAAAGAAAAAAGACAGAAAAGAAAAGGGTGCTTTAGGAAATAGGTGAAGGTCCTACAAACGTTCTTTGCCCGATCGAACGCCATGCTCATTGCTCACCCGCTGGCAAGCGGCCCAACTCTTTATAGCTTCCAACGGTTGCGCACTTGAAAACACTTTTTCTTTTGGAAAAAGCAGGTTCTTGTGGGCACCACCTCCAACTAGCTTGGGTGAAAGAAGAAGAAAAAGAAAGCACGACAAAAAGTCTCGAGGCTTCCTTCATTCGCTTTCCTTCCGGTCAAAGTTCGCCTCACCTTTGACTAATAATCTCACCCGATTCTTATCCTCTGAAATTCGACAAAAGCATAACGTTAATGACCTTATAGAAGCCCCACTAACCATACTACTGTGAAACAAACTGATCTAGTCTGGCAAACGGAATCAAACGATTGAAGAAAAAAATAGACACCAAATTTATATGGTTCAGTCAAGGCGACCTGTATCCACAGAGAAAGCAACAACGAATTTCACTATAGATCAAATGATATAATTGAGATAACAACTGCACCTGAATCAATCAAACACTCTCAGTATTTTTTAAATCACAATTACATCCAATAACTCACACGATATTTATCTCCACAATTCCTCGCGAAATAATCTTTCAATCTCATGAATGAATTATACACAAATTCTTAATGGCAAGAATTTAATTGATTTCGACGCTTGAATTCTTCTTCGGGATGTAATTCATAAATAGAAACTCCTCTTTGATATTCTTCACAATGAAGATAATTCTTATATATAGATAAGAGCAGAGATCCAAAGTAAGAAACTAGGAAATCATTCAATTAGGAAATTTATTCAAAATAGAAAATCTACGTGAATTAGAAAAATTTCATTTTCAGGCTCAAATTGGAGACATATCTTAACATAGTATTTCTCATCACCAGTCTGTTTCATCTAATAACGTTGCCGTCTGATTCATGAGGTCGCATTGAGGGCAAGAGTATGGCGTGTACCCGATCCTTTGCGATCCTCGAGCCGCTGACGGTTTGGTTTAGTAAAACGAGTCTGGCGAGGGATACCGTCCTGCTTCCCACTTGTACTATTTTCACTTAGGACGGGGACGGCATGCGCCGGGAATAAGCAAAAGGGGGTCGTCTTGTATTGTTTCCATAACGCTAACGGTCCAACTCTCCAGCCCCACCTTTCGCTTTCGGTAAAACCTTATCCTTTGGCCGACGTGGTTGTCCGAATGCCCCCCCACTCAGCTTCGCTATTATCCAGTTTTTTGTTCTTCTTTTTTCTTTTTTGAGGGGGGGATGGTGCAAGATAAAGTAGAGAGAGAGAGAGAGACCATTAAATTGGCACTACCTACACATTACTATTTCCCTGACCGATGAATAATGAGACGCGCCCTGAATTTTTCTGAATAAAGTGGGGGGATCACTAAACTTGGAAGTTTTTCTAGACCATGACAAGGAGAGAAGAGGAGGAGGAGGAGAGGCTTAGGATCAGGAATCGTTGAATAATACAACATGTCGGTTTCAACCATCACTTCCGCCTACCTATTTGACAAGTAGCCTCGGCTGTGGTCGCACCTTAATCGATGTGGCGGGACTCTCAATCTTCCAAGTTCTGATAAAAACGATAACGAAAGATCGAACGCGTACGCGCTGAATTCATCTGAATAAGAGAAGCACTTCTCCTAGAAGGCGGGGGGATACGTGGAATTTTCTTCAATGTCCTTTGTTCTTTGTCTGTTTCTAATTTCTAGAATTTTAGATTGAAGCTCGTTCGACAATGTAAACTAGTTCATCCCCATCTCAATCACTCAATCTCAAATGCAATTTTTAACCCTTATGCTACCAGAATCATTTAGTCAAATCGGTGCTCTAAATTCGAAACCCGAGAATTTTATTAATTTACTTAAGATATATCTAGATATTTATGTCATTGTAGCAATCAAGAATTAAGTTTCACCTCCATCTCATTATATTCTCTTGTCTAAATTCACCCCTTTGGTGGGGTGGGGTCCTTGCTCCATGAGCCTATGGGTCCCAAGTCTAGATTCCTGGCAGTTGTATCGCCACCTGCAAATAAAGAAAACAAGCATAGATAAGCGAGTCAGATAAATAATATAATAATAAAAAGAATAAACGGTGATAAATGAAAGGGGCCAAAAAGAAGGAAAGTCAAAAAGTAAAAGAGAAAAAGAACAAAAATTCAAAATAATAGGAAATTGAAATGTAAAAAGGAAAGGGAAAATTCACACGCAGACGAACGGAGGAAGAAAAAGCAGAAGGGCAAAATCGGAAAAGGGCGAAAGAACGTCGAACGACAGGGCGGAATCGAGAACTCGCGCACCAAACGCGGTGCGAGTGAAAATCCGGCCAAAGCGTCGACGACGACGACGGCGAGGATTCGTCGGAATCGATATATGCAGAGACTTGAGGAACGGAATTGATCGGTTAGGTCTTCATTCTTTTAGGTCCCGATTGATTCAGGTGATCGATCAGAGATTCGGTGTCCAAAATCTGACTGAATTAGTCGAGAAGTATTGATATATTATCCCTTATTTACACAATCGTATATTCAGTTTTTAGATCTCCTCCGTCGGAATCTTCGGTGGTCACGGTCGCCGGAGCACACAAAAACCTCCGCCCGCCACCGGATCCGCCGGAGCTCAGATCTGCGCCGCCGTGTGCCGTCGTTGGAATCTCCTTCCTCTGATGTATGTGCTGAGGCGCGAGGTCGACTGAGTTGTGGATCCGGAGTCAAATCGGACAAAATCAGCTCAAAAATCACCGCGGCTTCTTACGAGTGCTCCTCCGCCTTGGACATGGCCGACAGCCGGCTCGGACGCGGCTGGAACGCGGACCTTCGCCTCTGCTGGTGCGACGACGGCCTGATCAGGGCGGCCAGCGCTCTCTTCACCAGGTCGCCCTCGACGCCCCCGATCCTCACTAGCGAGTTCGTCATCGCCGATCTCCTCGCGTTCAGCCGGTTCGGCGCGTAGCCGACACTCGCGCTCGGGGATCCGCAGCCCTTGTGCAGGCTGCACCGGAATGAGCCGGGATGCGTCGTCGGCGAGCACATGCAGGTCCTCCGCGGCGCCGGCTTCTGGCTGCTGGACCTGACGAGCTGGCCGCCGCTGCGCTGCGAGACGGAGATCGACCGGCTCGGGGAAGTCGAGCGGTCGAGGGCGAAGCGGATGGAAGGAGAGGGCTGCGCGTGGGAGTGGAGATTGACGCGCGTCGGGGAGGCGGATCTGTGGAAGAAGGAGGTGGCGGTGGCGGCGGAGGCGGAGGCGGAGGCGCGGGATGCGAAGGTGGAGGAGGAGGAGGAGGCGAAGGAGGAGGCGGCGGAGGACGGCGGTGCGTGGAAGCGGCCGGAGGGGGAGATGGAGCGGAGAGACGGCCCGCTCGGCCCGGGGTAGGCCCTTCTTCTGGTGGTCGCCGCCATTTTTCTGCTGCAGTAGAGAGAGAAAGTGGAGGTTTTCTTTTTTTTTTCCAAAGAGAGAGAAAGAGAGAACGATTATTTTATTAAATGTTTTCTTGAAAAGGAGGGGTTTGGGTCGTGAGTTTGGCAAACCTCGCTTCACTCGAGCTATGTATTTATAGGGACGTCGGGACGCGAGGGGCGAGAAGATGTGCCGACATATCGCGATATTTTGGCGCAACTGGGTGTGGTATTTTGGCTTTTTTAGGGCGGTTTTTGCAGTAGAGGCCCTTGGAATTTCATTGATTTGCGTCCCTATCGTGCAAAGATATTTCCTGTTGGGCCCTATGAGCATTTATTTCTCAGTTTTCTTCTTCGGGTTGATTTTTCTCAATTGATGCTATTGCTGGGCTTTTTTTCCACAAAAAAAAACTTTAAACTTTGTCAATTATAACACATTCATCCTAAATTATTTTTTATAACACTCCAAACTTGTATCATTATAACACATTTATCCCAAATTTTTTCCTGTAACACAAAACCTCAAATTTATACATGTGTGGCACATTTACTCCAAACTTCTTTTGTGATACTAAATATCTCAAACTTTTTTCTCTGACACCAATTTTGGGGATAAATGTGTTGCACTGTACAAGTTTGAGGTAAATGTGTCATATAAGTATAAGTTTAAAATTTTTGATGTTACAAAAAAAAATTTGAAATAAATGTGTCACAGTAAACATAATTTAAGATTTTTTGTGGCTTTTACCCTAAAATAAACCAGTTGAATAGAGTGGAAAATGATTTTGGCAAGATTTATCTCTTTTTAGCATGGCCAAAATCTTCGAGTCAAATTAATCTTTCTATTCTATCACAATTAAATAATCGTTAAGACAAGACTCACGCAATTGCCTCAAGGGAATTTTCTCCATGGAGAACCAAAGCCGGTAGCAAATTTTTTTTCAAATCATTGTCTTGTGTAAATAACTCTTTGGAATTTGACAAGAACTAACTTAACAATAAATCCAACCTCTTTGCTTGAGTCGATATAGTTATTTTCCCCTAGATATGTATTCATGAAAAGAATATCGATAGCTTTTTACTATCCAAATAAATAGTAATACTTTCAAGCATTTGTTCATATGTCTGGTTGCTTTTTGTGTGTGGATATTTTAAAATTAGAAATCTCCTCTTGAATTCACATTGAAGCCTGTTTGATACAGACGAAAGAAGAGGGACGATCTGTCACGGAAACCATCTCCTCTGGAATTCACATCCGTTTCTAAACACTGATTAATGAAACGAATAACGTGGTCCAATTCACGATCAGCGGGAACCCTCCAATCTTAGCAAAACATTAAACCCTTTCGTAGTCGCGAAGACCTTGTCCAAATCAGCTGCATCCCTCTCCATGCCGTTAGGGGTTCACGCATAGGAATCGAATGCAGTTAAAAAAGGGCAACCAAAAGAGAGAGAAAATTCAAATGCAAAAAGAGAGGGGGAGAAGGGGGGACTTGGGAAAAGAAGGAGGGAGTGGAGGGGCATGGCTGCAAAGAGAGAGTGGTTGAGAATGTTAGTGAGGGAGGGGTACGCGACGTGCAACCTAACCGAGACCCAAAAAAGATGGCGAAGTTGGCAAATTGGTGGGACTAGAGAGAGAAAGAGAGAGGTGGGGATCCAATCCAAGTCCCACGGAATGTGAAAATCCAGGGGCTGCGTACCAAAAAACAATAATAAAAGAAAAACCGATAAAGATACAAAATTAAAATTAAAAAAAGAAGAAGAAGGAATATTGTGACCCGTGACTACGAGTCCACGAGATTCTTCAGGGTGACCCGCCACGTACGTTGTGTCCCGGCACGCTCCCTTCACACGGTAGAGAGCCGTTCTATTAGCCGTTGCGTTCGATCCGAATCGCTCATCCCCTCCGTGTCCAATTTCACGACCCTTTGATGCATAACGGCGGCCGACGACTTCCACTGTGCCGGGGTTATGAATGTGCTGCTCCTTTCAGCGTTTACAAATTGCACTCTTGGGCCCTTCCAAGAAAAATCGATTCAAATGCTCGGACTCCATTTTCGATTCACTATGAACCGCCACATCGATTGTGGGTCGTCGACGTGGGGCTCGCCCTGATGCTCAGATGGATTTTCCGGCTTTCGTCATGGACTGGGGCTATACAGTAGGTTCGTGTCGTGGGAGCATTTCTCGTGGTGGTGGTGGTGTCGTGAAAAATGGCACACATCATGTGCTTTCGATCTGTTTAAATATGTTAAGTTTTGATTAAATTCATGTTTCATTTGAAAGATCGTTGTGAGGCCATCCTATTATTTGATGACCTAAATATGTTATGCGCGAGTAGTGTATATGCCGTGACATCTTTCGAATAACATAACATGCCTTCTATCTTTAAAAAAATTTATATAGAAAACGCAATGTAATTGTCCTCGTGTAGAAAGAGTTCGACTTGTGGAAAGCCCTAGCTCCACCCTTTGACATTCTTAACATCTTAACCATCCACTCTAAAAGGAACATTTTACACAAAAGCTAGCTATATATTTACCAACATGTAAATGCAAATTTCGATTTACACAACCAATTTAGGAACATCTTCTTGCTCAAAATCTTTCTCTGATCGATGGTCGATGATAGGCCCTATAAAATTCAAGTCACCAATCTCACTCTAAATCAAACGAGAAGGTCCCCTTCTCCATGATACAACGTGAAAATCAAACAAACAGGTAACCCAATCAATCTTTTTCAAACTTGAGAATTAGGTAGCAAATAAATTCCAAATTACTCTCTTGGCAAAGAGACCGATAAATTGGTAATCTTTTCCACTATTTTACTCAACTCTAACCTAGTCACCATCAAGGAAGTCGCGCACAACCTGATGTCAGTCTGCAAAAGAGGACATCCGACGTGTCGATGATGGGCAACTATGGAAGGGAGATGGGAACATGATATTCTTCTAGATACGGTCGAATAGAAGAAGTCAAGCGATGCTTCGTCGGAAAGCAGTCGGATTGTACGAATTTGGGAAGGTTCTCCCTTTTCCTCCGAACCATGCAATTTGCAATCCGAGGCCACAAAAATAATAATAATGACAAGTCCAAAGTTCTTGCGTGGTCAATGGGTCAAAATGAGACATAGCCCGCCAATTGAGTGGTGCCTTCTAGTGGCAATGGCATTGGACCCCCTCCTCAATTTATTAGGAAGAGAAAAATCAAGGTTTGAATCAAACCCTAAAACGTGTATGCATATATCTTTGTCACCCCCACTATGATTTTGTATATTAGAGGGCCAATCTATTATAGCTTTATCTTTCCTTTTCTTTTTTTGGGTATTTTTCTTTTATATTATTATCTTCTTCTTCTTCTTTCTTTTATGTTTTTGGTGCCCCGTGAGAGTTGGAAAATGTGGCAAAAAGAGATCTCAATTGCCCTTTGAAGATCTTCTCTTTCTCTTTTTGATGAAGATTCTTGAGTTGGAAGGTTTTGATGTGCACCACATTTGTCACTACCATTAATTTGAATTCTACTTTTTGTGTTTTCATTAATCCTTGTTAACAAGAGTAAATTCAATTATATCGGTCATTTTCGTCGAGTCCAAGACATTCTATGTACTTACATGAAGAGATCCAATTTTCGACGGTCCAAAAGACTACTCACTTTACTTTGTGAATACGAAAGGAACATTAATGGAGTCCAGAGTCAAAAGGAAGGATTGGGTCCACTCATAACTCATCTAAAAGGCCTTCTTGATAAATGATTTTTTATTTTATTTTCTTCCTTAAAGTTTGATTTGACTATTGGTCATCTTACGAAATAGAAATATTGGTCCGTACCAATTTATCTTGCTTTCCAAGCCATCTTGAGCATTACAATACATGGCCTTTGTGAAAATATCTTGCCTAGCAAGAGACTCGTGTGCTTTGATTTTGGCATAGCTTACTATATATTTTAAATGAATTTGGTGATTATTATGACTATCATTTTACTTGTAACTGAAGATTTAGCCAATCGAATCGAATTAATCATTTCAAATCTCTAACTTTGGAGAGCGTATAATAAGTACACACCAAAATCCATCAAATTGTATGATGTACCTACCAAATCTCTTTCTAGGGATTTTTATGATTTTCTGAGTCTAAACCTGAGGAGATGATCGATGTTAGATGAATCCACAGAGTCATAAATTCCACGATTGATTGCGAATTTTAAGTTTTCACATGTTACAACACTTTACATAAGAGTTGCGATAAAGTGCACAATAAAAACATCATTTGCTATTGAAAAACGAGTCACTATTTTTTCTTAATTTTTTTAAAATATTAAAAAATTATTAACGTCAGCGCCAGCCATGCCACATAAGACAGTCGGCGTTAACTGAATCGCCATATCAGCAATTTTCAGCTAAAATTAACTAAGGATTAAATTGGCAAATTCTCAAAAAGTTTAGGACTAAATTGGCAATACTTAAAGGTTTGTGACTGAATTGCCAAATCGTCAAAATGCTTACGACTAAATTGGCGCAATTGAACAATTTATGACTGAATTGACCACCGCACAATAAGTTTATGACTTTTTGAACAATTTTCCCGAGTTGTCACCATTTCCTTTTCCGTGAAACTCCTTGACGTTAATTGGAGATGTGATCTACTGACATTATAGACAAAGCAAAACCTAAGTCGAAACTCAGTGCTAATCCCTCTCACGCAATCCTTTCAACTCAAAACCCAGTAGGCTTGTGCGACAGATGATGAGCTTTAGCTAAGGTTTGGTTGTGACAATTAGTCTCAACAATCGCCAGCTAGATCTGCCAAATTATCAGGCACCCAACATAAGAATCATACAACAACAAAATTTTGGAATTATATGGATCAACATATTCTTGTGTTAGGTCAAAGAAAGAGGGTTTTCGTAAATGCAAATCTTGAAGAGAAGGAAAAAAAAAATTATGTAAAAAATTTGAGAAATATCTGCAGTGTTTTTTCGTGCACAATGGGGGTGAGGTGTTGCCACATAATTAGAGAATTCTTTTAGAAATTAAGTACAAATCCTAGTTACATCCATGTCATATCCCCACTTTATTCTCTAGTCAGTAAATAAAAAAAATATTCTGAATATTTGGAAATAAAAAAAAAGAGAGAGAGAAGAAAATTCCTAAAAATGCAAAAGCATCTATGGTCTATTCTAATGTTTTGAGGGTAGTACTTCTTTAATGCCACCAAGATGTGCAATTGATGTCATCATGCATGTAACATTTGAAGATAAAAGATGTACTATATTTTATGCCATACTTCCGCCCACCAAATTAAGCCTCTTCTCCTTCCCCTTCTTCAAACTCCGATTTGTATTTTTAATTAAAAATTGCACATGCGAAAAAAAGCTCGATGTAAAGAAGTTGAGAGAAGAACATTCTTTGTAGAAAAAACTAGATTTTTAAATGTCGATTTGATAATACTTTGAAGGCCCATAAATAAATTAGGCGAGGAAAGTTCTTCTTGTCATGTATATATCACGCACTATATCCAGAGCACATACCAAAAGATTAACGTGAATATTTGATCGAATGCCAAACTTAATAAACAGAAAAAGAAAGACAAAAAGTTTTTTCAAATCATACGTTACTAATAAAGATGTTATAGTTACCTATAATAATTAATAAAGAGTAATTCTAGCAAAAGTAATACTTTATCCACCTTTTGTTTGATGGTTATTAGTGGGAGATTTGATAGTTAATGTCCTGGAATCATTGGTGAATAAGATCTCTTCTGTAAAGCTTTCTTTACAGCGACGTGTGCTCTAATTTTTCGTTAATCAACAGTAATTTTTTAAGGAAAAAAAAAAGTGAAAAGAAAAGAGTTATCTATGACAAAGAGGTTCATCTAGAACAGTTGGAAAGGGAGTTGGGGATGGGCCTACGACAGCCCATATGATTGCAAATGGGCCAGTAGCCACCCACATTAGGCATATGCTGTTCTTAAATTATCGAGACACCGCAACATTTTCGTCCATTCAAATCAATTTACTTCACGCACATTTTGAGAGAACTTAGACTCAATTTATTTCATGAAAAAAAAATAATTTGAAAAAGGTTATATTGAAAATGATTGCTTGTATCGCTTAAAAAATAAATGAACGAAAATATTTTCATCGTCCATGAAAATATTTAGACATAAACTATCATCGACCATGAAAACATTTATAAATAAATTGTTTCAGAAAAATATTCTCCAAAATATTTATTTTTTGTGAAACAAACGGAGCCTAGAACTTTGTTTTATAGCCTCTGCTTTATTCGAGACAAACTTGTTTGCCGAAGTTGAATTAAGACCTGAATATAAAAGTGGCCCAAAACTAAGGGTCACCAAAAATCTTCCTAATTTTCAGGCAAGCCAAACGCGTTTTTAGAATATTCGTCGGTGGACAAGATTCTATTTCTCCATTGAAAAGAAATGATTCTAAATATTTAATTCATCATTTATACAGTTTAAGGCTTAAAGTGCAAATGGACCATCACCACAAAACGTTGACTTAGATTAGAACATCTAGACACAACTATTTGGGTCCGCTATGATGTGGTACTAAGGATGGTCGATAATTGACACCTAGAAGTTAGATGAGTTCTTTAATATTTTAAGCATTTCATCGGCGAGACTCTATACGTGTATTGGCATGTAGGAACAAAACGGTGGACTATCTATCTAGACTTCGGTTAATATCACTAGAAATTTTAAATTATGACCCAATACCTCAGATTTTTATTGTGTCGCCAAAACACGCAAAGTTGTATGGGGTGACAGAAAAAAAAATTATCACGCCAGTACAAATTTGGGGGTATTGATTCTCGGTGTGAAAATTTTAGGATTTTTTGTGGTAGATAAAAGGTATTTTTGTCATAGTAGTGCAAGTTTGATGGTTTTGGTGACAAAAAAATAATAATTTGCGGTATTAGTGTTACCATGCGTGAGGTTTTTTAGTGGTATTTTCACATTTGACCCGGAAAAGAGAGATCAGACTGGAGAAAATGCTTTACTATTATTATTATTATTATTATTTTGGACTTAAACCGGTCAAGAAATCAGTTTTAGTCCGTATGATTTTTGGTCAACTAACTTGATTGACTTCCACGTATTGGAATCTGACACGAAACCTGCGTTGATGTCGAACTTTCAAGTCATCCACGATGTCACAGGGGTCAAAGTCAGGCCTGCTTTGCTCATTCTTGTTCACACTGAAATAATCAAGACCAGCAATTTTTTTTTTCTTTTACTACAAGTAATGTTCTTCTATTCTCGTGGCAGTATTAAGTTACTGTTCGGATTTGCTGGATGTTCATTTAGAGTGTGTTTATTCGAGTGAAAAAAAATTTCACGAAATATTTATTTTGAATTTTCATGCATTTGGTTTGCTGAAAATGATTAGTCAACGAAAATCTATTTACGATCAAAGAAATATGCATGTTTAAAATTATGAATATGAATCCCCCAACTTGAAAAGGAAAAAATATTTTCCTAAAAAATGACTTCTCAAAAAGTATTTTTTTTATTATAAAGTTTTCCTCCAAATAGACGCACCCTTATTTTTAAATGGTCAAGAAAAGGGCTCAAACATGCCTATCAGGTGCAGTTTTAAGTATCTGAAAGCAGATCTTTTATGGATAAGTTAAATAAAAAATAAGGGTTTTTTTTTTTTTCGATTATGGGCAAACTTTTGAAATATTTGTCTTGATAACTTGGAGCAAGACTATAATTAGCGGGTTATTTGAAGGGGAATTGGCAGAGCAATACATTGCCGTTTCTTCAAGAAAAAGTGAAAGTTTACAGGAAAATTCTCTTAATGTAAGCAGTAAGTTGACCGTGAAAATAAGAAAATACTTTTAGGAAACATTTGAGAGAATATTTTTTTGAATAGTTAACATAGTGATATTACATCTATTTAGTAACAGCTAATGCAATATATAGTGGAATTAACTCTACGAGAATGAGAAATTACTTATATCTATAATTTCACGTAAAACTGACTTTATTATGCATGATATGTGATATTTATATATTTACAGAAAAAATCTACTCATATACATGGAGAGAAAATTTGACTTTATCACTTGCAATATAATATACCATAGAAAGTAAAATTAGTTCAATTCCATCCAATGTAACATGTGGGGAAATTCAATATTAGAGTTAATGTTACTTAGAGGATATTAATTGCTTAAAAAGGAATGACCAAATGATTGAGTCGAATACAAATGGTTCTTGATAAATTCATGTAGGAGATGCTTAGTCAATGTAGAACGAATTTATATATAAGACGAATGAACCCATAACATTCGCTTATCTTGCAAATGGTATTTATTATCTTCAAGCTGATATTTATTTTACGATTTTATGATTATTGTCACTATTATAGCTCTAAAAATACTATTTTCATATGAATTGAACGTTGCAAGAGTATAGAATTTATCAACATGAAATTTTCGAAAAAAAAAAATTATGCTGAAAGGTCATGCGAGGCAACGAAAAATATACTAGTATTCTCATAAAAAAAAAGTATCCCAAACGAAGATTGAGACAGATTACAGAAATGCACATCTCATAAAATTCAAAAACTAATTAGAGGTCAATTAGAATCCTGACTAATCCTATTGTAAATATGTGGACATGTACCAAATGTACATACACATATTCCTAACTATAAAACAAAGAAAAAAAAAAGATTGTTGAAGCTTAACGAAATGATCAAGAAACTGCAACCCCATTCATCAAGCAAAACCTGCTCGGCCTGGGCTCGAAACTCCTCTTCCTTTTAAGGTCATGTCTTGATGGGTTGATAATCTGCAGCAGGAATGCCTTGATCCCGTCATCTCTGGACATCATCCCTGATTCCCGGCGCTCCGGCAAGGGCACGTGGCGGGCCGCCCCCCTCCGGTCCGCAATGCTCGCGGAGGTCTTGTGGAGGTTGCAGCGGAAAGAGCCCGGGTGGTTAGTGGGTGAGCACAAGCATGTTCTTGATGATGCTTCGGATCTTGATGCCATGGAGATGGAGATGGCAGGACAGATTGCTCCAAAGAGCCAAGAACGATTACGGGTGATCCTCCTCCTTTGATTGGCAAGCTAAGGGGGAGCTCCAAGTTTGTGGGAAACTTGTAGGCTCCTCCTCTCCCCTGATTTGCTGGAATCCTCTTATTGACCTTTCTCAATTGGAGAGAACGACGTGTTGCGTGCACAATTGCTGAAAAGTTGTGACTCCTACAATTAAAAGAAATTGTGATTCAACTCAATTCCCAATTTTTTTTTTTTGGTCAGACAATTCCCAAATTGAAATAGCAATTTATATGAGTGCATGAGTTTTGATCACAGGTCTTGGTTTTCTTTTCTTAGCGGGTTAGAAAGTGTCCGGATCAACTATCGTGCATCTCGACTGGTTCATTTTTTGGGCAAAGGATGCATCCTCCCATGTCGGTCCACACTCTTCCACATATCAATGTGGTGCATTCAATATCTTAAATCCCAAATTGCTTTAAATTACATTTAAACCAAGAGCACTAATAGGAGAGTAACCATCTAAGCCGAAGTAATCTTAAAAGTCACGAGATACCCCATGGAAATATCTCTCTCTACAGATATGCATCATGAGAGCGGCCTCTAAAGTTTCACTTCATATATCATGACGCTTTTTCCATCAATAGTTTTTAGTTTTATATTAAGTCATTATTCCTTTCGAATTTCTTATCACATATACGAAGAGTAAGGTTACGACGCCTTCCCAATCTTTGTTTCGTGGAATGAAATGCAACAGATCTGTCTCTCAATATATCTTAGTTTGGACGGTTGTGATTTTTTGCCGTGGTCAAATTTCAGTACGACCGTGCAAATCTATGGAGGCACGGTATCCATGAGAGAGAGGTCATAGACTCAGCGGCGAGGAGTAAAGTTTGAAGGAAACGTTTGCTTTGGCCCCACGAAGAGAATGATCAAGTCGGCAAGAAATGAGGACAAATTTTCGGATCAAAACGATGGAGACGTGCAACCATTCAACTAGACAACTCTTTCTTTTTAAAAGGGAAATTGCAGGAAACATTATCTCAGGATGCCACAGAGAATCGTCTCACAAAAGGGCAGCTGGCAAATCCAGACACCGAATCTCTGTTTTGCCCATGACGTTTGATGATTTGTTCTTTAGTTGACCAACTTCTGATCTTTCAGTGAAAGAGATACAAGTGTGTGCAAAGTTGGAGATGGTGATCTTGGGTGCTGGACCAAATGCTTTCTAATGTTGATTGATGGCCAAGACATTTCATCTGCTAGTCCAAGGATCAATGTGCCATAATTTGGACTTTCGTGTCTCCAACAGTGGATTAGGCCACACGTTGAGCTTAAATCATATGCTTTTTGGTGGGGCTAAGATCACTGAGAGAGCGAGAGAGGGAGAGCATTTGTTTGTAGACACAACCTCAAAGAGGCTAGAACAGTTCTGGGAAAACCAGGTTTAGCTTCCTTTATCTTCTTTTCCCATGGGACTGCGGCCCGCCCGGTGGTCGAGCATCGTTCCTTTGTCTGTCCTCCGTTCCAAGACCTGCTTGGATATCGGAAAGTAAGCAAAGACCGGACAACTTGCGTACCTTATGCGGTCAACAGCTGCTGAATCTATGTGGTCGTGGGTTTGCCCGATACCATAAAATTGAATGAAGAGGGAACCACGTCGTTGAAAAGAAGAAAACATGGGGCAAAGTCACTCGTTCCTCCATATGGGTTCTCAAACATCAGCACTAAGTCAACATACTAAAAGCATAGTCATCGTACTAGACGAGTTTTCATGCCTGATGCTACCTAAGTATAATTTCCAAAACAAAGGAAAGATATGGTGGACACAGAAATATAGATGAAGGAAACTAACATCTCTACATATTTGAAAAATCCTATGGCGCCTTGTCTCGGCCTTCAAGAGATCCGGCCAAGTACTGCTTAGTATATACACGATGGCGTCGTTCTCTTGCATATATCACCCAGAAGATCAAAGACAGCATCACGGCAGCAGATACTAACACCAGGCCGATATAAATCCATTGACTGTATCTACGGAGGCCAGGACAGTGGTTGCTACTTATAGCTGTGAAGGTTTGGCGAACAAAAGTGCAATCCTGAAGGCTGACGAGGAACGGACCGTAGCGGTATAAGCCATAGCTCACATTTACCGCGTTTACCATCTGGTTGTAAAACGATGGGGTCAACCGTCCCGGTGTAGTACAGATTCCTGATGAGGAAACCTGACAAGTGTAATTCTTCCACACCTGCAAGAAAAGGCTTTACGTTTGAGTATCCTTGCTGACATTGTTCCCAACAAGAGATAAATGCAGCTGAGAGCAGTTTATTGAAAATGTTCTTCAAAAGTTGTTCTTCCATATTTTTAGGGAAAATAAGAAATTGTTTAGTATGTATATAAATTTTTTAGTTTTTTCAGATAGGAATACTTTCAGAAGAAATAGGAAGAGCAATAACAACTTTCTTGCTAGACAGTTCAGAATTAAAGCAGGATGCATAGATAGGTACTGCATTTGTATCACTTCATACTATAAAAACAAAAGCGGAAAATATTGAAAAGATGTGTTTGGTGTTCCAGAAACATTCTCAAGAAAAATTTTGAAGAAAATATCTCGAAAGCTATTTCACAATTTGGTCTTTGACTCAGTTCTATATTATTTTAGTGGAGCTTCATCAACGAGGGGATAACTAAGATTGTACCTGAGTGGCGTTCATAAAATCGACTTCGCCAGAAGCACATTGTCGATTAGTGAGATCGGCATGATATGGGTTGCACAGGGTGGGCACTAATGGTCCAGACTGGTTAATATATAAAGGTCCAGCTGCTGGTGGGTAGTTGCGGTTCGATACATTGGTAATGACCTCATTAACCACATTCGCAAGCTGGTAGGTCACATCTTTGGTGCGTAACAACGTCTCCTGGGCAGTCGCGTTGTCAACACATGGGATAATATCGTCCAAAGCTGTATGAGCTGTGGGGTTCTGCACCCACACATCCATTGCAACGCATGTATCTGAAACAACACTGGTAAACAACAAGAGGTAATTGAGCAGGAACTTCTCCTTCTTTTGGCAACAAAATCACATCACTAACTTAAGATTAGTTTAAATAGTGTAAAAGCGCAACTCGCATGCTTATACGAAAATTGCAAAACCTTCTCCTCCCTACCCCTTCCTCTGCCCACCCTCCCCCCCATAAAAAAAAATCCCCATCAGGGTAAAATAAGCACCATGAATTTGGTGACT
Source organism: Metrosideros polymorpha var. glaberrima (assembly GCA_001662345.2). Classification (NCBI taxonomy): domain Eukaryota; kingdom Viridiplantae; phylum Streptophyta; class Magnoliopsida; order Myrtales; family Myrtaceae; genus Metrosideros; species Metrosideros polymorpha. Next base: position 2,137,969 of record BCNH02000003.1, on the reverse strand, counting down.
ATAACTACAAAAGACCGGTGGTATTAGGACAATTCAATCATCTGTAGAACTATCATAGTTTCACCAGGGAAAGCTCTAAATTTTCCATAAGCACAATGAAGATAGCATTTTGAAAATTTGTCTTGTTGAGATATCTTCAAGAAAATATCCACAGACCCGTTCCAGAGATACTCAAAGTGGTTCACACAGTTGATTGACAAGAAAGTGCTTAACTGATGAGTTGGAGAACAGATTGACCAGATAAGAAATGTAACTGGCAGAAGTTGTGAGAACTGAAGAACAAAAAGGTCCGTATAAAACTAAGTCGATCAAAATATAATAAGCTTGTTAGAAGAAGCTTCACAGTTCTGCCTTTACGATCATGAATACGCGACAAACTTAAACGTAGAAGCTCCGTGATTCTCTCTTCTAGAACCAAAAAAATCAGCTTATTTCGACAAAGGGTAGCGAAATCCAAGCTTGAACCTCTCATGAGAATTATTATAAAGAGAAGCAGTGAGGTATGAAAGGTCAAATACACGATTAAGAATTTAGAGCAAGCAGTGTCAGTTGCCTAAAAAACTACTTTCAATGGAAAGTAAACTTTATTATCAAGGAAAGATAAATAGATTATATCACTTACTTATGGAGGAGCAGAAACACGCCACACAGGATAAATGTGCCAGTGACGAGAATCCATCCCAGTATAACCAGGCTACAAGTGTTCATGAAGCAAGTTTCAATCAGCATAACCAAAATTAAGGAAAGGGTTAAATCTTATGTTACTTACAAGTACACGAGACACTGCAATCCAAGAACGGAGAACACTGCAAGAATATTCATATAAACAGCATTAAAATAATACAAATTATTATCTCCATAACTGACTTAAAGATCAAGGAAAGTCAGATAACTTACGAAATCCAAGAAATGCCAAGAATAGCATGACAGCAGCAAGAACAATAAGAGACAACCTCCTGGCGTAGAGAGGGAAAAGTTGGTAATCAAGTTCTCCTGAAGAAGTACAGAGATGAATATAGAATATATATATGCCTTTAACTTACATGCTATCCAAGCCATCTTGAATATCTTTGGAATTGTTCGTTGTTTTAGCAGAAAGAGTAGCTGCAGAGGAGTTGATCTTCCCTTCAACAGCATCAATATTGTTCTGAACACTAGCAGGCAGAAAATTGGAGTCCACTCCAATCTGCTTCGCCGTGGCAAGATAATCTGACACATTCCTGAGGTTTTCAGAGGTGGTATTTGCCTGATACACCACATAATCAAGAGTATCTGAGGTACTGCCGTGAAACTTCCCTTGACCAGTGTACAAAACGATGCAGCCAACTCTGCAGTCACATAAACGAGAGACAAACTCAATTCAGAATCCACCAACCAACAATTTAAACATCTGCCTAAATGTGAGGAGGCAGGGAATTACATTGCCGCAATTGTGAAGAGTATAAGAAAAATGAGAGACAGAGCATAACAAGCCCGGGAGTATCCGTAAGGTTCTCTTCGGCAGCAGCAGTAGCAGAGACAGATGAAAGACAAGCACAGCCCGAAGATTACAAACCAAGCTGCTGCTATGACAAAGAATGGAGCAGCAGCGAATCCCACAGACTGCATTACGGAACAAATTTAAGAAATCAGTCCTTACCCGAGTAAACAATCAACCAGAAAGTACAGAACAAAAAACCAAAAAGATAAACCAAACGAAATTATCAACATCACAGATAACACAACCAATCCACATCGACAAAGAAACTACAGCGCAGCACCAATTAAGCAAGAGTAGTCCAACACTCATTTCTAAGCTAAAGTTATAATACACTCCAGAATAGCCTTCTCCTACATTAAGAATCTTTTGTACAACTGAGAAGCCAACCAATGGTTATCAGGCAACGATAGCTTTCACAAGGAGACCAAAAAGTTCCACCGTGAGATGAACAACAAATGCACCATCTAAAATTAGTATGACCAGGAGGCTAATAGAAGAACCTGGGGACATGTCGAACCCACACAAGAAACCATCACGACAGATCGTAAAAACCAGAATCTTGTGGATAGCAAAAGCAAGAGAAACCGACAAAAAGGTGATCGACCCAAACTTCTGATATCAAGAAACGGCGACACCAAATGAATTTGACGAAACAACTCCAAAGTCTGGAACTTTTAGGAAAGGAAAAAAACAAAAAGCAAAAGCAAAATCACTCACGGCCCAGTAGTGCTGATTGCTAATGTTCCATCCACCAGTGTAACGTTTGAAATTGTCCAAGGGGTCTCTTCTGTGAGTCCTTTGAGCTGCTAATATCAGCGAGGAATTCCCCGTCGTCTCATCAGCAAGGTGCCTCCTTGCCTCCAACGGAGCCACCCAAACAGACCCTTTCTCATACCCATCATCTGAGAAACCAACAGAAACCAAAAGGCGAAACCGCACGTCATTGCACACAGGAAAAGAAAAAGAAACGGCATCAAAAGCAAGAACTTCCATCAAAGAACCCGAAGCAGAAGGAACGAACCCGGAACACGTAAATCACTGGGAGGATGAAAGCGAAAGCTGGAGCCGGAAGAGACTGAGGAGAAGAAGAGGAAGAGAGAGAGGAGGAGGCAATGGGAGAGCAGTGAGATTGATCCGAGGCACGACATTGATGCTTTTCGCGTTTGCTCCTGTTTCTTGATGGGAGAGAGAGGGGAGGGGTGAAGGGAGAAGGAGAGTATTGTGTTGTGAGTGTGAAGCTGAGATCTCTGTACAGGCGATTATTGCGCTTTGGTAAGGGAGAGAGAGAGAGAGAGAGAGAGAGAGATGGCTTTCGTGTCGGTAAATGCAATTGCTTTTGAAGCTAAAACCGCGTTTTTATCGCGGGCTAAAAGCCACAAAAAAGAAAAAAGCCAAAAAAAAAAAACCTCTAAACTATACTTACCGTGACCCATTTACTATAGGCTTCTTTTTTGTGACTTTGAAAATTGTAAACATATACATGTGTAACGCATTTAGGCTTTATTTGGTAACGTTTTCGTTCCTTTATTTTTTTATTCTTTTGTTCCTCGGAACAAAAAAAGAACAAAAACCTATTTGGTAATGTTATTTACAATTTCTGTTCCCTAGAACAAAAAATGTTCCCAAAAATAGATTTAAAATAGAAACAAAAAGTAAAAAAAATTATTTTTTTGTTCTTGGGAACAAAATGAGAAACAATGTCATTTTAGAAAAATAAGCTTAGCGTAATCTAATGTTTGGCTTTACATTCACGAGTCCACTTGCCATCGACCGCCACTAGCCACCGTCGCCCCCACCGGCCTTCGCCACTACCGCCTCCGATGACTGGTCACTGGTCCCTACCGTCATTGCCTCCCATGGCCAATCGCTGCCATTGTCGTTACCTTTGATCGCCGATCACCACCGCCCGTGACCACCGGTTGCCGGCCACCACCCACCATCGGTCACCAATTGTCAGCCACCACCCACCACCGCCGTCACCTTTGGTCACCAATCACCACAATTGTCAATTGCCACCATGGGTCACCACCCATTGCTGCTGCCTTTGGGGGCCGATCACCAGTCACTGCAGCTGCCAATTATTGCCATCAATCAAAATCACTAAATCAGAAAATTTGAAATAAATTTTTAGAGTCATATTAAACGCATTTCTATTCTTTTTTTATTCCGAGAATAAAAATTTTGTGCAGTTACCAAACGCGTTATTATGCTTAGAAACTCATTTAGGGAATAAAAATATAAAAAATTATTTTTGAATAGAAATTGTTCTCAAGAGCAGAAATGTTACCAAACGCACCCTTACCCTTCTTCAAAGTTCTATTAATGAGAATCGTAAAAATTCTACTTACATGGACGTTAGAAAGCAAACAGTGTTGACAAGGCATTTACGTGACTTAAGTAAAATAAAAACGACATGGCCGAAGTAAATGTGTCACATTGATATAATTTGGAGGTTTTTTATGTCCCAAGAAAAAGTTTAGGGTAAATGTGTCATAGTGGACATAATTTGAGATTTTTTATATCACAAAAAAAGATTGAGGATAAATGTGTCATAGTTTGAAGATTTCTTTCTCTTTTATAGTTTTTGGCTTTTTCTTTGCTATTGGTGAAGAATCGTTACGTGTGGCATTAATTGGAAGATGAGACGAAGGTCCTTTCGTCCCTAGCAAGGAATTTGACCCCTTAGATTTTCATTACTATTGCTGACGTCATATCAAAAAATATATATGTATATGTATATATGTATAATTAAATGTAATTGTCTAAGCGAAGAATATCAGGATTAGAACTTGCTTCCAACATTATTCTTATGAAGGTCTCTACTATAATTATTTCGTCAAGATGTGTAGACAACATTTGAGTCATACGTTTATCAAAAGGTCACCTTCTCTCTCTCTCTCTCTCACATATGAAATTGAGGGTGGTTGACTAATGCTGAAAACGTGGCAGGATGTCCTCCAAAATTGCATTTTTATTTAAGTCCAAAGTAATCTCTCTCTCTCTCTTCGTACTTAATGCCATCTGGCGAGCAAAAACATACGTGTCAAAGTTGCTTCTTGCTTAAGCGAAGGGTTTGCTGTCTTTCTATATCTATTGATCCAATTTGAGTATATAGACCCTCTAATAATGTAATTTGACGAATAGGGTTCGCATATGCGTAATTAATCGGAGTAAAACCCAGCTCTAATACAATGTTAGAAAGTCCAATTCAAAAACTTAAATTTATAAATGATGGAGGATGATAAATTTGTATAAAAATCGTATAAATCTAGTAGACAAGCAGATACTTTAACACTCATGTTTTGACCTTTCGTCATTATGTGATAGAAAGTGATAAGATATTATCACGCAAATTTCAATAGTTTAAAGCTTCCGCACACTCAATCAAAGATCAGATTGATTGTGAATATGTTGTGATTTTTGCTGGACATAGAACTTGAATTTCACATCGAATAAATTGTGCGAGACTTTAGTGAGTATTCGGTTAGTGAGTATTCGGTTAGCGAGTATTCGGTATCTGTCCCTACACCTCGCTTATCAAGCTTATTTCCAATTTGCTGTTGTAAATTAAATGTACATATCGAAAGAGTAACTAGTGCATATCTAGCTCTAGGGACATGCCAAAATGCCACTGGAGGGGATGTTAGGTTGTAGAATTCCAAGTAAATAGAGTTGGCAGGAAGAAGTAATACTATTGATTAGGTCATCAAATGTGGCAGCAACGAGATATGTCACGCAACATGCTCCTATGTTGACCATACCCATTCTATTTAAAATGTAAATTTCTTTTTGGTGATATATCTATGGAATACAGGTCAATCCATGTATGGACCCGACTCACTTTTCATTGCCCCACAAGTAGTACTAGTATTGATTGCCCCTTTTGCCAATCAATTTGCTGCCAAGTCTCAAAATCTTGTGGTCCAGTTCCAATGCTTTCCATCAACATCTGATGTAATTCACATCCAGTAGTCGTGTGGATCGGTTCACAGATTAATTGAATCAGATCGGATCGAACCCTTAAAGAGACAAAATTCTCAAGTCCTTTTGCTAAATAGTCGTTTACATCCTCCATATGGACGCACACATCGAGCCCCTCGAATTGCCGGCCTTGAGAACAAATTTTGGTTCAAACTCACAAACAAAATCATATCAGAACCGCCGGTATATCAAAGCTGCTTATGCTAGATAATTGAAAGCCATCTTTGACCTAACTTGTTCTGGTGCTCGTGCGATGATGAGTTGCGACTTTTGTGCTGGCTTAGCTCCTAGACGAGGCACAATGCACATGGTTTAGGTATTATTTAAGATAGCCAAAACACCTAATTCCAAGATAGTACGTGGGGAAGTTTCTTAACTATATGCATGCGGATTCAGACAAATCTAATCTGAGGAAGACATCCACGACATTCCCTTTTGTTATCTATCTTTTGGACTAATAGTTGGCACAGGAATTATTTATCAAACCATTTTATATACCAAAATTATCCTCCCATGTTACACCAAACCTTGCATCCCCTTACCTTAAAACCCTCGATTCATATCTTAGGACAAAACTAACTGGCAAAAGATTAAACTAACCTTTCTGAATTATATATTATCAAACTCGGCTTGATTCTTGTCGAGTATTTAAATTTTATTGATACATCGGACATTAGTTTGGTGTATTCAATTTAAACTCATTTGCGACAGTAGGTTAGCTTAAACTAATTTGTGTTAAGCTTGTAATAATGACCGCTTGAAAGATTCAAAGAGTTTTGACACAGGGAGAAACATTCCAAGAAATAAAAAAATTGAGAACCTATATCTTATGGAATATCTGGGGTAACAAAGAAAACAGTATAAAGGGTCTCTTTAAAATATGATGGAGTAGGTAAGGACGTGAGCTGTAAGAGCTCAATCATGAAGAAAAGGGTACCATTTGCCACAATGCCAATGCACAGCATTTGTGAGAGGTGATTGATGCTGAAAATAATATAACTATTAATATATATATAAAAAATCAATCCAACACAATAATAAACAGAACACAAAAATAAACCGGATATTATATTTAAGTGGTTCAATTACTGTGACTCACTTTACGATGAGAACAGCATAGGGTTCAACAATAAATTCCAACTATATTTGAGTTTCTACATACTTCATTTAGATCGAATTATTTACTGGTCAGGTTCGACGCATAATTTTCTGAGGGTTATCCCTTCTTTGAATTCTCCACTTGGAAGTGACAATTCCACATACCCAAACAAGCGGTGGAGCTTATTTGGAAAATCATTGCTATTGAAAGTGCAAAAAGAAAATGGTTTGGGCTTTGTCTGACTGCTAGATTGCATTTTTCAAACAATAACGATTTTGTGACATAAAGATAGGTTCCGGTATGTTATATATAGGGTCGAGATGGAAAAGAGGCCTAAGATTTGGATTTCGGGGCATGATTTTTGTGGACATTTGCAATTACTGCATGTTATGTGGTAGGGCTTTAGTTCATTTGTAGATTGGTCTTTAGGTTTAGAGGGTTATCCAAAAAACTTTGGGTTTGTACCCACTTCTCAAATTAACGTACTAGTAGCTAATGAAGGTTGCGGTTTTATATAAATTTACTATGTTTATTTTTATGACCAAAAGAGGTACGAAGTTAGAGGTCTTGGTTATTTGGAGGCCCACGTAACACCCTACTAGCTATATAAGCCGGTTAAATTCAGGCATTTGGCTCGAACATAAGACATTAATTAGGATAGTGTACACACAATTGATCAGTTTTAAAATTGAAAGTACCCTAAATCTCAATCAGTTGTGCCAGGTGTCTCAAAATAATGATGATATGCATCTTGCTTCCTCAAGGTTTCCTCTCCGACAATGTAAGATTATGATAAAGTACAAAAATAGTGAGTGCGAGCGACACAATGTGGCTAGCCGAATCATCACCACTGATCGATACTTTTGTGTTTGGGGGCTAGCTAATACTCTCTATTATCTCCGGTTTTACAAAACACTTATGTTTGTATCCTGAAATTTGTACCTCCCCTATTTCCCTTCCTCTAGAGAAGACGCCGCGAATTAGGATTTCGAATCTCAAACTCAAATTTAGAGAAGTGTCATCACTTATTATAAGTTCACTGAGGATTAATTTACCTAGAACAAGAAATGGAAGACAGTAATACGGCCACAAGAATTGGATCTAAGTTTGATCACCACAAAGAAGGTTAACTAATCTCTCTCTCTCTCTCTCTCTCAGTGGTTAGTGAGTATACTTAGAGAATATGTTATGGTGGTATATCACGCACGTTTAATTCCCCTGAACTCACAAAGCTTCACTTTATATGCAGATAGAATCGAATCATCCTGGAAAGTGTAGCACTTTGTGCTGCATATCTGTTTTCCAATGCAAAGGACGTGAAAGAAAGAACCCTAAGCACTAAAAGATTGTATATTCTAAATGGTAGTGCGATTGAAAGATGCCAAGAATACATCTCTAGGATAAAGCTCACACCTTATTTTAAGATATATGCTAAGTGCAGTTTATAAAATGAGAAGAAGAGGCTGCGCAACTATGAGAAAAGGGGAGAACCCGAAAATATTAATTTCCTTAAATATTGGTTTTTTCGCTCCATCTATTACATTATTGTCCATTAGATCATTCGCTTTCTAGTTTTAGATGTGATCTAATGTGAATGTTCAATGATTTTAGTCACTTTCGCCACCCAATTAGCTATAACTGTGCATGAGTCTTCAATCTTTTGATGATGAGTTCGACTTTAGGGAGGTGGTGAGAGATAATGCCGGAGGCATCATAATCAGAGCAAAAAGTCATGCAACTAATGAATCGAACCGAGGTGATTAGAGATCTTTAGTCACCTTTTTCTTGCTGAGTCATGAAATCAGTGAATGGGTTTCCCACAGTTTCAAAGGAATTATAATCTGATTTGACCAATTGTCCTATCCCGTCATGGTACTTGTCAATGCCGCAGTGAAAGGAATAAGTGATTAGTAGCCGGTCAATGTGTAAATAAAGGGTCAAGTTAGAATTATAATCTATACAAAGCCAAAAGAAAAAATTGACAGGGGTCATTCTCCAGCTGACACTTAGGAGCTAGTTGTTCAGCAGACAAAATTATGGATTTATTGAAAAATTGAAATAAAAAACTGGGTTATCTAAAAGTTTGGAAAAAAGACCCTAAATATGTTTATTGGAAATCCTAAAACTTGTCGCGAAAGTGTAATTAAGTTCTAAAACTTGCAAAAAGTGCAATCAAGCCCTAAAACTTGCAAAATTGGTTCAATCGAGTCCTTACGTTAACTCCATCTAATTTAGTTAGTGAAAAATGCTGACGTAGTCTTTTTTTATTATTTTCTCTATCATACTTGACAGTGTCGTGACTAAAATGACGTCATTTTAGTCAAAATCTGATTTTTAATATAATTTTTTTAACAATTTAATTTAAAAAAGTTATAAAAAAAAAGGAAACCAAGCAGGGAGGGTTGTAGCCCTCATCGCTGCCACCCCACCCTTGTCAGGAAGGTCGGCAAGGGTGGGTAATGGCTGGTGGGCTTGTGGGCCTTGACCAGGGGTCGGTGACGCTTGCCTAGACCAAGCTGAGGGCCGCCATTGGTGACGTTGGCAGACCTTGGCAAGCCTTTGCCGAGGCCCGACCATTCCCCACCCTCATCAGCCTTCGCGGTGAGGGTGGGTCGACAAGGGCTGCTCTCTCTCTCTCTCTCTCTCTCTCTCTCTCTCTCTCTCTCTCTCTCTCTCTCTATTATAATTTAGCTTACTTTTAAATTTTAACTTTAATAAAATTTATATTAAAAATTAGATTTAGACTAAATCAACGTCGTTTTAGTCTTATGTTTATGATTTAGCCACGTCATCGCCACATAAGAGAGAGAAAATATATATAAAAAAAAGGCCACGTTAGAATTTTTGTTAGCCAAGTTGGACAGATTTCACGAGAGGACTCGATTGCATCAATTTGATAAATTTTAGGACTTGATTGCACTTTTTACAAGTTTTAGGACTTTTAGTAAACATATGGGAATATTGTGGACAAATGAATGGGCAATAAATTATCAGATTAAAGAAAGCCCTATCGAAATAAAAGTACAATGTTTATTGGTGAATAGGTTTAAGTGGGACGAATTGTAAAAGGATAATGACATTACAAGTATTTGAACTGTTGTTCGTTATATAGTTGAGTACCTAATTTTTTTTTTTTTCAATTTAGTACCTATCGTGAGGCCTCCGTTAAGTAAATCACCATGTCATGTGATTTTGGCCATGTAATTCACTTGCCCATAAAAATTTAGGTAAAATACGTGACATGAGCCATTTACTTAAATTTTTATCCAAATTTTAGATCCGAGAAAAAGTTTGGGCTAATATGCAAATTCTTCTCCAAAAGATGTATTATTTGATCTGAATTCAGGGAAAAATTAGAGCAATGACGTTGAAATACCACGTAAGATCACTATAGGTGATTTTGGATAGAGGGCTAATAGGGGCATATTTGGGACTTAGTAAAAGTTGCCGTTTTTTTTATGAGACAAAATAAATTTCAGGGTAAAATTGAAACTGAACCTAAAGCAGATTATTTATTTATTTATTATAGAAAAGAAAATTAGGGTAGAATTGGAAGTGAGTTGAGGGCTTTTTATAACATAAAAAAAAAAGTTTAGGGTAAAATTGGGATTGGATCCAAAGTTATGTTTTTTATGAGAAAAAAAGTTTAGAGTAGAATTGGGATTAAACCTAAAACTAGGGGTTCTTAGTGTTAGGCCTAGCAAAAACCGTGTCATCTCTATTTAGGTGTTCATCAGTGAAGAGAGAGAGAGAGAGAGAGTCTCGACTTGGACGATTTTAGACATACAATATATCTAACATCATCTCAAGAGGCCACATGAGATATCGATGTGGATACTTAATGACAATTAAACGGCAACGGTGTCTAAGTTGGCATTTTCCATTCATGATTTTAGGGTAGAGCTCACATTGACCCACATTTGAAAAGTTGAGGTACTTGGTTGCACAAAAGAAAGTTGAGATACTCAAATTGTCAAACAAATATTTGCGATATCATCATCCTTTATTTAAAGAGTTGATAACACAAAAAATTCCAATAGGTACACGTGCGACAAATTTATCATAAACTAATTTTTTAACCACAAAAAACTCCAAACTGATACATATGTGACAAATTTACCTCAAATTAATTTTTAACCACAAAAAACCCCCAAACTATTACATTAGTGACAAATTTACCCTCCTTTGAATTGGATTAATTCTGCGAAAAACTTCAAACTAGTACATCTGTGACAAACGGAAGTAAATAGCAATTAGTCACAATGTTCTAATAATAACAAGCCCAAAGCAGTAAATATAGTACTTAAAATAAAGCAAGGCACAAAAAAAAAAAACCACCTACAAATTTTATGTGAAAAACCCAATACAATAAAAGCCGCGGAACCGCTCAAAAACTTTAGCTAATTACCGAAAATAGCACGATACACAATAGGTCATCTCTAGTCACATAGCTATAGGTTCTTCACATAAGCAAGACAATAATATATTATCACCATAAAGGTGGATTAACTTAAAAGAAGCAAGAAAGCTCTAACCGCTGCCAAAGAAATTGAGAGATAATTTGGAGAAGGATTTCAACGAACAAAACCGATCAACTTGTCGATCTTGGACTCATGAACAAGATATTGAAATTTCTGCCAAATCCGACAAAGTTTCACCATCGAATTTGGATTGCCTCTTCTACTATTTAGTCCTCTCTTTTTTTCTGCGACAACGAATTGTTCTTTTCTTTCTCTTAAATCAAGAACATTCAACTTTTGTCTTTTTCTTTTTCTCTTTTTAATTAAGATGATGAGCTAGGCCCCACAAGAGGCAAATCCAAGCCAACAAATCCTTCCCACCCCACCCACCCCGGGCTCATGAGGCAAGCTCCATCATGCCTGCTTTATCTCTACAAGAGTCAAGTTTAATCATGGGTAAGGTTTTAGTCATCATATCAAATTTATCGTCATCAATGTGAACTTTCTCAAGTAGGAAAAGCTTCTCTTCTAATTTCTCTCGAATCCAATGATATTTCGCATCCATATGTTTCGATTTTGAATACAACACCGGATCACTCATGCTATCACAATACAATATAAACGTCTCTTGCTTCAAACCCAACTCTTATAGGAATTTCTGCATCCACAAGACTTCCTTACCTCCTTCGGTAATAGTGACATGTTCTACTTCAATCATAGATAAAGCAACACATTTTTGCAATCTCAATTGCCACAAAACTGCTCCCCTTGCAAAAGTCATTATGATGTGAACTTTCTAAAGTCAATTTTATCGGCATAATATGCATTTGCGTAGCCACTCAACTCAAGCTTTCTGTTTCCATAACACAAGCAATAACTTGATGTGGATTTGAGAGAAAGCTACTTACAACACTAACAGCATTAGCAATATTTGGTCTTGTACAAACCATGACATACATCAAACTACTCACGGCTGACGCATAAGAAATTTTCATTATATTGAATCTCTATGGCACCTTTTTAATGTACTTCTCTTGAGATATCCACAGTTTCATGTTCTTCCTATCACGGGTAATTCTCATGTCAAGGATTTGCTTAGCCAGCCGTAAAAAAGCTTTACTCCATTCATTTTTCAAGCTTTTAATTTTATCAGCATCATGATCAACCATCAACATATCATCCACATAGAGTATGATGATAATAAAATCATTATTTGAGAATTTTTTCATAAAGACACAAAGATCAAAGTTGGTCTTACCATATCCATGATCTTCCATGATTGGTTCAAACTTCATGTACGACTACCTTGGTGCTTGCTTGAGACCATATAAGCATTTCCTCAAACTACATACAAGATGCTCCTTGCCTTGAGCCTCATCACCATCGATGGGATCATACAAATTTTTACAATATAATATGTCTTCCATCCTAAGCTTTCAAATAGAGTAATTCGAGGCATTTAACTTTAACATGGTGCCGCTAGTTTCATCCATCACGCAGGCTCTGATACCACTTTGTTGGGGAGAGAGGGCAACAATTTAATGATTAAACCTATTTAGGATAAATATCTTCCTCAAAACTCAACCAACTAATATCAAATTAACCCTAGTAGCAACCCGTCACAACATTCCACTAATATCAAGCCCGAAGCAGTAAATATAGGGCTTAGAATCAAAGCAAGGCAAAAACAACACCCACAATGCGGAAAAACCACGGCGCCGCTTAAAAACTTTCATTAATAATAGAGAATAGCAAGATACACAATAGTTCATCTTTAGTCACACAGCTAGAGGCTCTTCACATCAGCAAAACATCTATATATCATCACCCCAAAGGATGATTAACTTTAAAAAGCAAGAAAGCTCTAATCACTGCTAGAGAAATTGAGAGACAATTTGGAGAAGGATTTCAACGGACAAAATCAATCAACTTGCAAATCTTGGACTCACGAACAACATACTGAAATTTCAACCAATTTCGACAAAGTTTCACTGTCGAATCTGGACTACCTCTTTTCCTCTTCAAAGCAAGGCTCTCGGCCTCTTTTTCTCTCCCACAGGGAATTGCTCTTTTCTCTTTCTCTTAAATCAAGAGCATTCGGCCCTATCTTTTACTTTTCTTTTTATCTTTTTTGTTATTATGATAATGAGCTGGGCCCCACAAGAGGCCGACCCAGCCCAACAAGGAATTCAATGGGCCATGAAGTACACAGAGAAACAAAAGAAAAGTATCGCATTAAAAATTGTCATCTGGGCTGGTTAAGTTTCTGGGCCTGGGCCTATGGTGTCCATCAAAACTTCTCAAAGAAAGTGGGCCTGTGGAGATCCACATCACTCGTTTCTCCATCTTTAAAGCGAGCGGGCTCTTCGGCGGGAGGCGGTGTTCAGCTATGCTTTTGTCTTGCGGATCGATCGATTCGATGACGTACTAGAGATATCGATATTCTTTCTTATTTACTTAAGCCCCAAATAATTAAACAATTTTGTTATTTTACAATGCCCACCACAAGTTTAAAGAGCATATACTTGTAAATGGATCAAAATCGAAAAGGAGAAATATTTGTATGAGTAATCCTCTTTGAAAACCCAATTGAGTACTGAAAATTAAGACATTAAATTACGATTACAATTTGGTGATATTTATTAGTTTTGGATCAAAAGATTAAGACGTACGCCGAATAATTTGAGTTAGAAGCCACTTAAATGTTTCTGATTCTAGTGTTTAGACCTCCCAATTACATCACCAACCCATGTCCAGTGTCAATGCTAAATTTAGGGATCACCTTGCGAACTAAAGCTTAGCCTTGAGAATTCATCTGCAATGCCAAATTTGGGTTAAGAAGTCCAGATTTACGACCCCGATCCTTAAGTCAAGGATTGGAAGAGTACAAACAATTCAAATTAGGGTTCTAAAAAGTCCAACCCTTTACCTAAATGAGCGATTTACCTTACACAGACGTTTTTTTTTTCTTAATTGGTTGTCGGGTGGCGGTTAATGGGTGACGATTTCAAGTGACAATTAGCAATACGCATGGACAAACATCCATCGTTAAGGACACTTGGCACTCCGATAATGTGTAGTGCTCTACAGTGGCCTTAAAATCTACAGTGGTCAAACCAATCTAAAGACCAACGTATGCATGGCTTTTTAGTTAGTGGTGGCACCGTTGTGACTAGATAATGGTTAAGTGGTGTCTAATCTCAATACAGTTTGTCGGGATGCATGATCTCCCTACAGCTTGATCTTGTTGGGCTAATCCCGTCACTTTATCAGGCGGAGTTCTCTTATAGGTAACTTAAAAAACTCCTTTGTCATCTAGTAATTATAAACTAGGCACATTCCGCATTCATTTTACTAGATACAACGAAATGAACCTTTATTTTCATTTTCATTTCCAGCGAGTTTCCACATTTAGAACTTAGTATTCGAATTTTTGGCTCTATTCTTGATCGAGTGCAGCTTAGCATAAATACACAATTGATCTCATTGCAAGGTCGAGCTCTCACCCTCCAGTTCCTATCTCCTTTATCTTCTTCCTACCGCACATACCAAAGGCAAATTAAACATCAATTCAACAAAATAGTCCAAGAAAAAGTTGATTCTCCTGGTATCATGAAAAAGGAAAAAGCAATATTACGAGTAAACGTGGGACTTCCTCAAATTTGCAGTTAAAAGATAGGCTTTACTATGGTCTACATTAGACCTTTACTGAAATTTGATTTGAAGAATATGTCAAGATTTAATTAGATTGTTGATACCTGGTCACGCTTTTGTTTCCGTTGCAACACGGCGATTCAAATCGAAAAAGAAACGGCTTAAACGTAATCACAAGAGTATGTGACTCTACACTTTAATCTCTGGGCATAAATAAGTTAAGAAAGGGAAACTTAAATGGCTCTAGCATTGTTCAAAATCTATAATTGGTTGGACTATAAGAAAATGCACATCGCCATTCATTGTTTTCATGTGCTGTCTGTTTGAGTCTCAGAGTGAAGATTATTAGCATAAATATATCTAGGCGTATCGCTTTCATTATTTCTTCCATCACTATTCTAGATTCCCCCCTTTTGTCTTCTAAAATAACATGCTATGATTAGCCTTTACACCCCTTTTCAAACAACAACTATTTTATAAATGTAAACTCAGAGTTCATAGCAGTACACATCCAGTTTTCTTATTGAGTGTGCGAGGTGGAATTTGACCGGTCAAATCCTATTTAGAACTTTTTACTCTCTCTCTCTCTCTCAATTTGTGGACCCTTAAAGCACGTCAATCGGTAATGGGGCATGGTTAGTTGAGTTCATTTCAGGTTAAAATCATTGAATAGGAAAGTATAATTGGTACATGCAATTTATGTTGTAAATCGAAAACGGGATTACTAAATTCACTAAATTAAGTTCATGTAAGTTGGTGTGACATATAGCTACTTTCGATTCAAGTAGTTGCTCTTAAAAATCTCCCATGCACAAAAGCTAGTAATCCTCCATAGAATGCTCTAGTACACGTAACGTGGAGATCTATAAGGAAGATCATGAGAGAGGTCATTCATCAATGGAAACTTTTTTGGGTCCATGGCGAGCGAGCTTAATTAGCTCATGGATTGTATATATAATAATGACATTAAGCAATTACAGCGTAAAGCCCTAGAAAATTGTACTGCCAATAACTTGGAACTGGGAATCACGTGATGCCATTAAGAAAACCTCCCCGACCAACCCATTATTTTACTCCAAACGAGACCCAAAGAGAGAGAGAGAGAGAGAGAGAGAGAGAGAGTCAGTCAGTCAAAAGTAAGGAAATCAAATTTTTGATAGAATTTGTTAAAAAAGAACTTGAAGTTAATATTATTCTTTTTCCTCTCATCTAACATAGAGGAGATCTATGGGGGATGCCTTTTCTTCTAGTACTGCTAATGCTTGAGGCCATAATTATGTCCTCATGCGACACTTTGTTTGCTGATCTTCCACACACGTTGTAGTGTCCACTCGATCTCTTCTTGCGCACAATCTCTCCACTGCATGCAATGTTGTTGCTCATCATCATGTTGTTGTTGATCTCAGACCCAGACGACCCCGAGGAGTTGCTCATCGGCTCATCACTGCAGTCGACAATGGTCGAGTGCTGCGTCTCGCTGGTCATCATGTCATCGTCGGCCATGTCTTGTGGGAACAAGAAGTCGGGGCTCAGTTGTAGGGTCTTGCATGTCCTTAGGTAGGGACTGAGGTCCTTCTTGTGTTTCAGCAAATAATCCACCTTCAAGTACATGGACAAAGAATTTTATAAAGCATGTGATGGTTATTATGCTGGTAAGCCCTTATTGATGTTTGATACTCTAAAGTTGAAATGGTGTCCAAAATTCACACTTTCAATTACAGTTACAGACATACTACTATATTTTTATCGCCGACATCCTCAAAAAGTGAGGCGTGATGTTATCTTTAAGTTACATTTTTTACGAAAGAGGGATGTTAAGAGAATTTTATGATGGAAAATAGTTACGTGTGTATGTGTATATACAGTTTAAGGAAGAAGATGAGATAATACGATATCTAGCAAATTAGTCAAAAATAGTTAAGTGCAAAAATTGACTGTAAGATAGCATCGATCAAAAGCCATTTTTTTTTTTTGCGTTTTTAGAGTTGAATGAGCAAGAATTCTTATAGTTGAGGGGATTACAGTGTAATTAGCCCGAATTTTTTTTTTCTCTAGCGTTTGCTTTGAATTATCATTTCCTGATCTTCTCATAATTATGCATGAAAAGAAAATCAAACAACATGATTAATTCTTGATAAAGAAACAAAGTTACCTTACACCCCAGAGAGCAATGAATGAAGGGTTCTTGGAGGCTTCTGTCACAGGAAGTGCAATAATTCCCGGCCCCTTTGAATTGCCTATTCTGTGGTCTTTTCTTGATGAACACCACCTTAGCACTGTTGATTGTGTATGCCTAGATTTCCAGAAATCATGATAATCAATAAGATTAGATTATATCACATATGGCTAACCAAGTTCTAGGGAAGTCCTTTATTTCTTTTCGGTATATTTATCGGCAATCAATTGATCATTACTTGGACGTTAGAGCAGTCGATGAGCTTCTGGAGATCCTCTAGCCGGACGACATCATGGTACACATATCGTCGAATTTGGAGGAGTCTGTGGAAGCGATGGATCGGAATGCAATGAGGGCATATGCTAACGCAACAATCCAAGCAGCATACGTTCTTTTCATTCTTCTTAGCATTCTCATGGTAAGAGCACCCCGCAAAGAATTTCTGTGTGCATAGAGCATCCAACCATGCAGGCTTTTGAACACCCTAACAGCACCATCCAAAACCCAAAATTCTCATCAGATCATAAGAAACTCAAACCAGAGAGAGAGAGAGAGAGAGAGTCACTCACCATGGTATACGTGATCAACACAAACAACACGCTGGCCACAAAGATGAGGAAGTGAGCAAGTGGAATTGAGACACCAGTAATCAAAAGATAGGGAAGGAATGGGGGAGAGAGAGAGAGGATGGTGTGTGGAAAGAAGAGTATTTATGGAGAATCACAAGAGAGGGAAGGGTATATATTTATTGTCCCTTTGAGTTTTGAGAGAACCAACATTTTGCAATTGGGAAGAGGGTTTCCATTTTTTCTTAAAAAAATATTTATTTATCTTTTTTTTTTCTTTGGAGAGAGAGAGAGAGAGAGAGCATTAAAGTAAGGGAGTAAGATGTGAGGGAGAACGTGGGCGCTGTTTCCGTGTCTCCCATTCACTTCGAAGTCTCATAAACTAATGTTTATCATCTCCTTGGCTTGAGAGCTATTACTTGCCAAATATAAAAATTTAATTGAAAAAAACCTAACTTGACCAACCCCGAAAAAAGAAAATATTACACTTACCTTGGAGGAGGTGCCTTCAGCTCATATGTATTGCCTTTTGTTTCTTTTTGATTCTCTGATCTGGGGCTTGGCCAAGGAACTTGTTTGTGTGTGGACTTTGAAATTAGAGACACGTTCTTTTTTTTACTTTTTTTGGTGTGTTCAAATAACCATCTGTGTAGTGGAAGCCATCCAGTCCACATGCAATGTAATAATTTATTGAAGGTAAAGTTTGGTTCGGGACAGCCCTTTTGATGATATATTGTTCTTGATATGGTAATGATCAGCCATTGACAAACTCTTCTGCTTCCTGTATGACAGCTTGATTTGATGTGATTAGTTGTGTTTCCTGGTGAAAATGGAACTCAGCTGCTACTTTATTTGCCCATCAAATAAGCCGGATTGGTCCGTGAAGACTTCCGGTGATTTGCTTGCTCACGTGGCGTCATTATATCGATACAATAGATATGATCAATCATGTCATGAAAAATTATGGATACATATATCATATGATTAGTAAATAACTCCGCTCTTTTCACGTCAACCATATTACTATTTCGTTTAGAATTTTGCAAGATCCATGGCGGAAGTCAAAAAAAGCAACCGAAAAAGCATATACAGCCCTTCTTTTGTTGTCAAGATATTATTTTGCTTTACTTCTCCATAAAGGATAATCTTTTTCACGAGGATAAAAGGGTAAATTAGTTTAGACAAAGATTTCGTTCCTGCTAATCCATAACTTACGCTATTTACATTCTCTGATTTTCTACACGTATGTGTTTACGTAAAGGTCAACTCTACATTCCTTACTTCAAAATGAAGTAACCATCAAGCAGAAAGCAAGACTATAGCCTCTGAGTATTAGTTAGAACACTTTCGCGAAAAGTATGGTATCGAAAAAGAAAAGGGCATTTGGAAATATATGGGCTTGTAAATTAGTCTATAATAACTTGTCCAAAAAAAAAGTCTATAATAAGAAGGGGGCCTTTATGGAAAAAATAAGAAAATTGTTGATTCAAAAATAGTATTCAACTGTAACATGTTAATAACTGACATTATTTGTATGCAAAATTATGTGGGATTATTGCCACCTTTTCAAAAAAAATGTGTCATCGAATATTTCAATAGTTCAAATGTCTACAGAATGAAATTTAGAAAATTGCAATCTGAGAATATTTTTTGACCATCCCATGTTAGTAGCTGATTATATTGCCCCGCGAAATCTTTTTACCAACAATAGATTAGACGACAATGAATATGTTAAAAAATTATTGAGTCTTGATGGAAAGAAATTGAAGCACTAGTTGATGCCTTTTTATGGGGCAAGTAGTTGCGGATAAGTGCATCCAAGGTCATTAGTTATTTTAACGCATAGATCTAAGTTCGCCTTACTAATATATGGTCAAAGACCATTCACTCCCGTATGAGAGTGCTGATGATCGTTGAGTTACTTGCTCTATGTTAGGTGCAAAAGTTTTTTCGAGGTAAGAACTAAATTTGAGATCTCAAGCTTCTTGAGGCCAAGATTGCAAATATTTATCTTTCAACTAAGCCATTTGAATATAAATATTGTGAGATCTTTGTGAGATCATTGCCAACTATTATAAAAACTTAAGTTGTTAGATGAAGGTGTGGTTTATTATTTAAATAGTTTATCACTCCTCTCACATTTAGTGTGATCGTTTTGCATAATATAAGCATGACATATTAATTGAGAAGGTAAATAGGGGTCTGAAAAGATTTAAACTCAGGACCTCCTACTCTAATACTATTATTGAAAACTGTTCTAATAGGTTAAGCTGTTAGATGAATGTGTAATTTAATATTTAAATATTTTATCAAATATTAACTTAAATTAGGGTAAAGTATATGTGTATAATTTACAAAGGAGGCAGCATTCCACGACCATCCCTGTTCACTACCAGTGAATTGAACCTATTCAAGCAACAGTGGATTCTCTGCGTGTTTTTAGGGATCCAAGAATTCAAAACTCTACTCAAGATCCCTTTTGATTTGCAGCTTAGCTAGTTAGTGTGTTCATATGGCCGCAAATTCAGTCCATTTGATGACCCAAATTAAATATTCATGACCAAAAAACCCTCCGAGATACTCTTATTCAACACACTCTCATCATCAAACAAATTTCTTATTTACCCTCCAAAAAAGAGTGCAAATAAAATACATGCAATAATAATCATTATTCTTATCATTATGGGACAAATTATATAAGCATAAGGTAGATGCAATAATAATCTCGAGAAAAAGGGTTCTTCAATATGGATCCTCTCCTCTTGATTTTCCTCGTGTCACGGGATACAAGGAGACAAGGGCCAAAAAGAGGAAGCTAGCGAACATTAATCACCGATATTTAGGCGTGAAAAACACAAATTTCTAAACTCTGGTGAGGGGCTTTCTTTTTTGACTCTCTCTCTCTCTCTCTCTCTCTCTCTCTCCACCTTTTTGCCCTAATTGTGGTGGTGGGTTTGCCATCAAAGACATGCCAAAGCAAAAGGAGAGACATGTACGAGGAAATTCACCCGGTTTTTGGGGAATCAAACATGGCAACATGAACATTGGACCGACCAACCACTCCACTCCACTCGCTCGCTCAAAAGAGAGAAAGAGATCTTGTTGTTTTTGCGAGTTCAAATACTTATGTGTGTTGTCTGTGAGGATTTGTAGCATACATGCAATCAAGAACACAACTCACTAAGCACTAGAAAGACGAAATTAATGACCTAATTAATTAGATTTCCCGTTGCTAATTTTGAGGGTGCGTTGTTCATTGCACCTCTGTGTTCCAACCAAGGGCCAATCTTGGGGTTTGATATGTGTTATACTAATACTCTATTATTGGGAGACCGATTCCTGATTAGTCTTCCTTTTGTCTAACATTTGGGGTTTGCCATTGGAAAGTTAAGCATGCATTTTCTCAATCTTTTTCAATGTGAACACCTCATGTGCCGAATGCAATCACGTCCCAAACTTTTTGATTAATGTAATCAAGTCCTTTACTTTTGTTGAAAAATGCCACTAACTCCTAATCATTTAAATTAGTGCAATCGAGTCTTAAAAATTTACTCAAAAGTATAATTGAGTCCTAACTTTATGTTGGAAGTGAAATATCTTAGGATACCACAAGAGCGAATTTCAGTCCTATTCATTCAACAACAAAAAAAACTTGATTGCACATTTTAAGAAAGGTTAACAACCGGATTGTACTGGTCATAAGGTTTTGAACTCAATTTCATTCCTAATAAATTTGATATGCTCCCAATAGATAAATGGTCAGTAATTATAAAATAACTTTTCCCAATAAAGAAAAGCCAATAATAATAATTAGTTAAAAATAAGAATCACTCTAAATGGACCCCTCCAAAGATAATATAATATCCTTATAAAACACTAATAATTGAAATCAAGAGTTGGCCTAGTTGAGAGGAATTTCAGCCATTCCTCTACGTCTAAGTGTTTAATTCGAATGTTACCATCCATTTCTTCTATTTTATTGAGAAAGGAAAAAGCATGAATAAGTGAATGATTGTTAACATAGTACCTTTAGATAATCTGTCAAGTTACATTCGATGTACTTGAACTGGCGTACCTCTCTCCCATATATCGTTACTTTCCCTTTCGATCGTAAAAAAATCGAAACTTTGCATATTTTATAATCTTTTGGCATTGTGAAAATACTGCATCTCGTGATATTTATTTTCTCTAAAAATCATGAACGCGCTCCACATAATTGCAACAACCATGGTTATAATAAGAGCACTTGTTACGATAGTCATTGGCAATATCAAGCCATCTAATCGTGGATTATTACAAGATATCATTTTAATCTTCTCCAGAAATTTCGTGTCCTTTTTTAGCCTAGGAGTCCTGACGAAGCTGGCTTGTAGGCATATTGACCACTGCCTTAGGTAGGTTATCCGTGGAATTTTCAGGTCGAGTTGTTCTCTGAACCCTTCTATTATTGGGCATTTATTCTAATTTAAAATTTACATCTACATGTTGTTGAAGGGAGAGATCCACTTGTTTACTCGTAATAGGAAATACATTTTTTTTTTAAATTCACCAATATGTTTTTTATGCATTAGTTTAACACCGCCTTTGCAAAATTATGTTAACGTGTCATTATGATGACACAATACATCTAAACACGGATTGAGATGAGATCTTCAATCTAGATTTTTATTTCTCGTTGTGTTAATGTCTCGGTTATATTTTTCATAAGGATTTATTTGCGAATAATATACTGCTAGCTTAATCTTTAGGTCCCGTACCTTTTGGATATGCTTGTGTACGTGAGATTATATAGGACATTGCAGTAGATAAAATCGATACACTTTTATTTACTGGCATTATAGTAAAAAAAAAATTTAACTTAAAGAGTATTTTGCTTCAATGTCTCAGTTATATTTTTATGAGGATTTATGTACGAATTATTTATTTAATGTAATTGTCAAATTTTTCACAAGCATGTGGATTTGTCCTTTTTCTAGCTCTTATATTTTCTTTTCGATGATTATCCTCATTAGATATAGAATGACGAAAACTGAAACCCTTTTGTTTTAGTTTCACATTATAACCCACAATTTAATGTATCGCTTTTGTCAGTTGCCGTTGATACATGGAGAAATAAGTCAATTAATGCTTAGATTTTGTATCTTTCAAACCCCTATTACTTTTCGTCTATGATATGTATCACTTTATTCTAAAGTGATTTATTTCTTTTTCGTGACACCGATGCAATGGATGTATAAGACGTTTTCCCATAGTTAAGACAACATATGACTATGATTGAAAAACTCGAAATTTAAAAATAGACAAGATACCATGCATTTCCTTTTCGAAAAATAATCATTGATAAGGCGAGTGCAATATATATTTTCTGAGATTTTGAATAAAAAATGGTTTCATTACCCAAAAGATAAGACAAAGGGAGAAGAGCTAATATTGTCCAAATATTTCAGGACAACATCGAAATGATTTTGTCACGATCATAAAAATAAGCGTTCGGTTAATGGGTGCCTCTTGATTGATCAGAACCGACCATTGGAATTAGAAACTACTCACCTGCAACCTCCATTTATCTAATTGAAAATAAACTCACTCTATAAAAACAACATTCAAAACAAAAAACTTCGAAGAAAGGGAAGAGAGAGAGAGAGAAAAAGAAAGAAAAAAGGGCAAAAAAAAAAAAAGTATTTAGCAAAAGTTTCAAAGAATGGGCAACCCCCACGTGCCATGAAAAGGTGCATGGTGATGTAGTAAAGAAGTACCTCACGTGCAAAGGATCCGATGATAAATTCGACACTAAGAGGAAATATATCTTATTACATTAGATAAATTACTTGAGGTACTTTAAAGTTCAAAACTTATTCTTGCTTATAGCACATAAGCAATATACAGAAAAGTGCACAACAAAAAGGGAAAAAAATCGGTTGATTAACCCTTTTTTTTTTTCGGCTCGATCACGTTATTGATGTAATTGTTACATAAAAATATTTTTAGACAATTTATTTGTGTGGACACGTAAAAAGAAAAATTAAAGAGCAAGGCTTTCCTGGAGCTTTGTACTGACAAATTATTCTTTTCTATGTTTCTTTTTCTAAGTTTTTGAGTGGTGTGATTATGGTTTTTTTTTTTTCAATTTAGTTTTTTTATTTTTTCGGAGGTGGTCAATGGTCAAAGGAGAAGAAGCAAGAAGAACAAACAAGAGTTTTGGGTCAGCGGGTGAGCCGCACGAGGGGATCTCTTTGCCCCCGTCCAAATGCTTTTCTATTTATAACTCCAACCCTCCTCCACATGCACCCTTCTTTATTATATTCACTTATAGTCCTTAATATTGTAGGAAATAGCTCACATGCAGAGCCCTTTAGTCATAATTGTGTGATTTTCATGTACGAATTATTACCGTGATGAACGGAAATAATTACAGTTCATATATATGTATGTGTATGTGTGTGAAAAGTCTACATATCGAAGCTCACAAAGAATCCCAAGAATTTCGTAAGATTTCATACACATAATTAGACTCTTCATTGCCTACCTACAGTATATATACAGGTGGGATCGAGTGTAGTTGATTTGATGTCCATTTCAAGTCCCAACAAATCCATATGAATATGGAAGAGCTTGAAAAGATTCGGAGGAGCTGGTGCTTTTAGGCTCCGTTTGTTGAGCACAAAATGAACGATTTGAAAAGCATTTTCATAAAAACAATTGCTTGTATCGCTTACAAAAATAAATGAATAGAAAATATTTTCATTATCCATGAAAATATTTAGATATAAATTACTGTCGATAATGATAACATTTTCAATTAACTAATTACTTCAAGTGATATAAGAAATTATTATTAGAAAAATATTTTAAAAAATTTTCATTTCCACGAAACAAAGCAGCCTTAATTGAATAATTTTTTCTTCTTTCCCATTTTTATCCTTATTGGGTTTTTAATTACAATCGCGTGAAAAGACATTAAAGTTACAGTCATAACATGTAACTTTTCATTCCTTTCTCTTGCTAGAATCCAAATGACATAATTAGTTAATCTCTCCAATTCCTTTCTCTTCTTTTCTCGCATGACTAATTGAATCCCTTTTTCTCCTTGAAATAAGGTATATTATCAGAGTCAATCACACTTAATTCTTTGGTCTGCATGTTAACCCTATGTGCAGCTCCAAGAACTTGGTCTTTTCTCAAAATAGAATAATAGAAAAAACTCTTGAAGTTGTTCGTTTTGGCCACCTAAACACTGCAAACAAATTGGATCAGTTTGCCCACAGACTAACACGATGTTTTTATCAACTTGACCATCTGGGACCATCAAACATTGAATTCAAACCATCATTAACAAAAAAATCGACCGTGGCGTTGGCCGTTGCTCTGTCATTTAGGTCCCTCTTGAAGCTCTCAAAGAAGGCCCTAAAATATTATCATTATGACACCAATGTGCATTTCTTTCTTATTGGTAACAATACAATACTTTACACCTCCCCAGTTCTCAAGCTCACACTGTCATATGTTCTCAGAAATCATGTACTGACCCACTTTATTGATAAGGAAGAAACACTGAAACTAATCATGGGGCAAATAATATCTTAATTTTGAGCATTACTTGGTGTCAAGGCTTCTGCGCAGAGAACATGATGAAGGATTGCTGAATTTTGCTTGTGTAATTGGTTAGACCACATGATGTGCACAAATCCTCGATCTCTTCGGCGGTCAGATAGCTGTAATTCTGCGCAGTTCTCTGCCACACCACCAAACATTGTCACAAGCAAGCTTGATGCGCATTATGAGAATATAGTGTCTTTTAGATAACTCTAGGGAAATCACTCCGTACAGAAAAAGAGTTTTGCGGAAATCCACCTAAACAGAGATGCTAAGACCAGGAAAGATGAAACCTTACGGTCTATAATGTTGTCTGAGTGCATTTCACTTTGTCTTCACAAAATAAACTACGAGGAATTTTAACAAGGGACGAGATACTCCAACATACATCAGAAGGTTTAAGAGTACATGGTGTGTGGCAAACAGAAGCTGCCCTAGTATCACAAAATATAGTAATTGCATTATGCAGTTATACACTGTAAGGTCATATGTGTATGGATCAGAAGAACCATTTGCTTAAGAAATTTTAACTCGGAAAGGAGAGGGTCAAATACAGCCTAGGGAGAATGGTTTAACAAAGATGGTGAGCGGAAACGGAGATCCAGACTAATCCACTCATTAGATTATCAATTACGGGAATACACTTTGAATATTTTAAGTAGATCTCCAAGTGTTGTTGCAGTAATTTGAATTACTTACTCATGCTCCATGGTTTTTGTTGCTATAACTCAAGTTGACATGTTACATTTTCCAAGGCAAAAATGAAGTAATTCTTGAAAACAGTCACACAAGAAATCATTGGTGGATGTACATACTACATCCAGAGCAACTGGGTTCGCCACCAGTCCATGAGATGGATTACTTGTCAATACACATGCATTAGATGTTCGGAATCTAGACCTCTATCACAGACCTTAATGAAACGACAATCCACTTGTGAGTGAATTTTTTTTTCCTTCCATATTTTCATCTCTTCATGTTCTGAGTGGAGTAGCATTATATGCAGGTTAAAGTGTACAAAAGTGGTCCCCTGCTTATATCACACGGCTCTAGAAGTTAATTATAAGAATAAAAATGGGTCTAATGTGCCAAGTAGATGTACCTGTCTGGAAAGCCGTAATATCCAGGGAGTGGACGGAGTATACCGGAGGAAAGTGGTTCCCACAAAAACTCCACCGCTTCTTAATACTCGAGTAATTTCTGCAATCTGCCGATACGCGGCAGAGGGGTAGAGAACATTATATCAGCCATTTCATGGGGATGAAGAAATTGTGTGTATATCAGGAACTCATTCCACAGCTAAAGCTTGTTAAACTTTGACCTGTAACCACCAAAATTTCTCTTCCATATCTTTTTTCACATCATTGTACTTTGATTAAACAAACTGAATCTATCATTGAGTTAAAGCCACATTTGGCCATGATGAAGCTTGATTTGAGCACTTTAGAAAGGAGTTGTAGAACCATGCAAACCAGATCCATGAATTATTATCCATGCAGTTATCAAATGACTAACTTCTAAAATTACCTGCAAGAAGTTATTTGAAACAGGACAGATTCCACAATCCCTCAAAACCCAGCTCTAGAATTTTGCTAGTAACCATGTAAAGCTATAAAGATTTCAAACTCCCCAAGCACACCCATCCCCTCTTCCACCACAGTATCCCGATACTGGGTCAAAATGGCCTGGAGAGGTATATATGTGAAATACTCCACGAGTTTACTAGAGGGTTCTCATGGATCAATCTGCCAACTTCTACCAAACCATCAACTTCACTAATACACTTGTAACCCTTTGCAAAACTGCATGATAGTACTAAGCACCTCATGTAACTTGGTTGCGCAAGCTTTGTTCCTAATTAATTTCCATGCCATAGCTGTGCTGTGGACCTGTTCTTTGTCCCAATCTCCACTGCTTCTTTCAGCGCTACCACAAAAATAACCTCTCTGCTCAGGAGGATTTTTGTGTGACTTCTTTGCAGCAGAGACTACCGGCTCTTGTTGCCTGACCCTTCATCACTCATATTCTAAGATAACATAGCACTAGCATTTCATTATTTGTCTGCATTCTTAACCTTCTTACATAAGCGGGTTTTCAAACTCACTTAAGCTCCATGTGACGTTACCATCATTTTCAAGGGGAGGTGAATTCAACCCTCTCTCTCTCTCTCTCTCTCTCTCACCATGCTTCTGACATAATTCTGCCATCTGGAGGCAGACATAGCACAGTATCTGAAGTTGCCTCTAGCCATAAGGCCCCTACAAATCTGTCAACTTTTGGATATCTGTGGAAGGTAATCCCCCGTTTATAATGGCAATTGTTGGCAAATCAAATGCTGTTGAAAGCGAGTAGCTCAATAAAGATGTCTAGGGCCATGAGTAGCAGCTGGCCAGTTTCAATTTTTATGTCGATAATAATCTAAGCCATCCTTCCACGAAGCGACTTTGCCAGTGTAACCAGTGAAAATAGGATGGCTTGGCCAAATTCAAAGGAATAATGTCTGTGCAACAGTCAACTATCTTTTGCAATCAGCAAAAATCTCTTGCCAGTTTCGATGTGAATCCCCGCTATGACCCAGTCAGATTTATTTTCAGGAGATCAAAATCAAAATACTTAGCTAAGCTGCTTGGAATGATATCCATCTGTGATACAACTACAAGCCTAACATTCATTTGATGGCATGTGTCCTTATTACTTATTTGAAATTCACTTTACTCATTCTGAATTCTATAAAGCACCAGGTATAATTCCAGTACCTAGTCAATTTCCGGGATGCCTATGTGACTTATGAGATAGGACGGCTCAATAACACCGATGTAGATTAAACAAAAGAGAGGAACGTACAGCGTTAGAAGGGGAAGGCCAGCAGTGCAATGCTGCCCCAGCATGTACAGCGTCAACTGAACCAGATGAGAATGGAAGCCTTGAAATATCAGCTCTAACAAGAGCCAGATTCCTGCAAACGTCCCAGAATACCAAGCCATCTCCTCTTTAGTTTATAAATTTCACAAGCATACAAGAATAACATTTTACTTGACAGCTTCCATAATTTCAAGTTCCTACCGAATGAAAGAACTTACGCTTTTAAAACAGCATCATCCTGTTTAATGAAACCATAGCATTGGCGTAGCATATTTTCCGAATAATCAAGAGCAATTACTCCAGAATAAGTCCTGGATTTTGCGAATTTTCTGGAAAACAAACCACTTCCACAGCTAACATCAACTAGAAGGCCACCCTCTGCAGGTTTGAAGTACTCTTGAGCCATTTTAAACTGCATTGAAATAATAGAATACGCCATTAACAGCTTATCATGGAAATCTAGCAAGATAATAATCTTAGACAACTAGAATTGGCTTGCTCATGTATAAAAGGTTTAATGGAGGAAGCTGATATTCTTTTTTAGCCCATGATAGGAACACCGCTTGCACATTTTACAAGGCAAAATTTTCTACAGTTATTGCAGTCTCAAAATGACCTTCCACAAATCCTCACGGCTTATATTTTAATGGATAAAATTAGCCAGAGACCATACTTCTTCATCTTGACCAGGAAAGCCACTGCGGTTAAAATTCTGACGCCAGCCTCTCTCGTATAAGAATGAAACAAGGGGACTCCTAGCAAAAGCAAGGACACAAGGTGAGGAATCAGATAATTCACATGAAATTTATTAGTGAATCTTAAAGGCAATCTAGAGAAGACGAAGAAGTGCAGAAATCGAGCAAGAACATACATTAGGTACCTTGCTATCAAATAAGATGATGGGTTAATTGAGAAGAAAACTGTGATCTGAAAGAGAGGAGATTGCTAAAAGACCAAGTATTATTCTCGATGGGTGCAAGAAAGCTAGCACATCCTTTGGGAAAGGGCAATCTCCTATTTCTAATGTAAATGTCCCTGCCAATAATTCCAGTTGAAATGGCATGACCAAGTTGCCACAAACCATAGAGGAATCTAAACCTGCTACCTATAAAAGAGAGGACTCAATTATCACGATTCGACATACGATGTACGGACTGGTTCTCCCTTACCTGTTTTCCACCCCAACCAACTGAACATAACTTCAGATATGGAGGTAAAGGGCAAGTGAGATAATGGTTAAAAGGAAAAAGATGAAGATAACCCTTATACCGGTAGTGCAAAAAGGTATGACAATTCCATAATTCAAGTTAAAATGGCCTGGTTGTAGACCACAGTTAGTGATACCTGAATAGTTCTGTCCGCGCTGGCTTGACTTCGACGTAGTCCCTTAAACCAGCAGTGAGAGTAAGGTCTAGAAAGTTGTCTTTGCTGGAATATGACTTATTGCATTTTTTACACTTAAAACCAGACCTATACACGGCTTCCCTGAACAATTTGGAAGTTATGAGTCAGAACTAATCGCATCAAAGCATTACGCAGAATCAGTTGTCTAAAGCACATAATGAGTTCCAGAACTTACAAGTTTAGACCAGATGGGCCTCTTCTTATTAAGGGTTCATAGCATATTGGGCATGAAAATATCTCAACCTCCAAGGTTTGATCTTTCTGAGTTCCTGTGTCCTGCGATAAGATAATTTGATTCACTCGCCAAGCATACTAATGGAAGAAAGAAAGAACCTGGCACAGAAGGATGTGGACGCGGGCATATATCCCAAAAATATATGGCATTCAAAAAAGTTCAGTTTGTTGGGCACATAACTAAAGGAAAAGATCTGTTATAAACAGACTAGAACATCCAGCACTGAGACATTTCAGCTGCAGCAGATTCATTAAAATGAAAAATACTTCAGAGTCAAACTTTGATGGCTCCATTACAGTAAGCATCGGCAAATGCATCATAAACTAAATTGCTACTCTACAGAAATGTCTGTACTCGCCACTCAACCCTCAAAATCAAAACACAAAAATTAAAAATTGACTTCCTAGTTGGCTCACATATTCAAAGAGGCAGTAAAAAATCCGGCCTTTCTAAGTTGATGCTGCAGCTCTTCTGAATTCCCAACATTTGGGGTTACGTAGTACAATCCTGGTGAAGTGACAAATCGAGATGGGCCCAATTTGCGAAATCACACTCGTTGTAGACTACTAAGGCTCATACAATCAGAGAGCCACCACATCACAAAATCAGATTGACAACCTTGAAGAGCATGCCGCGGGAAATACATAAACAGAACACTGCTGCAAAATCCAGCCAGTAAGGCTCAATCAAAGTTTTCACCGGTTTGGTGTCTGGCTCTGAGGTTGTTCTCGACAGTTCGTCATGTCAATTCTCATTACAGTTTACTTCTTTTTTGTGGGAATAAGAACGCGAGAATTACAATAAGACAACACTAGAGAATACATAGTTACCGTTTACCAACAGCCTAAAAAATCACTGCTTAGCCTGAACTCCATAATAGACCGGGAAAAGAGAGAGAGAAAAGAAAGGCGTAACGTTTTGGAAAGTGTACCGGCTCAACAGCAAGAGCAGAGCTGGCTCGGACACTGAACGAAGGGAAGCGAACGGACGAGAACTGGGGACGAGGTTGGAGCCGGGAATCACGAGGAAGAAGAGGGTGTTTGGCGAAAGACAGCTGGTGCATCGAAGAGGAGGAAGCCATGGTGATCGAGATCGTTGCAGAGCAGTGGCCTCTCTGTTTTGTGATCTGGGTTCCTGCACAGCAGTTCTTCTTTATCGTTGTTTGGCAGTTGGGCGATGCTTGTTCGTTCTCGAGTGTCTTTGTACGTGTGGAAATGCAGGCACAAACGAAGTACCTCGGGGCTCCTTACAATTTTTGCGATAATATCTCAAAACTCGGATCTTTACTTCTTGTTTTTCCCCCCGACAACAGAAGAAAAACGACAGGAAGAGCTCTCTCTGCTCCCTCTTCTAGAAGCTTTCGTCTTCAGCCAAGTATACCAAGTTCATGTGATTTGGTCCTCGATTTTCGCAATTCGGTCGATGATTATTCTCCGCCGCAACGCTTGTGTTTATCGACCCAAATTGTTAAACCATCTTTAATTAATTAAAGAAGCATGAGGGGGTGGACTCAAGAAGTTACATTCAAAATGCCAAAAGATCACTCTATATTTTGCATTCATACGACTTGGATCTTGTAGAATTTTGACGAATAATTCCAAGCATAAGACCATATCACGAACCGATTCCCTATTCTATAATATAAAATGTTACAAGCAGAATGTCAAATTCATCGCTGATTATAGGAAGGATCATGTTTGTTGTTCAGTGTTAGGCTTGCATAACCAATTGTTCCATAAAGTTGGAACCGCTCGGCCACATACCCCTTCTTTCTTCTGGGATTGAAGTTCACATCCTTGCACAGCTGGTCATTGTACCAAATGTTGGTGGTTCCAGTGCATGATCTCCAGAAATTCCTCCCGAATGCTGTCCCCGTCCCGCGCTTACAGTTGAATGTCACAAAGGCCTGCTGTCCTGGACACAGAGACTAATGCTACAACAGGTTCACCACACTGAATTTGTTATACTCTGCATTGGACGGTTCAGTGGGCTACCTAACGTTCCGGAGCTCCCACCGAACTGCTGCTCTAAAGTGTTCGATGGCAAAGTGATGCATTCAATGGAATATTCGGATATGGAGAAATCTGCAGCTGCTAGATTGACCAAAGAAAAGCGAACCGCAATTGTCCGTTCGCAGAAATCGGCTATGGTTTTAGTAGTCGAATGTGCAGAGCCAAATGGTAAGAGCAAAGTTGAGTAGACTTATCGC
Source organism: Metrosideros polymorpha var. glaberrima (assembly GCA_001662345.2). Lineage (NCBI taxonomy): Eukaryota > Viridiplantae > Streptophyta > Magnoliopsida > Myrtales > Myrtaceae > Metrosideros > Metrosideros polymorpha. The sequence continues at coordinate 2,106,250 of BCNH02000003.1, read as the reverse complement.
TCCAGGTGAATTTCCAACCTCACCACGTCCTTTTCCATTGACCCGACGCTAGGCAGATTGATGTTCCCGAGGAGGAAGTGCACGAGCCACTGGCATCTGATCTCTGAGGTCGGCAGGTTTGCGAGGCCCTCCGCATATCTTATAATCACGAGCTGTGACTCCGAGGATGGATCACCTGCCTAAAGTACGTATACCTAGACTGTTATAACAAAACTAGGATAGGACGCGACATTACTACGAAATCGTATGGGAAAATATTGAATGCCCTGAAATTAGTATCACACCCAAATGTTGTTGTGATACACAAGAGACCTTAAGTTAGTCAATTGCTGCAATGCAGTCTTGGAGTTAGATAATATCTCATTGTCAGTCCTTGGTAGTTAATCCCCACTTAAACAATAAGAGATATGCACTTTGCATTTCAAAGTGATAACTAAAACTCATGCTAATTGGTGTTGCAACTGCAAGTTCTCTGAAACTAAACCAAAAACACGGAAGTATGTGCATACCAATGGTGAAAGCACTGTGGCGAGAAACAGGTACAGGCTGTTTTGTCCCGGCTTATGAAGAAGCAGCTCAGCGAATCAATTGAAGTACAAGTAGCTGATGTGAGATATTAAGAAGCCATTGCCGGGCAGCAACCAATAAGGATTCCTCTAGATCATCACATAAGGGTACTTGACTCCTGATTCCAATTAAGAAATGAGAATGAGAAGGAAAACGATAATGTCAGGTAAGCTCGATCATATAAAGCATAGAAAGCACACTTCTCAATGAAGTCTTCAATTAGAATATGTTCCTTGTTGGTATGCATTAGATACCGCAACCATTCAATTCCAAAGAGAGGTGTCAGGAGTTGTATACAAATTCATTTCCGTGCAGAATACTATATGCATGGTTGAACCCCACTCCATGACTAGATTACTCCTCTATAGAATGGGTTTCAATGTAGTTCGACAAAATTACAGAAGTTTCAGAAGAGTTTTCAACAAGATATTACGAATTTCAAAACTTTCATAGAACCTGATTATATAGCTCACAGTGACAATTCGCCCAACAATACTTTACCAGCAGATAAGTCTACTTAGTTTTGCTCTTACCATTTGCCTCTGCACATTTGACGGCTAAATCCACAGCTGATTTCTGCGAATGGATGATAGCGATTCGCTTTTCTTTGGTCAATCCAGCAGCTGCAGATTTCTCCGTATCCGAATATTCCATCGAATGCATCAACTTGCCATCTAACACTTCAGAGCAATAGTTCGGTGGGAGCTCTGGAACGTTAGGTAGCAGCTGAACTGTCCGATGCAGAGTATAACAAATTCAACTTGGTGAACCTGGCCAAAACGCACCTTTCACTTCCCATCGCATAAAGCAATCGCGGAAATTGAAACTAGACAATAAGCACGTATTGATGCTTCTCAAATCTCAGGATTGAATTGAACTGAACTATCAAGAAACAGCTAATTTACCTTTGTGGCATTAGTCTCTGTGTCCAGGACAGTAGGCCTTTGTGACATTCATCTGTAAGCGGGATGGGGACGGCATTCGGTGGGAGGAATTTCTGGAGATCATGCATTGGAACCACCAACATTTGGTACAATGACCAGTTGTGCAAGGACATGAACTACAATCCCAGAAGAATGGACCAATTGATTATGCAAGCCTCACTGATCAGAAAAACCGGACAATAAACATGATCCTTCTTATGATCAGTGATGAATTTGACATTTTGCTTGTAATATTTTATATTAAAGAATAGGGAATTGGTTCAAGATATGGTCTTATGGTTGGATTTTTTTAGCAAAATTCTACAAGATTCAATGACCAGTTATTGAATACCAATGTTTTAAACCAGTATTGTTTTGCTTCTGGCCAGACTATTAACCTAAATAATTCGCAGATGTACTTCAGTAAGGGTTGCCTACTGAGTTTAAGAAGGAACATGACTTCAGAAGTGAGAGTTCCAGAATTAGAAAAGACTGGGAATTCTTTCCGATTGGGGTGCTTCAAAGAAACAAATGTTCGCTTGGATCCATGTGAGAGTGAATATGAAATTAGAGAGTTGGAAGGAGAACTTAATGTCAAAAACTGGGAACGAAGTGTTAATCAAAACAGTGATGCAGGCTTTCCTCAGTATGCCATGTCTATCTGCAAAATCCCGGTCTCAATTTGTAGAGCCATTGAAAAGGAAATAGCTTCCTTTTGGTGGAGAAATAACAAGAATGCTGGTTTACACCAGAGGAAGTGGGTTACTTTAAAACTCAGAAAGGATGAGGGTGGTCTTGGCTTCAGAGATCTCATTGATTTCAACAGAGCTATGTTAGGAAAACAAGCTTGGAAAATATGGCAGAATCCCGGGTCTCTATGGAGCCAGGTTTTGAAAGGACTCTACTTTCCAAATTGCGAATTCTGGCGAGCAGGTAAGGGTACTCAACCGTCTTGGGGTTGGCAAAGTCTGGTTATGGGAAGAGATACGGTCTCGCCCTCTGTTCTGTGGGAAGTGGGCAACAGTTCAAAAATTAACATCAGAGAAGATAGATGGCTGCGACAAGGAACCATTGGTGGTCTTGCGTAAAGGGGGGGAACCACGAAAAGTGGCTGACCTGGTCATGAGGGGGGAATAGATAAGGAATGAACAGATGTTGAACATTTTGTTCGATGCCCCAACTGTTGAAGAAATTCTATCTATCCCTCTAGGAAACCATTTACAGAGGACAAACGGGTGTGGACAAATACAAAGTCTGGAAACTATATGGTCAAAAGTGGCTATGGTAACATTAGGCAGGCGAAAGAAAGTAATAACCTTGACTTAGCCTCATCATCTTAACAGCCCACACATGATCTATGGAAAACAATTTGGCAGTCTAATACCATCCCAAAGATCAAGTTTTTTTTCTATGGAGGGTGTGTCGAAATGCTATGCCAACGATGGAGAACTTATTTAAGAGGAAAGTAGTACCTGAGCTCCTTTGCGCTTTGCGCGAATCGGAACCGGAAACGGTAGAACATGTCCTGCTGCTGTGTCCCTGGACGAAAGGGGTTTTGGCTTCATCCAGCTCTGAAAATCAGTATCAGTAGACATGGGTTAACCAGAGTCGACCGCCGGCTGAGCAAAATCAAAGACAGTCCAGACCAATTGCCTTCATTCGAACCTGTGGCCACGATCATGTGGTTTATCTGGAAATCACGAAACCACTACATCTTTCGCAAGCAAAACCCAGACCCCAAAGCTTCTCCTCGCAAATGCCATGGCAACGTATGAGAATTTGGCAAGATGGGGTGGAAAAGTTGGGAAGAAAAGCGTCTCCAACCAAGAACCCACCTCAGATCTTGCAACCTCCTGCTCCGGGACCCTTGAAAAATCAACATCGCCGGCTCGTTCGTCACAGGTTCTTTCAGAAGGAGCCATCGCCTGGGTTTTGTAGAGACTTCATGGGCCGGTTGGTGGGAGGATTTGCGAAGAGCATCCATGCGAGCTCGGCTGTGCAAAGCGGTCTTCCCTCTGTTCGTACGGAAGAACCTTCTTACAACTGGGAGGTGGACGCGCTCATTGTTGTAGCTGAGAGACCAACAAAGTTACCGACTGGATTGCCAAGTAATTTGCCGAAATAGAAACTGGACAGTGGACAGTAGGAACGTATCGATGCTTCTCAAATCACTTCATCGAATCGAACCGTATCAGGAAATAGCTAATTTACTTCCGTGGCATTATTCTCTGTGTCTAGGACGATCACGTGTCACTTCCCTTTCGAGCCGAACCCCGTCCCCGTCCTGCCCCACGATTCCCCCGTCTTCATCTCTCCGAATGACTTCCCGACATAACGATACTAATCACTCTGGAATTGAACTTGATGGCTCGGGGTACTTGTCCTACATGGTGGTCGGCCAACCAAAGTCGGAGAACCCCAGTAACTTTCCTTCACATTCTGGAGCTCGGTCGATCGCATGGTGCGATTCCAGACTCTTCCGATCTGGTCATCGGCCTCGAACACCACCGGGTCAAGGCCCCTTTCTGACTGCGTATGCTTGCAGGCGAGAAAGGCCGCTAATCGCTGCTCCTATGATTTGATCACCACCCTTCTCTCCATTTCTTTTTTCAAATTCCACAGGGATCCAACATGGAGTTTCTCAAGCTAGGCAGAGCATATGTGTATATCCATCCGGATTGAAATGTTGAAGCAACTGGCAAACATAAGCAATCTTGGACCATATACAGTCTCTTTTGGACATTGGCCCTCTTCTGATTCAGGTGGCAATTTGTTTCATACAAGGGGTCTTGGTATCGACAGAAGGATTAGCTAAACATTTTCTCGACTCAACTAGACATTTATTTTTCTTCCTTTGTCGTGAAATTTTGGGCACCCAACCTATCGTTATCATAAGAGTCAATTCGACTTAATTCTTTGGTCTACATGTTAGCCTTATGTGCACCTCCAAGAGCTTGGTCTTTTCTCAGAAAAGAATAACAAAAGAACTCTTGGGAGTTGCTTGTTTTGGTCACCTGAACACTGCAAACAAATTGGGTCAGTTTGCCCACAGACTAACACGATGTTTTTATCATCTTGACCATCTGGGACAATCAAACATTGGATTCAAACCATCATTAACAAAATAAAAATCGACCATGGCGTTGGCTGTTGCACTGTCATTTCGGTCCCTCTCGAGGCTCTCAAAATAGGCACTAAAATATTATCATTCTGACACCAATATGCATTTCTTTGTCATTGTAACAATACAGTGCTTTACACCTCCGCAGAACTCAAGCTCACAATGTCATATGTTCTCAGAAATCATGTACCGACCCACTTTATTGATAAGGAAGAAACACTGAAACTAATCATGGGGCAAATAATATCTTAATTTTGAGCATTACTTGGTGTCAAGGCTTTTGAGCAGAGAACATGATGAAGGATTGCTGAATTTTGCTTGTGTAATTGGTTAGACCACATGATGTGCACAAATCCTCGATCTCTTCGGCAGTCAGAAAGCTGATATCCTGCGCATTTCTCTGCCACACAACCAAACATTGTCACAAACAAGCTCGACGCGCATTATGAGAATAACAGCTTGTCTTTGAGACAACCTTAAGGAAATCCCCTCCGTACGAGTTTCATGGAAATCCACCTAGACAGAGAAGCTAAGACCATGAAGGAAGAAAAGCTTTCTGTCACGCCCCGAAACCTACGAGTTCGTCGACATCCCGCTACGGTCGATAAGAAATGCGACATCCCAGGCTTGTCGCCGACCCACACAAGATAACAATAAGATGCACATGCGGAAGCGATTACACACTCCGTACAATAAACATCATATGGAATAGCAGATAAGGAGAAATGATCTTGTTTATAACAAACAAAATTACAAACTTCACTAGAGGCCAACGTCTACCATACTACACATGTCAAAATGAGGTTGATGGTGCAATCAGTCTAATTACTTTACTTCCTACGATTCTCAAAAAGGGGTCACGAGCCACCTAAACTCTTAATCTCTGCCGTCGGATACCTTAACTCCATGGACTTCATATCCATTGGTACACCAAAACGTTGAGGGGGAGAATTCATATCACGGACGTGGGTCTGAAATGGTTTAAAAACAACGAATGAGATATAAATCTCAATAAGTCTACTTTCTAAGTTCGACTAGGGTAAAATGTACTTTTAGAATACCATAATATGCCGTCCTAACCAAAATCTAATCAAATGAACGAGGTAATAATACAAGTGAACTTAAGGCATCAAAGAATTTAATTATTATTGAAACATGGCATAAAGCACATATCAACTCAACGAACAAGCACAATATGCACAAATCGATGCATGATTCACTCCGACGTTCCGATATTTCTCGACCCGAGTAAACACGCCTCAGGTCCGACCCGCGTAAACACGCCTCAAGTCTTCGCAACAACCCACATAAAACGCATCAGGTGTGCGACTCGCCACAACCCGCGTAAAGTTCACGCTTCAGGTGTGCGACAGTTGGCCTCGTTAGGCTCAACTATACCTCGCGTAAAAAGCCTCAGGCTCAATTCTTAATCCTGCGTAAACACGCCTCAGGGTAATAATGATCACTTGGTTTCACCAAACTATCATGGAAATGCCACAGTAATCACGCGACCAGCGTATAAAATTGTGCGATCAATATTGGATCGTATGATTAATTAATCGAGCCACGAAATCAATGCTCATACCCTACTCACATCGCATAAAAATTTAT
>BCNH02000003.1:2071562-2091042 GCA_001662345.2 Metrosideros polymorpha var. glaberrima | reverse complement strand
CATTAATTGATGTATATTTTCTTTATGACAGGTGGGCATCTTCCTCTGTGACCAATCAGCAGTTTCTCTTTGGATTCTCTATCACCATTCGGCAGAGTCAGAGAGAAGCATGTGGGTAGGCTCAGATTCTATTTGAAGTAAGGAATCCAGCAAGAGCACACGAAGCCATTGAAAATAGGCTTATCTCAAATCACCACATAAAAGATATGTTTTTCTCATCCTCAATCCGTAGACTGTAGAGCATGGTTTGAGGGGTGGGTTGTCTGAAGAAGTTACATTCAAAATGCCAATAAATCACTCTCTTTTTTGCATCCATATGACTTGAATCTTGCAGAATTTTGCTGAAAAATCCAAGCATGTAACCATATCATGAACCAATTCCCTATTCTATAATATAAAATATTACAAGCAACATGTCGAATTCATCACTGATCATAGGAAGGATCATGTTTGTTGTTTAGTGTTTCCGATCAGCGAGGCCTGTATAATCAGTTGGTCCATATGGTTGGAACCACTCGGCCAAAAACCCCTTCTTTCTTCTGGGATTGCAGTTCATGTCCTTGCACAGCTGGTCATTGTACCAAATGTTAGTGGTTTCAATGCATGATCTCCAGAAATTCCTCCCACCATACCGCTTCATGTGAATTTCCCACCTCGCTGCTTCCTTTTCCATTGCCCCGATGCTTGGCAGCTTGATGTTGCCATCAAGGAAGTGCACGAGCCACTGGCATCTGATCTCCGAGGTCGGCAGGTTTGCGAAGCCCTCCGCATATCCTATAATTGCAAGCTGCGGAATCCGAGGATGAATCACCTGCCTGAAGTCCGCGTTTAAGACTGTTATAACGAGACCAGGATCGGTTGTGACATTACCACAACATCCTATGGAGATAAAAACCCCCTTTTGAGAGCCCTAAAATCCGTTCTACACCTTATTGTTGTAATAATACATAAGAGACCTTAAGGTTAGCCAGATGCATTGTGTTGCAACTGCAAGTATGAAATGGTACCTGTAAAGAGGAATGGCTGAAGTTGGTGAAGAGGCGAGGTATTCTTGGAAGACTGAGGATCTGAAAATGTTCTTGAGCTTCTGATCGCCTTTATATCCGGTGGCAAGGATCACGAGATCGCTCGAGATCGGTTTGTCCTCTCCGCCGACCATCAGACCTTCCTTGCTGAAGCGAAAGCTCTGCGACCTCTTGATTAGGATGCTTCCTTCCTCCACTTTATCGTAGAACTTGTCTGGCAGCACGCCGATTTGACATGAAGACAGGTCCTCGAGAAAGCTCTGTCTTGGCACTAATCCATACTTCTTCAATGGGAGTTTCCACTTGAGATAGATTTCCGAGAATTTTGAGATGCCCCATCTCTAGGAATATCAGGATTGCCTCGTGAACAAACTTTTTGATCGACAAGCGGATGCATATAACAAAGAGATTCATGAAAAAAAAAATGGAAGTAGGCACATACCAATGGTGAAAGCACAGTGGCGAGAACCTGGTACAGGATGTTTTGTCCTGGCTTATGAAGAAGCAGCTCGGCGAATCGATTGAAGTATAAGTGGCCAAGGTAAGATGGTAAGAAGCCGCTGCCGGGCAGCATCCAATGAGTATTCCTCTGGATCATCACACAAGGGTTCTTAACTCCTGATTCCGATCAACAAACGTGGATAAGAAAAAGAAAGCGTCAAGAGTTGCACATACAAATTCATTTATGTGTAGATACTTTTAAGCATGGAAAATTATAAAAAAAAAGTCATAAATTTATTGCATTTGTGTCAATTCAATCAGAGACCTTTCAATTTAGCTATTTTAATCCTCAACATTTTGACAATTTGTCAACTAAGTCATCCTGGCCAATTTCGACCAAAAAATCGCTGATGTAAATGCTGATCATCCTACGTGGCATATTCGACGCAGACGTGGACAATAATATCTTTTGTTTTCATTTTTTCTTTGCTTTTTTTTTTGTATCGGCAAATCTCACTGGCTGCGGGCAAGGGCCTTTGTTGCCTTGCCAACTGCGGCTCAAGCGGCCCTCACCTAGATGTAGCAAGGGCCTTCACACCCTCACCATGGCCAACGAGGATGTGATGGCCCTGGGCAAGGCCTTTGCAGCCCGCCGACTACGATTGAGGAGTCCCTTGCCTAGATGTAGCAAGGGCCTTCACGCTCTCACCACGGCCATCGAGGCTGTGATGGCCCTGGGCGAGGCCTTTGTAGGCTCGCCGACTGCGGGCGAAGGCCTTCACAGCCCCATCGACCGCAGGCAAGGCAGCCCTCGCCTGCAACTAGCAAGCCCGCGATGGCCTTAGGAGGCCTAGCCGTCGCCCCATCTGGGCGAGGGTGGTTGATGACCCTCATCAGCATAGAAAAAAAAGAAAAAGAAAAATTAAAAAATATATATAAATTGACCACTTTTGTGTCGATCGTGTCATATAAGATGACTGGTGTACAAGTCAATGATTTTCGACCTTAGATGGTCGGAAGGACTTAATTAGAAAATTGTCAAAAGGTTTATGATTAAATTGACCAAATTGAAAATCTAGGATTGAATTAACATAAGTGCAATAAACTTATGACTTTTTAAATAATTTTCCCACTTAAGCATGATTGAACCCCATTCCCTGCACTAGTTTACTCTTCTATAGAAGGGTTTCAATATAGTTCGACGAAAATGCTTAAGTTTTAAATGAACTTTCAAGAAGATATTAGGAATCTCAAAGCTTTGATAGAACTTGATTATAGCTCACAGTGACAATTCACCCAACAACAGTCTACCAAGTCTACTTTATATTGTTGTTACCGTTAGCTTCCGCACATTCCATTGCTAAATCCACTGCGGATTTCTGCGAACCGATAATTGTGATTCGCTTTCCTTTTATCAATTCAGCAGCTGCAGATTTTTCCATATCAGAATATTCCATTGAATGCATCACCCTGCCATCGAACACTTCGAAGCCACAATTCGGTGGGAGCTCCGGAATGTTAGGAAGCCCACTGAATCGTCCGATGCAGAGAATAACAAATTCAGCTTGGTGAACCTGGCCAAAACTCACCATTCACTTAACATCGCATCAAGCAATCGCGGAAATTGAAACAGGACAACAAGCACGTATTGATGCATCTCAAATCTCTTGATTGAATTGAACCGCACTATCGAGAAATAACTAATTTACCTCTATGGCATTAGTCTCTGTGCCCAAGACAGTAATGTGCCACTTCCCTTTCGAGCCGAATGCCGTCCCTGTCCCGCCCCACGAATCCCACGTCTTCATCTCTTCGAATGACTCCCCGACATAATCGATGCTAGTCACTCTGGAATGGAACTTGATGTAAGGATATAAATTGAAGTGCTGAGCATAGGACTCAACATAGTCCAGGACTTCAGTGTGGCCGGGAAACTTGTCCTGCACAGAGGCCGGCCAATCGAAGTCTGCGAACCGGTAAGTTTTCTTCGTGTTCTGGAGCTTAGTCGATCGAAAGGTGTGATTCCAGAGTCCACCGATGCGGTCGTCCGCCTCGAACACCACCGGGTCGAAGCCCTTCTCGACAGAATACTTGCAGGCGAGAAGGCCACTGATTCCTGCTCCTATGATCACTACCCTTCTCTCCATTTCCTCTTTCGAACTCCAGGGGGATTCAACACGTAATTTTTCAAGCTAGAGAGAACGCATTTTATATACCCATCAGGAATTATCATCACTTGAATGTTGAAGAAACTCGCATGAAGCAATCTTTTGACCACATACTTTTTCTCTTTGGACATTGTGCCTCCATCTGATCTAGATAATGCAAGTGGGACACGTCTTGGTATTGACAGAAAGATTACTTTAAAATTTTCTTGACTCGACTGGACATTTGTTTTTCCTCCTATATTGTGAAATTTGTGGGATGCAGTCTACAACTCTAAAAATTCTAAATTTAAAAATCTCATTTATTGCAACCTTTTTGAATAATTAATTATGATCCACAGAATTTCACATGATATTAAACATGAGCATTGAGTTTAAATCTTTTTAAGCTCATATTTATTTTTCATATTACATATTTCTACACTTTAATGGGGTTAACGATCGAAAGAGAATATAAGAATATTTATATATTAAATCGGACATTTATGCAGTGGTTCAAACTTTTAGAACATCGATATTGTCCGACAATTTGGCTTTGACGTCATTCCATATGAAGCACTTGCGATAAGGTCAAAAAGTTTTTGTCTGCTGTTAGAGGAAAAGGTTTGTGAACTCGACCAAGATAACTATTTGAATAGGGGCCCAGATCGGGCTTGATAAGCACGTAATAATAAAGAATTTTGACTATAGCCACGTGACGACGATGGTGATGATGGTAATAATAATAATTTTGAAAAAAAATACTAGATCGTTATTCATTTTATGATAAGGATGGATGGTGGCTGAAATTTAATCAAGATATGTTGTGTGTGCAATTATTAGTTATGATCTCAATCAAATATAAGAAAACAAAAAAATTAATAGAGTTTTGTAGTTCCAATACAGGTTATGGTTATGTAAATCCTGTGTTTTAATCATTTTGTTAAACAGTTCTTAAGTGAATACAGTTTTTCATTTGATTCTAATTGTCAAAATGGGTTGTGCACGACCCAATCGGGTGGGGTACCCGACAAGAAAGCTTAACAAGGAAGAAGTGGGCTCACTAGGGTAGGAATGGATGGCGGCGGCGCTAGCCGGAGAGCACAGCGACGATTAAGGGGTGAGTCGGACTAGGGCTTGAGAGAGGGAGAAGGAGAGAATGAAATTATGGTTCAATTTGGGAATTTCAAACTTATATTTGACTGTCGCGACCTAAAATTTTCCGTCCGGGGGAAGAGATTAGGTTTAGGGGTACCGCCTAAAAAGAACAGGTCAATTTAGGCATGGGATCTCCCGAGCCCGTACCCCGCATGACGTTGGATTTCATTTCATTAAAAAAAATTTTTACGTTCTTTAACAACCTATATATTCATGGAGTCACCACTAACCATTTTAAGGTAAGTAGGCTAGAAACCTAATTGAGATATGGGAGGATCACCTCAATTATACAAAACTAGAGCTTCTAAGTCCGGGGACTTGCTTACGCTAATATTTCTATTAACGCCCTTTTGGTACATAATTAGTTGGTTGGTTTTCTAATTGATCATGCAATCTTGACAATTTTTTTAATCCTAAGGTCGGGACCATTTGTAGGTGATAATGCAACATTTTTTTGTGACTTCCATTTTAAGTTCTAAACCAATTCTAACCCTGACCTAGAAAAAAAAATGAACAAATAAACAATGGAAAACGTAGTATTAAGAAGATAATAAAAACGAATTGCTTTAAGTACGATAAGAAAAACCCGCAAATTGTCGGGCAATTATACATGGCCTTGTTATAAGCCTCGAGACATGAATCCCTCGTAAGCTTTATGTGAATGCATATATAAAACCTAGAAATAAAGAAGAATCTAAGCAAACATGCATTTTTATGACAAATCAAGTTCAAGAGACTTAGGTTTGATAACCCAACAAACTAAATCCAATCAAGGCAAACCAAACATCATTAGAAAGCTTAGAGCAAGAGGTTCAAAAGTCCAAAAATGAATTTAAGCCAATTTGATCTTAAAATACATGTGATTTTGGCAAAACAGACTCGAAGGTCAAGAAATGAGTCCGGTTTTGACCTGGAACTCCGATGGCTTCGAAAACATACTGCAAAATACTGAAAAATCGTGAGATTTTACAGACACATAGATCAATCTGTTCTGAGAAACTTTTGGGGTTTGAGTTTTTGCAAAAAGTCTCATCTGGTCTGTGAAAATTGCATGATTCTCCAAGAAGTCAGATTTTTTCAGTTTTGAAATCCGATCTGCACACTGTTTGTATTTGGCAAAATCGACCCATTAAAATTAATACCCAAGACCTCAAACTTCATAGACTACTAAATAAGATCCCAATGAACAACTTTCATGTTCTGGGTTCTTGAAAAAAATGGCTGCAACTATGTCATTTTTTGTATTTTGCGACAGGAAAAAACGTTTTGGTTCCAGCAACTGGAAAAATCAACAGGGGTGTCATTGGTTTGGCTATCGGTTTAGCCAACCCAAAGATCATATTTGGCCATGAAAATTTTTCACAGAATAGATCTGGGTGTGTTATTCAATGTTGATGAAGACCACTTTTCCAGATTCTGTGCGCAAAAAATCACAAAAAATCGAGAACACACGAAAGTCAGTCAGGAAATGGCAAGAAACAGCAAAGAACAGAGAGTTTTCTTGTTTTTTCAGATTCTGTGACCGACTTTCCAAGGACTTTTCATATAGTGAACGATACTCAAATGAGGCACGCGACCACTCAAATCGAAGCTTAGGACGTTGAAATTGATTCCCTAGTTGAAAATTTCATCAACGAAAGCCGTTTTTGGGGTCATATCAAGCATCAAGGCACACTGGCTCATGAAACTCGGGTTTTGCGGAACATCCAAAACACGTGTCAATCGGTCCATGGCATAAGACAAGCAAAACAACCATCACATAGACCTATTCTAAGCATGTCAATGTAAGATTATACATACTTACTATTTCATGCATTCACATTCAAGCGAGGATTTTACTTGAAACAAAGATAAAATATTATACCTTTGCTTGGGTAGCTTCAAAGCTCAAATGAGCTCGTTTTGGCCTCCCGTCTAGCTTGGAAAAGGGCAAGGTGAGCTCACGACCTAAGTAAGCAAATTTCACAAGCTGAGTTAGGACTTTCGAGAGTATTTGGATGAAAAATGAAAAGAAATGAGAAAAAAAATAAGTCTGCTGAAATGCTTGTCAGAATTTTGCACGAACACTGGTCGGAGATGAGGTGATTCCGGGAGCCACAGTGGTCCGTTGGGGCTAAAACCAACGTAAAAATGTCGGCAAGAGGCAGACTAAACGTTTGGGATCGTAACTGAGGCAAACGGAGCTCAGATGTGGCCGGAATGGCCGTTGGCGCGCGGTAGACTGGTCACCGGCATGGAGAACGGTGATTCGCCGGAGAAGAAAACAGGTCGGAAAAGTCAGCGGCCGACGGTTCCCTGGCGTGGATCATGGAACGAACAGAAATACGGATGTATGGTGGTAGTTTTGGTAGTAGTAGTTCGTTGAATTGTGGCCGGAGGTGGTCGGAGTGGTCTAGGGAAGTTTGGTCGCCAGATGAAAAGGAACCAGGGTCTGTTTTTCTCTCTTGTTTTTTCCCCCTTTTAAAAGAAGACTTGGCTTGAGTTGAATCTATAGGGGAGGAGGAGCTCGAATTTCCTGAAGATCAGAGGTCCATGCCCCCTTCCAAGTCTTGTCATTTCCAATTTGTCCTCTTTTTATTTGTTTTTTCGCTAAGCATTTCCCTTCTCTTCTTCTTTTCCCATATTTTTCATCATTATCCTTCTTTTTCCCTTTCCAATTTTTCTCATCATTTCATTTCTCTTCAGCCATGGAGCTCATGTGACCGTAGTTTGTCTCTTATGGGGTATTTTGATCACTCTACACTTGGGTAAGGGTAAATTACCATATTACCCTTTCATTTGAATAGCCAAGCTTGTCTTTTATGGGGCATTTTGGTCAATCCACACTTGGGTAAAGGCAAATTACCATACTAGCCTTTCGTTTGAATGACCAAGCTTGTCTCTTGTGAGGCATTTTGGTCAATCCGTGCTTGAGGGTAATTTGGTTATTTTGCACTGGAGGGCAACTTGGTAATTTCGCACTAAGAAAGAGGAAGTGGGCCAACCCATGGGTTATTGGGCCAGTCGGATGGGCAGGACCTCAGCCGGCTCATGCCTTGGGTTGTCATGAGCTCGGGTCGCCGATTGGACCGGCTCCGATTGATCTGGGTCGGGCCGGACCGGTTTGCCTTTTCGATCTGTTTTCATTCCTCGCTTCTCAAATTCACCAATTTTGCACAATGCTACCTGATCATGTTGGATTGAAAGCTTTATGATTCGAACGGCTTGATTAAACAAATAACGGTCCATGAATCAAATGTCCTAAGAAGAATGACTCTGAAAACGATTAAAAAGGAAATAAATATTTTTTGGCCAATTAAGGGTCGGCATGCCTATTTTAGGGAAAGCCAATGCTCAACTGGTTTTTCAGGATTTTAGTGATGCATAGAAAAATTAAATTGGATTTTTTTTAATAATTGACTAAAAATTCAGGTGTCAACACTGACCAACTCGTAGTGTGGTCACTAGAAGTGCAAGATCCGGCGACCAAAGAGTTTGGTTGCCAAAAGGGCACCATCTCGCGAACTTCTAGCAACCAAAACCAAGTTTGGCCGCCATGAGATCAAATTTATTGGGGTGATATGTGGCCTTTCTCACATGGGCAACGGCATCCGATTCGAAAGTCAATTTCAAAACACTTCCCGTTCAGTTGTCGAAAGATAGAGATAAAATAGAGATAAGCTATCTAAATGAGGCATGAAAATGGAGGCCAAAAACATCTGCTTTTCACTTTTTCATATTTCTAGCAATCTACCCACTCTTTATATTACGCCCATTTCACACTCTCTTCTAAATGCCACCTCCAAGTGTCATAATCGCATAAAAAATTATTAAACCTCCTATTTACTATATTTATTTAAGATATGTGTATTTTTTATCTGATGGACGAAAATAAAACCGTGCCATTTCGTTTTTTAATTTTAGACAGTGAAAAAATATACGATGACAATTCATTCTAAACAATTTTTCTTGTTGGCTAAGGAAGGAAGAGATTCGCATATAGAGAAGTAATCGACCCAAATCCAGCCGATACCCTATCAAGCTCCAGCTCGACTCGCATTCTTACTGCTACTTGAATCGAGTTGGATCAAGTATAGATTTTCCTGCTTGACCTCAACTTGTCCAGAAAAGGGTTCTTAAATTTGTTGTACCTTTACCAATTCAGTCGTAAATCTTTTGATTATGCCAATTGAATCCTAAATATTTTCACGTTTAGCCAATTGAATCAATCCAATCAATTTTGGCTGGATATCGCGGACGTGGAGATTTGTCGTCCTACGTGGCACGGCCGACACGACAGGCACTGAAGTAGACAATTTTTAATATTTTAATATTATTTATTTATTCATTCTTTTCTTTTCTTTTTCATTTCTTCTCTTCTCTTTTCCTTCCTTTTTTTTTTTTTTTTCCAGTGTGACCAACGAGGGTTGCGGCCTTGCCTGCCGCAGCCGAAGGCAACCATGCTCGCGAGCATGGCCGCCTTCGCCCATGCCGGCAAGGCCCTAGCAAGGCAGCCTTGTCCGCAATCGTGCATCGCAATGGTCTGGGCGAGGTGCGAACGGCCATGATGGCCTCGCCCAGTGGCCAGTGAGCTCTGGCAACCCTTATCGACCACAGTGAGGAAAAAAAAAAAGGAAGGAAAAGAGAAGAAAAGGGAAAGGATAAGAAATTATAGTAATAATAAATTCGAAAAAAAATTAAAATATTATTAAAAATTATCCATGTTTGCTTCGATCGTGCCATGTAAAATGGCCAGCGTCCATATCAGTGATTTCCAGCCAAAATTGATCGGACAAACTCAATTGGCAAAATGTGAAACGGTTTAAGACTCAATTGACGCAATTAAAATGTTTGGGATTGAATTGACAAAAGTACAATAGATTTAGAAATTTTTTAGTAATTTTTCCAGTTTGAATATTATCTAGTTTTGGGAAATCGTATGTATATTTTGAAAACTATTATATATATTTCTGAAAAAATTAATAGAAGCTCAATTAAACTTGTTAGACTCCCGAGCTTTTGTTGAGCTGAGTATTATGAGCTTGAGCTGGCTCGACCAGATGCTCATGTAACTCTGAGCTCGAGCTCCACTTTGAAATCAGCCGACTTAATCGCAAGTAATTATATTTATCGAGCAAAACACGAGCTATTAGTATATTACCAATTAGCTTGACTTAGAGATCCATTTCTACTCACAAGCTTAAAGTCAACTTCCAATTTCAATAAGTTCGAAGAAAAAGAAGCTATTCTCATAGCCAAGTGCTCATCGCTCAGCCTTTATCCTACTATCAATCCTTATCCTACACACAGTTTGGTCATTGGTGTTGGAATGACGCTGGCCCTCTTATGACAATAATGTCGATAGCTCAAATCAAACCAAACAAGATGTCAAAAGAATAATTTTTTCTTAAATTTAGCATGATTCAATTCGATTCAGCTTTATTTCGACAAAAAAAAAAATCGATTAATTTGGAAGTCTGAGTAGATTAGAAATTTCGAACCAAACTGGACCAAACAAGAAGTAGATGGGTCGGTCCCTTTCAGTTGCAAATCGAACGAAACTGCTTATTAACTTATAATATACACCACTTTATTATTTATTAGTTATTTAGTAAAGTAAACATAATTGTTCCACCCCGTTTGTTAAATAAAATGACTTTTATAGAGAATAGGAACATTCTTGTGTGCGGGCTAGCTAATAACACAACAGCCTAGGGCAAATCATTTCTCCTTTTGAAAACTTTTGAGTTTAGTGGTAAATGATGTCCCCAAAGTGACATCATCATGTTGAATTTATACAACTGTTGTTCCACTGTCTCACTAGCTGTTGTCTTCCAAATTCAAGAACGAATGGATACATACAGGAAATATTGCATAAATAGTAGGGTCTTGTCTCCCTTGAAACATTTATATGATTTCAATATTTCTCTTTTTGAAAAGGGAAGGCAAATGATGAATAAATTAAGATTGCTCTAGTGATATTTAATAATTTAAAAAAAATATGGTTATTTATTTATAATGAGAATCTTATATGTACCAAAAGAAAATTGGAATTAAAAAAAGAAGTAATAATTACAAGATTGACACAAAGGGGGGTCACTTTGCTTGTAAATTGGGTAATATCTTTTTTCCATCTTTTTAACCTCATATAGGTAAAGATCCATGCATGGTCAACTTGATGGACAGTGTAATGCATCCTATGGAAAATTCACGAAACTAGGTCAATATATCACAAAAACCCCTTGAATCTTGTTTTCTATTTTTACTTTTTTTTCCTCGGGTAATAGAAAATCCTTAAAATTTTCATTTACCATTTCCAATTTCCCATCATTTCAGCATGATATGACTTTATCACGAAACAAGTAATAGGATACATTACAACCCACGTGATCTTTTTGTTGATTAATAATTCCAAATGGAATTAGAACATCATGTTACCAAAATGAAATGTCACTCGAGACGATGGGCGATGTGAAAAGATTTCATGCAGTGGGTTCATCTATTGCCAAATGGGTTGTCTAATCAAACGTCCAAATTGACCTATGCTTTCCCATTTTATGAAAGAAAACGACAATGAGCATAATATTCTGCAAATGTACTTGATGATGCCAAAGCATAAAGTTTTCGAGAAAAGCACCCCCAAAAAAATAAAATTCGTAAACCTGTTGCATTGATTCTACTTCAATCCTAAATTTTTCGATTAGACTAAATTAATCCTAAATCTTTTGCATTTGTGTCAATTGAGTTCATCTGGTCAATTTTGACCGAAAATCGCTAACGTGGAAGCTGGCGATCTTATGTGGCGCAATTGGTGCTGACGTGGACATTTATATAAATTTTTAATATTTTTTTTGTTTTTGTTTTTTCTTTTTTCTTTTTTCTTTTTTCTTTTCTTTTTTGGGATTGAGGACCGTGAGGGCATTGCAGCCCTCACCAAATCTAGTGAGGGTCACGACGCCCTCATTGTTACTGGCGAGGGCGTCAAGCAAGGGCCGTGACAACCTTGTTGGCCAAAGTGAGGGGGCCCACAAGCCCTTGCCCAAACCTAGCGAGGGCTGCGATGCCCTCGCCCAGTTCTAGCGAGGAGCGGCCTGCGACTCTCTTTGGCCTCAATCCAAACAAAAAAAGAAAAGAAAAGAAAAGAAAAGAAAAGAAAAAACCAAAAAATATTATTAAAAATTCAAAAAATATTTAAAAATGTCCACGTCAACACTAATTGCGCTAAGTAGGACCACCGACGTTCACGTCAACGATTTCCGACCAAAATTGGCCAAATGGACTCAATTGGTTTAGGACTAAATTGGTCCAATTGAAATATTTAGGACTGAATTGGCACAAATACAAAGGGTTTAGGACTAAATTGGTCCGATTGAAAATTTTATGACTAAATTGGCATCAATGCAATTTGGTATTTTTTCCTAAAGTTTTCAATACACCATTTTAAGAAGAGAATTAATAGATTATATTAATTGTGGCGCATATTAAGATGCATAATCAGGGAAGGTAAAGTTTGATCTTGCTTGAATTTTGAGCATATACCCAAAAGAAGAAAAAAAAAGAAACGATAAATTCATACGTTCTTCATTATACTCTATTTCATAAAGAGTGAAATACATTTGTGGACGTAGATATACTTCCTCAAACATACGAAATACATTCTTGCTTTCCATGATCATTTTACTAATTGGCTTATATATGCTCATATTTCCAAATATGGCGGCAATGGGACCTTTGGAAGGACTTTAAATTATCAAGATTTTTTATTTTCCTTATATTCACTTGTAGAGGCCAAGTAAATAAAAGAAAAAACAAAAGTGAGACAAAAAATGACATGGACCAACATCACGTTGAAGGATTCAAGTGGACCCTGGAAAAAAACCATTTATTTAACCAATATCAAACTCACTTCCCATTCCATCCACGAACTCTTGCTTGGCCTCAGCTCACAAGCTATAAAAGGGGCTGAGGAGATGTTCGGTGGAAGAAAACTCAAGTTTATAAAAAAATCTCTGTGTTCTCTCTTTATTTTCCAGCTCTTCCTGGCACTTCATTTCAAATTAGACATCCATCAACACTTCCCTGTGCAAATGAAGCCTAGTTTGCTAATCCCTCTCCTGCTGCTATCTCTTCTCCTTTTTCAAGCTCAAGGTATTGATCTAAGCATTCTCCATCAAGAAAGTTTGGGTTTAGTTAATATTGTTTGTTAAGCACGTGAATTTTTATTTTTATTTTTTTTGACATTCTTGGTTTGGTTTTTGAAGGGATCCGCTTGAGCAGAGATTTGGCATCCCTTGTGGATCATCAGAAACTCCCTGACCATGTGAGTATCATATATATTCAGCTCCTTCATGCAACCCAATTTAACATTTTTGAAGTCCATGCATAATCTTTAGTAAATTTCAACAGGTTAATTAGAGATGTGGATCACTTCTTCATTTTCTATTTTTCAATTATTCCATGATAGTGAAAGGCTTTTGTTTTTTATGATGATTTTGCAGGTTGTGGCCACTTTTCAAGTAAAACTTGAGATTGATAGTGTTGGAAGCAAGAAGAAGAGAGCTTCAAGAGCATCCAAGAAATCAAGTGACGGCTTGTTGCCAAGCGTACATGAAGACTATTATGGTCCAAGAAACCACAAACCTAGGCACCACAAGCACTAATGTTCAAGCTTGGTTCTTTTTTTTTTTTGTGAGCCCTTTCTGTTTCAATAGTTTTGAAAAGGATGATCTTCACTTGACTCTCAAAGAGGCTGACTGAAGGGACTTAAAGTCACTTAGACGCATTGGATTGTTGTAGCTATACAGCATTCTTGTTCTTAGAATGACCCCTGACCACATTAAATTGGAGCTCTGGAATAACTCATGGGAGACTTAATGCTGTTGCACACCAATAGAAGGCTAATTGCTTGTGAATGGAAATATTTCGCCTTTTGCACATATTGCATGATATGATGATGAAGGGATCGTGATATCGAACATTTCGATGCTTTCGTATTTCGTTATCAACCGAGACATTATTGTCAATCTGATTGACTTTAGTAACAAAAGGGATGGTGAGATCCAAATCAAAGGTTTCATACTGAGGAATAGCGACAGATATACTTATGAATTAGACCAATCGTATATTTGAAACAACTTATTGGATCAACAACCTAATTTTACAAAGAAAAATGCTGCATGTATGTGCGCTAATGCGTTTTACCCTAACTTGCTTACAAAATAATGTTGCAAGTTTCTGCTGTTGAACTGAATAACAGTTGATATCGTCATATGCATTATCATGCTATTTATTAAGCAGCTATTTTTAGTATCCCTGGCATTAATACCTTTTTGCCAATAGCCGTGTACAAGTTCGTGAATGTATCCCTGTGCTCAAAAGCAATTGAAAATCTTATTTCTTCGACAATCTATAACGGAGCTGCAACTTTAGTGCAATGGTTGGTTGAAGATACTTGAATAGTTTCAATAAGTTATGCGTATACAAAATCAATCAGAGCTCTAGGATACCGTCTTTTCTGATATGAATTCCAATGACATAAAGAGTTCTTCATACTAAACCTATTTGTACATATGTGGAAACCTATTAATGAAAGTAATTGATATATTAAATACGATTCTACTTCATTCTTGAAGAGAAAAAGAGTATTGTAAGAGGCAAAGCTAATGGAAGTTTGAAGGCAAACTCCAAAAATTGAACAACTTGAAGCGCAGAAGGACTTTGCCCTCGATTCCTCGGCTGCTTCTGAGAACAAGGAGGCAACTCCAGAGCAATATCCGGACGCAATACGCATTGCTTCCGTGGACTAATTCACTAAAGAAAAGAGAAACATTCCAAATCTTATCTGATTAATGTTGGGAAAAAGTAGAGCCGAAGCTTCTTGTTTAGCAAAAAGTGTAGTGAGACAATTAAGCAGGGAATGAAAAGGATAACTTTACGATGATCTAAACCAAATTAAATAATGGAAGTAGGGAAGCATTTTACAGAAATGATGCAAGTTTTTAGGGTTCTTGGGATGATCTTGTCCATCATCAATTTTTTGGATATATTATTATTACTTCAATGATTGAGGCATGAGTGGTCTAAAGTGTCTTAATTAACAATGGCTCTGTAGAGTCCCACATGTCATATTTGAGAGAGAGAGAGAGAGAGAGAGAGAGAGACTCAAAAGCACAGTTACTACAATTCCAGAACTAGCAATAGAAAAGGAACCATGATATTCCTATGTTTCGGCTTAAATTATTAAATTAACCATATCTTAGTCTATGTGTCAAAATTACAAAGCTTTTTTAGGTTGTTATTTAGTGCGTGATGCTAGGTCAAGTATGATCAAGGTGTCCATAGGGACGAGCATATGTTCTCAAAAACTCTTAATATCGATAGGGTATAGTTCATATATTAGCGAAAAATCGGTGGAAACTGATCTAGAACTCGAGTTATGCAATCGGCCACCAAAAAAAAAACTACTACTGAGTTATGTACAAAGCTTGTGATATATATCATCGTAATTATTTTGACCAAGAAGCAATATATGATTGGCTATGAGGAAAAATCTGAAGAAGACGAATCTGTGCATGTACTAAAAGGATACAGGCAATGCTATGAAGAACGCGAGCACAACTAAAATGACGTTAGGCAAATCCCCAAGGATAGACAGTTTGCTGCACTCGAGGGTGATGAAGAGGCTTGATAGAGAGAAGAAATCTTCTCAACCTCTTGATATGGAAGAAACTCTTTTGATAAGAAGGTGTCCAAACCTAAGCATCAATCAATACCTTACTTCCCATATAGACCTGATCAACATCGGAGCTCCGGTCAGCTCATATGAAAATGTCGACTCTCCGATCGTGGTCGAGCTGGTGAGGCATTGCATCGAGCCTAAAGAGTCGTGTCCATGCCCCAGATATATGTCTCAAAAGTTCAATTTCTTCAGAAAAATTCGTTAGGTGACCCCTTGTATATTCATTAATGGGCTACGTTAAACAGCCTTGTTAGGCTTTCACTTCTACTTCTTTCTGATTCTTTTGGGCCCATTAGTTTTCACAAGAGCGCGGTTAGCATAACGGTCCTGTTATGCTCAAATTGTACAGGTGAGCTTCTGGCCACAAATCTTACTTTACTTTAGATGGGCAACCGGATTATAAAAAGGGAAAAATGATTCAAGTAAAGACAAATAGGAAATTTGAAAAGCCATGGGATTATTTAAAGAAATAAATCTAAGTAAATAGTGTTTAAACAATAAATAAAATTTGAAGCATTCTATCTCAACTTTTAAAATATTAAATATTGTTCCGCGGTCTAAATGCGAAAACCATTTCATTGTCCTTTAACTAAAATCAAATTCCAGGTCAAAATGTTTTTTGTGTGTGTGTGGGGTTCTTTATGGTATACAAAGTTGTGTCTAAAGTCTCGTTTTTGTTGGCCAATATGTGTACCGCCTAGTTACGTACAAATTACAGAATTTAAACCCAGTTACTTACAAAATACAGAATTTAACTAATTCTTCAGTTCGAAATTCTTTTTGTGTGTTTTTTTTAATCATATACTAAAATCGTGTCTAAAGTCTCATTTTTTGTTGGCAAAAAAATCATATTTATGATTATCTGAATTTTGATCATTAATAATTTCAGGTTTTTTCTCCCTATAAAGTTACTTTTAGTAAAAATTTGTTATTTATGAAAATCAAAATTCCACTAATCAAATCCCACCAAGTGGGAAAAATTGTTTTAAAAAGTCCTAAACTTATTCTACTTTTGCCAACTCAGTTCTAAACATTTTAAATTTACCAATTGAGCCCTAAACATTTTAAAATTGTGCCAATTCAGTCCTAAACCTTTTAGATTTGCTAATTGAGTCCTAAACCTTTTGCATTTGTGTCAATTAAGTCATATTCACCGATCGGCGCTGATGTGGCATCGCCGACGGTTGACGTGGATAACTTTTAATAATATTTTTTATTTTTCAAAATTTTATTATTTTATTATGGAGAAAAGGAAAAAAGGGAAAAAAAATTTCAAAAAATAATAAAATATTATTAAAAGTTGTCCACGTCAACCGCCGGCCAACAAATAGGACCGAATTGTTACAAATGCAAAAGTTTAGGACTCAATTTGTAAATTTAAAAGGTTTAGGACTGAATTGGCACAATTTTAAAAGGTTTAGGATTCAATTGGCAAACTTAAAAGATTTAGGATTGAATTGGCATAAGTGGAATAAGTTTAGGATTTTTTTGATAATTTTTCCCACTGAGTGGGATTTTGATTTTCCAAGGAAACCGGACAAAAAAGTCACCTGGTTTCCTTGACAAATCTCACAGTGCACTCAGCTAATCATTTTTCTTTTCATAATCTAGAAGTACCATGCTTTGCATTCTTGAAGGACATCATCTACTTATCTTTCTATTAAACTAAGAAAGGGAGAAAGTAGGGTGGGGGGAAGGCAGATTTCTCTCACTTAACCATGTTCAAGAGCGTGTCGTGGATGCGTGAGTGAAATTCATTATGGTGTCAGAGATGTCGAGATGTCAGGAGATTCATTAAACTTTCTTCTTGAATTTGATAGGTTTCGTGCTGTTCATTACAACAATAATATCAAGCTCACACGAAAATTTAGGTCACGTTTCTTTGAACGTGGTAAGATGGTAGTTCCTTCAATTCCATGTCTATGCATTTGCGGTAAATTGGAATGGAATAAAAAAGGGGAACTTTGATGAGCACATAGCCAAGAAGTTTCCCGTGATATCGACACCTAAATTCCATAGAGATGGTACCGGGATGACTTCTAGGTCTCTCTGCAATTTCCTGCTAAACCTGTTGAGAAAAGATTGGCATTGAACGCATGATGCAATGGAAAAAGACAAAGGAATCATTTGATTAATTTAAGGTGTGTGTCGCTAGCAGAAGTTTCGTTTCTACTATGTGGCAAGAAATGGGCTGGAGACTCCTTTTTCCTAACAGGAAATGCACTAAATCTCAAATAATTGCGCCATGCTTTTGATCTTTGACCAACTTTGAAAAAACAAATCATCAACCGGTGCTTACAAGCATTGCGAATAATTGTATCGGCGAGGAGCGCACCAGAAAAGAAATCAAAGAACCATGACCAAAGTTGCGGCAGCTTTTCTTACTTCATTGGACAGGATTGAGCCACGTCAGTGTCCAATTGGGAAGAAAGATTCCATTGCAATTGCCAACAAAAGGAGGCTTTGACTTTGGAAAGTGCCACAAGACAACATCAACACATTTTTGAAATCTTGGAGCCAACATAGTTTAGTTGAGAAATCATAATCAATCGACACAGATTTTAAAATTGAAAAGATGATGATGATGATGGCGATGGCAACGATTTATGCTATGATGCATTCCAAATTTAGTTCATTCTACGAATTAATTCCGCTTGCTCTTTTTCAATCTTTTGTGCACTTTTCCGTAATCTTATTTTTTACCGGAATTTGTAGTTTTCCGCCGAGAATGTTCGAGTGTTTGAATGGGTTTGGAACCAACATGGTCGAGTCTATAATTTTCCATTCTTTAGTAAATAAAATTGAAAATGTGAATTTTCTAAGGGCTTCTTTAAAGTCATATTTTCCATGCTCTTATGAAATTTCTACATATTAAGTAAACCTTCATATCTTCACAATAAATACAATAAAAAGGGAGTAATTTCCTCTTCCCATTTATAGCAAGACATGCTGTTAACATAATTCCCTCATATATAGACATATATATTGCGAAAAATGGAAAATGATGTAACCCATAATCTGAAAATGATAAGTGATATTTTTGCCTTTTTGTGGAAAGGAGAAAAACAAGGCGACCAAAAGCAACGTGGAGAGCAAAGGAGAAATCTAATGTCCATGTCATCCATCACCATCATCCCATCGGAACTTAACTTACAATTCACAGCAACCTATGAATTGCCTACATCTCTCTTTCAAATCATTTTTTAAGGAATTATTTCCCATTAAAAAAGGAAAATCCCAATTTGTCATCACTTAAAAAGTGTCATTTAGCTTTGCGAATAATGCATGATCGTGTGATTCACGTGAGGGAGGACTTATGAAGCCTTCTTAAATATACATGAACCGTGTAGAAGCTTTTTTCCCATTTACAAGAATCATCACCTACCTCTTCTAAGGAAAAAAAAGAAAGAAAGAAAAGGAAAAATATACAAAATAGAAAAATATTATGATATACAATCAGTGCCATTGATTTGACAAAACCCCTCTTGCAAATCATATTGTACATCTTCTAAAGTAAATTATACGAAATAAACATAAAGTTCAGTTGCTATTTTTCATATAATTCTTCGCTAGTCCTCCATAATATAGGATATTGATGAATAATAACATATACTAACTAAATTTGATTCCCGCAAGATCTTTGCTTGGGTAATCTCTTTTACGTGAACAGGTTAATTAACCCATCATTAGTACCAAACTAATCTGAATTTACCCAATAAAAAAACGGGATTAAACTTCTCGGAGGACCACATTTTAGGTGCCAATTTTTTATTTACAGTGTTGTAAAAAATGTGGTTTGCTTTGCTGGTTGAATTCATACGTGTGCCCAACCCACCACCACCTAAACCCCCCCTCCCCCCGGTCGAGAATTGATGCAAGTAAACAGCTTGATTTTTCAAAACTACCTAACCTTCATGCATTATCTTATGATTGACTAGAGAGGCTATAAGGCCATGTGTTTATCACGAGGACACTTCTCAATCCACCACGCAATT
>BCNH02000003.1:2061245-2071397 GCA_001662345.2 Metrosideros polymorpha var. glaberrima | reverse complement strand
ACTAAATCACAAACAAAATGGTAATTTTAAAATGATCATCATAAAAGTGATTTATTCCCATGGGTCTTTCATGGATTTTATATTCAAGTTAGTTTTCATCATCCTATTACCATTTAAGTTCATTTCCTAAGGTAACTCAAATCATATAATTTTCTTTCTTGTTACAAGTATATATGTTTTGATTTTTGCACGCATATAAGTGCGCGTCTTTTGCCGATGGAATAAAAAGAAAGGGTGTTACGGAACAAAAAAGGGTGACGTTCTGTGGCATTTTTCTCAGAATTATAACCGTAACGTTTCAATTTAAAAAGACATTAATACCCGTGAAATATTAGGTTTGCCCTTGTTATCATCGGGATTATTTTTAAAAAGGATTTTTCTTATTTACAGAACCCTTAGCAATCTTTCCAAATTCTAGTCTCATTTCCCTAAAAAACTTCTAAATTGCCAACCTTCATTTTTTATCATCCACCCTCTAACGAATTCTACGAGTTTGATGCTAAAACTTAAAAGTAGCCAAAAAAATGTTGCAAAAAGAATGAAAAGCGTCTTTTTAAAAGGTGGAAGAAAAAAATCTAAACCACAACAGAAAAAATCTAAAAGATGAAAAGGTGCAAAGACTAAGGAGGGGGGCCACTTCCGCTATTGCGCAAAACAGGACAAGGCTGGCCGAATGAATTCAATGACCGACTCAACCCACCAAATCCAACACAACCCCAACCTCCAACCCCAACCCCAACTTTGTGTCTTCCTCTTAACCAATTAATTTTTCCTTCCCTATCTGAACACTACCTCCAATGACTCTATATTCTACAAACTCATTTTAATAGCTCGAATTAAAATAGGAAAAATACCACAAGAGACTCTATAAATTACATATACCGTGACATCAATGCCCCAAGTCTTTTTGCGTCAGGGACACCCGAAACTTGTACTAACGTGAAAAAAAAATATTCTCCATTTGCCATAAAAAGGTCATGAAGATTGCTCATTATATGACACTGATACCACCAAAATTTGTACTCACGTGTATAAATTTCGAGATTTTAACGAGAGAAGCCATAATAGGCATAATTTAGGATTTATAGTGACATGGCAAAAGAAATTTAGGGTATTAGTATGCATAGTGGACATAATTTAAATTTCTTGTGATATTGACCCATTAAAATGTATTAAGAAACATGTAGTGAAAAATGTTAATTATAATTTCGTCGGTTACTTGAATTATACAATATCTTTTCCCAACCTTTGACTAAACTAAAAAAGAAAGAAAGAGAAAGAAAGAAAGAAAAGCAGAGAAGCGTGGAAATGAGCATAAAACCCCAGCCAACCAACTGATTTTTTCAGCCACGCTTTCTTAGAAAAATCTGAAATTTGACAGCCCCCGTCATCTCTCTCTTTCTCTCTCTCTCTACTGAAAAAACAGAGCACCCTTCACTTTATATTCTCGGAATCTTCTCTCGAAGCCATTATTTCTCTCCGCTTTCTATATTGTCGGTTCTGTTCCTTCAGACACTACCACCAACACCACCAGGTCCACCACCAGCTAAGTTGCTACTTCACAGCTGAGAAGGAAAGCCGCCATGTGTGTTCAGGATGGTGAGCAAGAAATGGAGAATCTTGATTCCAGCAACAGCAAGTCTTGGCCTTCCCATTGCGAAATGTTGCATACCCAGATTGACAATTTCAACAGGCAGCCTCCTGTTGTGTGCCCCGTCGACCAAGCCAGCCTTCGCAGTTCATTTCCAGTAAGAAAATTCGACTTCTCTCTAAAAAAAGAAAGAAAAAATTTGCTGGCTCTGCTGATTTTTGTTAATTCTCATTTCCCTTTTCTGGTCATCGTTTAATTTCTTGTGGTTGAATTCTCTGTTTTTAATTCAATTTTGGAACTAGATTCGAGAGCTGGGATTTGTGGATGTAACATCACAGTTTTTTTTTTCAGCCCTGAATGTGTTTGTGTGACTTCTTGAGGATGATGAGTGTGTGTTTTGGTGGTTTTCTTTGTGGGTGATGAGTATTGAGGTCGTGACTTTGACTGGTTTTTGCTTAACTTTGATATTGAAAGTAGTTGGTTATTTTCTCTCCGGGTTTGGTGTGAACAAATTTTCTCTTTCTTTCTATTGGTCACTATTTTGCTAGCTTGGTGTTGCTTGTACTAGCTTTTAGGTTTCATACCCTAATTCATGGAAATTGAAGTTTTTTGTTGCTTGGAAGACCTTTTGTTGTTGTCTCTCTGCTCATCCTTTTTTCTCGGTCTTAGAGGCTGTCTCTGAATGTAGGGCGAAATAATCTCCGCATAAGTTTCCTACTTTTGGTCTTTGCTGAACGCATCATGAGCACTCGAAATTTCCACAGGGAGAGGGGAAAAACAAGGGAAGAAGAATATATGATATGCAGGAACTGTGTAGGCCGCACTTCATGTCATAAAAATAACCTTTTTCGAGATGTGATTCGTTACCGGCTTTGACGCAGGAAACCTGGCTATGTCCAAAGAGTGTGAGGAGCCATTGACAAGTTGATTAATGAATGATTGACCCGTAAAAGCCAGAGGAAAAAAGGCCACGCTAGAGACATGGTTAGGTCATTGCCTTGCATATTAGATCAGTGGGATGCATTGATTTCTAACTCGATTTCGCAAGTTACATAGATGTTGCTTTGAGGCTGCTTCTGTTACTGAGGGGCATGAGTTTTGTTTTTCTCTGTATGGTAGACGGGAACCTTTTATTTTTGCTTTTCATAATATGACTTCCCCGTAGAGTAATTGTCATCATCCTTAAACTTCTTCTTGTGCTGAAAACCAGTTCCTATGATTAGATTTAGGTTTTGTTCATTTCGAATTGTATCTCTGTCCAAAGAATAAGAAATGGCCGCTATACCAGTGGTCCAGTGACTTGCTACTTTTTCTTCTTTCGATTAAAGACTGATTGTTTTTGAATTTTTTGAGATCTAGTGATCCCCTGTGAATTCTCATATTAATCAGATAGTTCCTCTTCCTTTTG
Organism: Metrosideros polymorpha var. glaberrima; assembly: GCA_001662345.2. Lineage (NCBI taxonomy): Eukaryota > Viridiplantae > Streptophyta > Magnoliopsida > Myrtales > Myrtaceae > Metrosideros > Metrosideros polymorpha. The sequence continues at coordinate 2,068,398 of BCNH02000003.1, read as the reverse complement.
CAGATGGAAAGCATTTGCGAGGAAAACGTGGCATTAGAGAAAAGACTGAACATGTTAGGGAACTTCATACCCAAGCTAAGGTCAGGAGAGTGGTCTGATATCGGTGGTCGGCCCCGTATGGAGGATACCCATGTTTGCATTGGCAATCTGGCGAAGACTTTTGGCTATGATAAGCTTAATGAGGAAGTTGTTTCTCTCTATGGCGTAAGTCCTTTAACCTGCTTGTTAGCTATAGACTGATACTCAATTATTTCACCTCGGTAAATCAGTGACATACATGTGATTTTAGTTCTATTCTTGGCTTGCCTAAATGTTGGTGAATCGTCTATATTATCGACCTCTTAATGCATCATGCCTGGGCAGTGCACTTATTACCATAGGTTTGAAATTTTACCTAGCTTAACCATTGATGCTCAAATTATGTCAGAAGCAGCTGTGGATATTTAGGGATCTCTGCCCTGTATGTTTAGGTTTTTTTGGGTCATTTGATGCTATAAGTGTGAGGCGCATTATATAAACATCAGATACTCAAAAAGTTGCCCTGGGTCAAAACTAATCCATGGAATCTGCTTTGTCCAACCTCTCAGCTTTTGACATTCTTCAATACATTAACCCTCTCTCTCGGAGATTTTGAATCTCATTATCAGTCTGCTCATCTGGTCAAGAGCTGCATGTGATTCAATCCTCCAATAGAAATGTTGCATTCAGACCTTCTGTTATTTGATTTAACCAGGGTCTGTCAGATCTTGCATCGGTAGTGTATAAATCAATCACAATTTACTTAGCCAGAATGAACGTAGATAGTGAAAATAACTATACTAATATTATCTATCAACTTCTGGCTCTGACTGGTTAATCTGGCGTATGGCAGGTATTTGATGGGCATATGGGAAAGGCGGCCGCCCAATATGTCCGTGACCATTTGCCTAGAGTCATAGTTGAGGATTCTGATTTCCCTCTAGAGCTTGAGAAAGTCGTCGTGAGGTCATTCAAAGAGGTTGATGCTGCATTTGCAAAGTCATGCACACTCGAGACTTCCTTGTCCTCTGGGACGACTGCACTTACTGCGATGATATTTGGCAGGTAACTTGTGCTCTTCAGTCTGCTGATTAAGCATGCTGGTTGAATGATCAAATTAATGTAAGGATTGTGTGCTGATAGGAACAGAAATTGATTAATTACTTTAATTAAAATCAAGAGATGGAAGTATCATGCTTTTTTTACACCTGTTATGTGAAACTTGAATCTTACGTGAGAACTATAGCAGTTATTATCGTGGTTGACATATTCATTCTGATTGGTCGAAATGTGTTTGTAAACTCCTCGGGAATGCTTTCAACAGGTCTTTATTGGTGGCAAATGCTGGTGATTGCCGGGCTGTACTCTCACGACGGGGAATTGCTTTGGAAATGTCTAAAGACCACAGGCCCTGCTGTACGAGAGAGAGGGTGAGGATCGAGTCCTTGGGTGGTTTTGTTGACGATGGGTATCTGAACGGTCTGTTAGGTGTCACCCGTGCATTGGGAGATTGGCATCTCGAAGGTATGAAGGAAATGAGCGGAGGTGGCGGGCCATTAAGTGCCGAACCAGAGCTTAAGTTGGTGACGCTGAGCAAAGAAGATGAGCTCTTGATAATTGGAAGCGATGGGATATGGGATGTCTTTACTAGCCAGAATGCCATAGATTTTGCCAGGAGGCGGCTCCAAGAGCACAACGATGTGAAACTATGCTGCAAAGAGGTAGTAGAAGAAGCAATAAAGAGAGGAGCGACCGATAATTTGACGGTCGTGGTAGTGAGTTTTCACTCAGAGCCGCCTCCACAGCCGGTGGTGCAAAAGGCTAGAGTAAGGAGAAGTATCTCTGCCGAAGGACTTCAGAACATCAAATGCCTTTTGGAAGGATAGTATTGTATAAATTATCTGAAGGTCATGCAGTTTTCAAGATGAGAAATAAATTAGACAAGTGGGAAATAAATGTAACAGGTTACTGATTGATTGGAGAGAGTTCCCTGCGTATGTATAGTTCATTCAGGTGGTAGAAGCCATCTTTTCTTTTTCCTCCCTTGTTTCTCTTCTGCTTCTTTCTTTTGTCATTGAGATGGAGAAGCACGAAGTAAGCAAGGTTTCTTTTTTTTCGGTCACAAGATCGTAACTTTTCTGTCTCATTGACACTGGAAGAAGCTCGAGATGATTCCTGAGAGGAATTTCGTCGTATTCTTGGGCTGGGGATGATTATGATGATGGTGATATCAAAACAGTTATCAGATGTTCATGTAGCTTAGAAATTGTACATATGTACTTTCCTTGTTGAGACTTTCCATTCCATGATTATTGCCCTCCACACATACTGTAATTGTCAACAATCAGTTCTTTGTGGGTAAGCTGCTCTTTCCTTTTCTGTTTTCCCTCTGTGTTTCTTGCATCTTCCTGTTTCTTCTGCAACTCTTGGTGGCAACTCAAGCTTCTTGGACTGTGCCATCAAGCAAGTTTGAGTCGAGCCGAACGATGGCTTAGAGCTTTTGCTAGGATGGATATTCCAAAAGCTAGTAGGGGGGATCGATAAACTCATGTTAAATAGCTCTTGTTCTTTGTTCAAATTAGTGGTGTTAGGTACTTAGAATGTCGTCGGCTTTTCTTGTTTCTTTTGTATTAAACAAGGTTCAAAGCTCGCCAATTGCTTCGAACCAGAACTTCATTATGCTCCAGCCCTTCTTGTAATACCCAGAAAAAGTAAAATGGGGACAAGCAGAAGCATCGATGGCAACACTTATTTAATAGTAGTTGTATTGCAACATGTATACATACAGACGAAGTGATAAAAGCAGAGACGTGTGTCACAGTAATAGAAAGATCCGGGGACGTCAGGTGAGTTCCGGAACAACTCTTGCTATCTTGTGTGACATGATGTCAGATGAAGCAGCACAATAACAGCTTGCCACTCATGAAGCATAGTAGAGAAAATTATACAAACAACAATCCAAATTTAAACACAAACGTGAACAAACACACATATTATGGATGTGATTTGAGTTGATTGGGTCATGGGTGAGGATGAGGGTGAGGATGAGGAGGGGGAGGTTTGTGGGGTTCAGGAGGGCCTGGAGGTGGTGCCTGGGGGCCCGGAGGGGGAGGGTGGCCATGAGGAGGAGGCGGCTCGGGATGTGGAGGGCCGGGAGGTGGCGCGTGGGGTGGGGGGTGGTGAGGATCGTGGGGTGGTGGAGGGTTATGCATTCTTCTAGATCTTCCCCAAGCTTTCCTTCTAAGCAGTGTGGCGAAGCGTATTGTCTTGATAACGCAGCTTTATATAGTCCACAGGATAGAGTTCTCTCCAGCGTTGTTTCGACACATGTCATTGTTAAAAACCAGATCATCTGCACAACTACTGGTCAGAGAGAGCGTGCGCTGGTAGTTCTGCTACCTAAAATCTCATGGAGCTGTCTAGAAGAAGAGATGCATGTCAACTCAAAGATGATTTCATCCGTGCAGTCTAGAGTCTTGATTCATGACCTAGAGCGTTGCAGTAGCTTCCTACTTTTGTGCTTATTTCCAGAGGCTTGTTTAGGCACATCTTTTATCTACTTGTTGGAAACTCAAATAGGGTGAAGAGATTATGATCAGGTTGATGTAAGCACTCAGAGATTATCGTATCAGATCCACCTGGAGACATTAGATTCTGCATCTTGGCAGCTCTCGGGATAACCTGACGCGATGATTCATCCCTAAATTTCTTTTTCCTCCTTTTCACTTCTGTTGAACATGTTTAGCACTAGAGAGAGAGAGAGAGAGAGAGGAGGGCTCAAATTATAAGAAATCTAATTTTCTTGAAGAACAGATTTCTTCTGTTAGTTTACAACAGCTAATACAACATATAGGTACTGGGAGCAATTGTTACTCTCCCCATGTGTCATAAGGAATAGGTACTGGGCCTCCTTGCTTTTTTCCTACCAGAGATTTCATGACTCCTATTCGAAACATAGTCAGATTCATTGCATAGAGCAGAATCCACTCTCTGCTTAGTACTTCCGTCCATATCCTTCAGCGTAATTCTGAAAGAAAGGGTTTTCTTCAAAGCAATTAGAATCAAACGGTTGCCTCTGAGGAAACGAGTAATCCTTATTTGCAGCAAAAAGATTTGGGTGACAATTCTCATCGTCATCAAATGTCGTCCATCGTGTAGAGTTGTTGTGCCTCTCTCTTGCAGCATTTCTCAACTTCTCCATCTCCCCAACGTGATCCTTGAACTCTTTTTTCACCACGTCGAGCACCAGATCCCCATATTGATCACACCACGATCTTTGTAAGGAAAAAGTAGATGAACTTTATATTAGCATGACATAAAGAAACACAAGAACTTATTACGGCTTTGTTTAGTTTTCCCTTAAATTTCATACAGTCAGATAGTAAAACCAGATAAATCGAAAGACCACACCACTCTGTGGTGGATGAAAAGAGAACTAGCAAAAGAGGAAACGGCTTCTTACCTAGGAAAGAACTTTTTCAGATCAGCCTTGTCCACTGGAAGCTTAGTTGAAATGGCTTCAATCTGTTCATCTCTGGCAAAATGAAACAGAACACGCAACAAAATCATTACCCTAAATCACTCAAGATAAAACAGAACAAGCATTACTTATGATTCCTCAAAAGAAGAAGGCTTACGAGAACTTCATCGTGGGGTTTGTGGTGCCAAGTTCTGTTTGAATTCGAGACAGCTCCTTCTTTATTTTATCACCCAAAACCTGCAAGAGAATTGCATTGTTGAGTTGGTTGATGGTGTTAACTCAAAGTTGCAAATGAAGGCACTTGGTCTTCAGAACAATAATCAACTAGTAAATTCACTTACCTTATCAATGAAGAAATCTGATGGGGAACCATCCGAATGCAACTTTCTCTTAATCTGCTTAGTATCAGGTCCCTCACCGATGCATGCATAAACTTCACTAAATGACCTTTCATTAAGTGACAGTGGAGCAGTTTCGTCATCTGAATCGTGTTTTTTCCATTTCTTGAATCCTTCAAAACCCCACTGCTTCTTCGCTGATTTCGACGATCTCTCCTCAATTTCAGGACCATTGTTATTGTCTCCTCCATGTCCTTCCCTCTGTTCTTTCTGAAAAATAGTCCTAAATGGTTTTCTCTTCTGTTTGCTACTCGTACCACTTTCCTTCAAAGATTCTTGGGGCACGCTTTCTGCCATGAGTATTGACTGTGTTTCGGTTTCCTTCTCCTTTAAACGGCCATCCCAGAATGGGTTTTCGTCGTTAGAGGAAGTCATGTCGAAATTTGATGAGCTCAAATTCTGAGAGAATGTGTCAAATATGCTTTTCTCAGCTTTGCCTTTGCTTGGTTTGTAAGATGATCCAAAACTAAGAGCGGAAACTGCTCCTTTAATATGCTTCATTGTTGAGTTTTGCTTCAGTTTGTTCTTCGACTGCAAGTTCTCTTTATTGAGCATGGAATTCTCATCCTTCAAGTCAATGACAGACCATTCTTCATCAGAATTCTCTTTTGTGTCTTTTGGCCCAGCAAGTATGACATCTCTGGCATCAATCTCAGCTCCTTGAACTGCAAGTCTCTGCAATAGTGGCCTTTTCGAAGAGTGGTACTCATCCACCGTGATGCATTTGGCATACAAGAGTTCCTAATAAGGACCAGCAACATTGCACTCATTTTCAAAAATATAACACAAGCCTTAAATTGGTGACAGTCCTTAACTCTGATGAGAGAAAAAGGGAAGCGCATAAGCATTATGTGGTTCGTCGAATGTCATGTAAGGCTAGGGTGAAAATTGGAAAAAGTTCTACTACAATCTAATAGGAATTCTCAAGCAAACCTACCTCCCAGAATTCCTCACCCATTCTCACTTTTAGTACCAACATACAGTTAAGTCGAACTCAAAACAATGCATATCCACTCGACGTCCTATTTCTGGAGTCTGGACTTGATGAGAACATAAATGTAACTTTGTCGCAAACGTAGATATAACTTTGTTGCTTCCAACTGGACTACCAAAATTGTGGACCAGTACCCCCAATTGAGACTCAATTATGAGCTTTTGTCTAACTTCTCTGATATCACCGTGGACTTCTTAAGAGCCTCAAATTGGTTTATCATTACTAGCGTTCTAACTAACGTGATAAGCAAGTTAAACCGCTCGCAAGCTCCTTAATTAAGCTCTTCAAGAACGATTAGCAGACTACTCAAGATCAAAATAGTTCCTGTGGGAGGTTGAATCAAGTGATCGTGCGACTCGAGTATCAAGCATACCCAAGATTGAGCTTCAAAATGCTTGTCCTGCACACCGTGACCTAACCATTTCTCAGTTTTAAATAATCATGAAACCGGGTCAGGACTCGGGAGGGCGGAGCCGTAAAACCCAGATTATTCGACATATCAAGCGTATATAACTCCAATCCCCAGAACATTACGATACCGGCAATTTCTTGTAAGAAACAAGCAGATCAAAGGCGAGCAAATGGAAAAATGAGCCTACCTGCAAGAACAGCAATTTATCCCTCAGTATGGTCGGGTGCTCGTGACACGCCGGCGCGGCGATGAGGGTCTCTAGCAAATGCGACCGGAAAGCTGCGACCTCGTTTTCACCCAAAATCCCTTCCTTGTGGAGACCCATCAGGTTGAGCATCTGGTGGAAAGAATCCTGCTGCCACTTCAGGTTATCAGACTGCATCCGTTGGAGCTTGTGCTCCGCGGACGGCAAGCGCCGCTTCTTGAAGGAGAAGGGCAGCATGGTCTTGCAGAGAGTGGTGATGGAGTCATGGAGCGTGGAGTAGTACGCAGGGGTGTACGATTGAGGCATGCTCTCGAAGGCAGGCTCAAAGAAAGATCGAAACTTTGCAAGCTTTCCGGGATCAAGATCGAGTTTTGTGGAGGTTCGAGACTGAATCAGAGCTGCGATCTTGGTGGGGTTCGTGGTGTGGTGTGGGGGATTATGAAAGAGAGGAAGGTGTTCTTGTTTGGTGCTGATTTTAGGATGTTGTGTGAAATCGGTTTCGCAGATTTGAAACCAAGAACGCTCCGAAACGGTCACTTGGAACTAGCCGTTGTGATCGGGGGAGTGTCCAAACGACGCCGCATAGACCAGTGGACAAGCCCGTGTGGTTAATGATTAGATTCCACTAAGTTAGGTCAAACGATTG
>BCNH02000003.1:2049253-2059819 GCA_001662345.2 Metrosideros polymorpha var. glaberrima | reverse complement strand
AAATTGCAACTCGAATACATGTCTGTTCGGAAAAAATAAAACCGACAGAAACGATGGGCTAAGTTCAACCCCGGCCCGAACCGAGCCGAGCGGGCGGGCGGGCGGCGCGCGCGCGTGTGGACCGACCAGCTTTGGGTAGGTCCTCTCCCTTCCACAAAAGTGGGGTACCCCTTGGGGCCCAAACCCACTTGAGAGGCTCCTCTAGATAAACCCATCTTCCATCTCCCTTCTATCCCATGTGGGACTATTTCCATTCACATTTCTCATTCACTTTCTATGGGATAAAATCCCAACAGGTACTTCCTTTAGCAATAAATAAAGCAGACGAAGACTATAGTTTGTCTACATATGAAATTTCCCGCGAGAGACGTTGGTCTCCGCCACCAACTTAGCTCCTCGCTCTCTCTCTCTCTCTCGAAAAATTTCATGTTTATCTGCTTACATAGTACAGTCTGCTGTCTTCTTTGAAGTCTTTTTCTTCTTCCACGCCTCCAACTTCTCGGGTAATCATCCATTTCTCATAATTCTTTTGCCTTTTGCTCTTCCTGCGCTAGTGTAAAGATCGTTCCTTGAACCTTGAATCAGCTCAAACAGAAGAGTACAAAGGTGATGGCAATCTGCTAAAGAATACCCTCGAATTATTTTTGCACTGTTTGGCATCCTCTGATCTCAATTGTGCTGTCCTGATGCCCGTTTGAGAAATGGCATTGTTGGCTTTTCTCATAACATGCATAGGCAATAGAACATATACGCAGCAGAAAGAATAACTTATACACGTATTTTCAGATGCGTTATTCGTGCGTTTTTATAAAATAAAAAAAATCAGAATTACGAAAGGGGGTTTTTTCGAATTATCCCTCGTAGCGTGCCCAAAGCGACCGATTCAATTGTTCTTCAGTTCGAGCCCCATAAATGTTGAACTTTTAGTTCAGATACACCACCAATCGAACGTCGAACAGAAAGAAGAAATCGTGGATAATCACCACTTGAATTGTGCTAGCAATCATGTGGATTCCGCACTCTCTCGTATTTTGTTTACGGCAATCAGAAAAGAGAGAAAACTGTTTCTCTCATTAGAACACACTTTGCACACCTCTTCTCTCTAGAATAGCAACTCTTGCTATATGCCTATTATCAGTTCTACAAAACTCACACGTTAACTGATCAATTCGTGCACTGATCAGTTGTGCACAAACTGATCGTGCACGTTGTGCGCTGAATGGGCACTTTGTGCACGTCGTGCACAATTTTTTTTTTTCGTTTCAACCTTTGTTTTTCACAAATATATATATAAATATATAAATATATACATCAACATGTGTGCATATTTGGGCACATTAATATGTGCCACTTTGAGCGTGCGTGTGCATCATATGCACGCACTCTTACAACCAAAAAATGAAATTAAATCCCATTTAATTTAATTTCAGCCAAACTCAATTCAATTGCTGTTATTGCAAACATATTTGCAATATTGTCTCTTCTTTTCAACTCCATCTTGAATTAGTTATGGTGTGTGACACTCTTGAGTTTTTTACTGAGCTAGTAGTAAAACTTGTATTAACACATTAATACTCTCAAGAAAATTGATTGTCCCGATCAATCTCCAGGTCCTATAACCCATGATTAACATATAGCAATATTCATAGCTACCCAGATAGTATGAATGCTTTAAAAACATAATGAACTGGTCAACTTTGACTATAGTGTAATTCAACCATTTGTCTTACTATGCCCGATTGAACAAAGACCATGGAATAATTGTCAAGCTACCAATTCAATTATATGCACAAACTTAATCGACATACATTTTATACGAGACATAAACAATTTATCCTCGATTATAATCCCGATCGAGGATTTCAATGCAGTATCATGATTAGTATGTATAGAACATCATTATTGTACCTTGCATGCAACAAAAAGACAGATTCCATTTTGTGCACACGTGTAATTTCGTATGTGAACGAACTATGGCCATCAAGTACAGAGACGGATCAACGAACCGTTAATATACGCACCTGTGAACCATAGCCAAGTCAACATTATGCTTCAGGTCTAAGGATTATATACACAAGATTAGAGCATGAACGATTAGACATCGACCATGCTAAAAGCTTCTATGTTGCTAATCGTTCTATGCGTGTCATGTTTAGTAACTTGTGTTCTAACTCGGGCATCACAATACCAAATGACTTGTGATTCGTCATTCTCTTAAGTATCCACTACTGTGAAGTTAAGAACACACCGGTCTCAACAGAATTATTAATATCCACTCAATGATCCATCAATCGAGAACTGCTTAAAAATTCAGTCTAATTATGAACCCGTTATGCATATCCTTAATGTCTCAAGAATAGGTCTAGTTCCAACTGATCTTATAAAATCATTCATATATATAAATAATTGGACAAATGAATGAACACGCATTTGCCATTAATTAAATAATAAGAAAGTACAACTGAAATTTCTAACATATAACTATTACATAATTGCTTTAGAGCATATATCCAACAATCTCTCACTTGCACTAAAGCCAACTAGTCCAATACCTCAAACACATTTTGTCAATGTGTCTTTCAAAAGAAGACTAAGATAAGGTCTTAATGAAGGGATTTGTCACGTTTTTCGTTGAGGTAATTTTCTATAATGCGATATCACCTCTTTCAACAATTTCTCTGATGAGAGGGAAGTATCTCTCAATGTGCTTGGACTTCTGGTTAGACCTTGGTTCCTTAGCTTGAGCTATTGCTCCGTTGTTGTCACAAAATAATGTAACCGGTTGCTCAATGGAAGGAATCACTCTAAGTTCAGAAATGAACTTCTTCATCCAAGCGGCTTCCTTCACCGCTTTAGAAGCGGCTATATACTCTACCTCAGTAGTGGAATCAGCAATTATGCTTTGCTTGGAACTCTTTCAACTAATTGCACCACTATTGAGTGTAAAGACAAACCTAAATATAGACTTATAGTCATTAGGATTCGATTGAAAATCGAAATCAATATAAGCTTCAATCTTAAATTCTCCTTCTCCATATATCAAGAATAAATCCTTAGTTATTCTCAAGTATTTAAGGATATTCTTGACTGCTATCCAATAGTCTTCCCCTAGATCAGACTGATATATGTTAATAATGCTCATAACATATGCAATATCAGGTCTCATACACAGCATAACATATATTATGTTTCCAATAGCGGATGCATAAGATATTTTTGCCATCCGCTCTCTTTCTTTAGGAGTGTTAGGACACATTTTCTTAGAAAGACGGATTCCATGTCTAAAAGGCAATAATCTTTTTTTGGAACATTACATATTAAAACGTGTTAACACTTTATATATGTAAGTAGACTATGAGAGGCCAATCGATCATCTCGATCTATCTCTATAGATCTTGATATCTAAAATATAAGTTGCCTCTCTTAAATCTTTTATTGTGACAAGAATAGTTTGATCAATGATATCATTGATACATCATTTCCAATCATAAGTATATCATCGACGCACAAAACTAGAAACGCAATTGCGCTCCCACTGACCTTCTTGTATACACAAGGTACATTCGGATTTTTTATGAAGCCAAACGATTTGACTATCTCATCAAAACGAATGTTCCAACTTTTGAAGGTTTGTTTGAGTCCATAAATGGATCTTTTAAGTCTACACACCTTCTGACTTTCACCATTAGATTCAAAATCCCATGATTGTTCCATATATATATATATTTCTTGAGAAAACCATTTAGAAAAGCCATTTTGACATCCATTTGGAATATCTCATAATCAAGGTGTACAGTTATAGCCAACATAATTCGAATGGATTTTAGCATGGCTACAGGTGAGAAAGTTCCATTATAAACCAATCCATTCTTTTTTACGATATCCTTTCACCACCAGCCGTACTTTGTAAGTTTCAACTTGACCATCAACATTCATCTTGCTCTTGAAGATCCATTTGCAGCTAATAAGTACAATACCATCAAGCAAGTCAACTAAAGTCCAAACTTCATTGGAATACATTAAATCCATTTCGAATTTCATCGCTTCTAGCCATTTACCAGAATCGATGTCGGACATCGCCTCCTCACAGGTGTTAGGATCAGTAGGTTGATCACTATCATTTATAATGAATAATGGTTCAATATTTTCAACCAAGTGTCTATAACGAATAGGTAAACGAGATCTCTTTGCACTCCTCCTAAGAAGTTGTGTATCAGAAGCTTCCACTGAATTAAAGATCGATGTCTAAACTTAATTGTTTTGTACTTTATTATTTTCTTCTTGTAAGACTATTTTTCGTCCTGCACCACATTCCTAGAAGAACTAATTCTCTTCAAAAGAAGCATGCCTACTGACCGAAACTCTTTGGTCCGAGTGAAAATAGAAATAATATTCAAGAGTTTCTTTTGGATAACCAATTAAACGACCATGTTCAGATCTAACCTCCAATTTATCGATTTTTAGCTTCTTAATGAAAGCTGCAGCACCTTCCTAGAAGAACCGATTCTCTTCAAAAGAAGCATGCCTGCTGACCGAAACTCTTTGGTAAGAGTGAAAATAGAAATAATATCTAACAGTTTTTTTTGGATATACAATGAAACGACCTTGTTTAGATCTAACCACTAATTTATCAATTTTCAGCTTCTTGATGAAAGCTGGACAACCCTAAATTTTAATATGATTAAAACTTGGTTTCCTACTGTGCCATATCTTATAGGGTGTAGTTAAAACAGATTTGGATGGCATTCTATTATGTAAATATGCAGTTGTCTCAAGAGCATATCCCTAAAGGAATATAGGCAAATCAATGTAACTCATCATAGATCACACCATATCTAATAAAGTGCGATTTATTTTTTCAAATATACCATTGTATTATGGAGTTGCAGAAGGTGTCCATTATGATAAAATGTCATTTTGTTTAAAATAGTCCAATGATTTAGTACTAAGATATTCACCTCCTCCATAAGATTGAAAAACCTTAATACACTTTTCAGTTTGTTTCTCAACTTCAGCCTTGAATTCCTTGAACTTTTTAAAGGATTTAGATTTATACTTCATTAAGTACAAATAACCATACCTTGATCGATCATCAGTAAAGGTAATGAAGTAAGAATAACCACTTCTAACAGTTTCATTAAATGGTCCTTATACATATGTATGTATTAATCCTAGTATGTCTGCAGTTTGCATATTATGTCCTACAAATGGCACTTTGGCCATTTTCCTTAAAAGACATACCTCACAAGTTAAGTATAGTTCAAACTTGGATGGATCGATATATCCATCAATACTTAACTTGTCGATTCTATCTTCTCCAATATGATCTAAACGAAGATGCCAAACATACTTTAGATTTGGACTATCTCTAGAGCGTTTACTAGTTATGTAATTTATATCATTATTTTGCTCATTGGCATCAGTAATCATATTACATGGTAATGGTTTAAGGATTATTGGTTAATAAGCTAGAATCAACACATCTTTTATTATGATAGATAGAACATACATCATGAGTAAAAGATTTATAATTCTCTTTACTAAAATAAGGTATAGAAATGATGTTCCTAACAGTATTCTCATAATGCAAACAGTTTTTCAAAATCAATACATATCCAAAGGGTAAACATAAATGAACAATTCCTACAACTAATGCAGTAACCCTTTCTCCATTTGCAAATGTTAGGACAATCTCATTTTGCCTTAGTATCCTGCTTATTTTCAGATTCCGCAAAGACATGCAAATATATGAAGTTGCAGCAAAATGTAGAACCCATAACCATAAGATTAGTTTCAATAAACATAGACACCATACTTTTGCAAGGTTAGTCCTTGAGCTTGACCTTCAAGCTCGCGAGGTACTTCTTACAGTTCCTCCTCCAGTGCCTCTTGACACCACAGTAATGACATTTTCTTTTATTAACCTTGGGTTTTGGTTGCACAATAGCTTTCATAGGCTTTTTCCATTTCTTCTTCAAAACTGTCTCACTCTTTGAAGAAGAAACCTTAGCCATAGCCACTACATTAGGCCTCATGTTATGTATTTCCTTCTCATAAACTACTAGCAGGCTATATAGCTCAACAAGAATTTTCTTCATCTTATGCATATGGAAGTTTTGGACAAAACCAAAGAAGGAATTGGGCAAAAATTGAAAGATCAAATCCACAGCTAACTCATTATCTATTACAAGATTTAACCCAGCCAACTCTTCAATGTATCAAATCATTTTCAAAGCATGATTATTAACTGATGAACCCTTAGCCATCCTCATACGGTACAATACCTTAGATATCTTATATATGTAGTTTTGACCATTCTCATCAAAATATTTTTTTCAAGTGCAATATGATCGACCTAGCATCTTTCATATTTTCATATTTCTTCTTAAATTCATTATTCATCGAAGCAAATATATATGACCTAACTTTTAAATCATCATTATGCCACTTATCATAAGTAATACGTTCTTCTTGGGTCCCACCCTTAGGAAATGAGTTTGTCATAATTTCATTAAGCACATACTTAATTTTTTCCGAATTGAAAAGAATTCTCAAATTTCTCACCCAATTGGTGAAATTGAGTCAAGTCAAACAATTCTTGTCAAGTATAAGCGAATGGGTTTCTGTTCACTATTTTCAGAGTAATATATTTTTGTGCAAAAAATAAATTATTAGCTGTTGTCTTTCAAAATAACTATTTCATTTTGGCTTTTAAATAAAATATATCCTCCTACTAAATTTATATACGAGTGTCATACTCCTTAAAATGGAAAACGGTAATCTTTATTGGGTAAAGAACAAAAATTACTAGTGGGGATTGAAGTCCCACTAGCCCACAGTCCACCTCATTTAATAGTTATTAGTGTTCTATGAACTTAGTGAGTGAACTAACTTGTTCAATGAATCACATGCGAGTCCCAATCATACCTTCACCTGACAGTTATTGACTTCATGATAATAGTTACGTCTTGCCCATGCAAGTATTGAAAACACAATTGATTTTCCTTACCTGACAATTGTTGGAAATTGTTCGGCTCCAAGCCCACAATATCATACACATAATGGAGTGGTCCAATATTATGAATGGCAATTGACCTCTATGTATCTATAGTTGGTCAATCAACCATTATTGCGACCAAAAATAAAAATAAAAATCAACCACTATAATGTTGGATCAAACCACAACAATGGAAGGTCACAAGTCTGAAATCCGTTTCGACTTAATATTGTTAATAAGGAGGTTTGGGTCCTTAATTACGGTCTCACTTTGCACATTAACCGATTTAACATACATAATAACATAAAATTAAATAAATAAATAGATGTCAAATATTTATACTACATGGTGATCATGGAATTATGGCTTAATGTCTCAAGCCAATGAGCAAGGGTCGTCGGGCCCTCGTCTAGATTTGGGCGAGGGTCACCGAGCCCTCACCCCGCCGGCCCTTTCTGGTCAGTGACGGGGAGGCGACATTCCCAAATTTTTTGAAATATTTTTATTTAATCAATAAAGTGTAAAAACGAAAATGCCCTTACATTAGGCCCCTTATTTGAAATTTTTTTGCCACTTCAGGCCCTTAATTGAAACATGATCCACTTATTTGAAAAAACGAGAGCACTTCGGGCCCTTAATTGAAATTTTCCTATGTTTTAATAATGAAGATGCTCTTCACTACTTCTTCGATCCTTGAACTCTTCACGGACCAGGCTCATAAAGCTCTCCCGTTTAACAGCCCTTCCACATAATTTTCTCGTAACGTATACATCAATAATTGATTATACAAAATATATTAAAAAACATTACGTGAAAAAATAAAAAGAAGGACACAGCCTCCATTTAATAATTACAACTCCAAAAAAATACCTCTAATCATCATACATTAATCTATATACATCAATCACATCGATTAGGGATTTTTCCATAATCACTACCCTTCCACGAGGGCCATAAATTTCAAAATTTAAAGTTCCGGAAGGCAAAAAAAAAATTCTGCATTGAATCAAATTCATGGTTGCAATACAAACCGCGTTAAGAAATCAAAATCGGTGGAACAAATTTCACGTGCGTGATTTCAAGTGGTAACAGTGTTGCTTTCAAAATGATGCATATCCACTCGATGTCCTATTTCTGGAGTCCAGACTTGATGGGAACATAAATATAACTTTGTCGCTTCCAACTGGACTGTTAAAGTTGTGGACCAGAACACCAATTAAGACTCAGTTATGAGCTTTTGCCTAACATCTCTGATATCACCATAGACTTCTTAAATGCCTCTAGTTGGTTTATCATTGCTGGTGTTCTAACTAACGAGGTAACTGGTAAGCAAGTTAAACCCCTCGCAAGCTCCTTAATTAAGCTCTTCAAGACCGACTAGCAGACTAGCCAAGATCAAAATAGCTCTTGTGGGAGTTTGAATCAAGCGATAACGCGACTCGAGTATCAAGCATACCCAAGATTGAGCTTCAAAATACTTGTCCTGCGCACCGTGACCCATTGGATAAATTAAACTTTTCAAAAAAAAATTGGTCGAACCATTTTAATATGCTTGTAAAACAATTTACTTGGTTCCTAACCATTTCTCAGTTTTGTCACAATCAAAAACCTGGTCAGGACTCGGGAGGTGGATCCGTAAAACCACCAATCAGGTTCAAAACTCCAGATCATTCGACATATCAAGCGTACATAACTCCAATCCCCAAGAACATTACGATACCGGCAATTTCTCACAAGAAACAAGCAGATCAAAGGCGAGTAAATGGAAAAACGAGCCTACCTGCAAGAACAGCAATTTATCCCTCAGTATGGTCGGGTGCTCGTGACATGCCGGCGCGGAGATGAGGGTCTCTAGCAAATGCGACCGGAAAGCCGCGACCTCGTTTTCACCCAAAATCCCTTCCTTGTGGAGACCCATCAGGTGGAAAGAATCCTGCTGCCACTTCAGGTTATCGGACTGCATCTGTTGGAGCTTGTGCTCCGCGGACGGCAAGCGCCGCTTCTTGAAGGAGAAGGGCAGCATGGTCTTGCAGAGAGAGGTGATGGAGTCATGGAGCGTGGAGTAGTACGCAGGGGTGTACGATTGAGGCATGCTCTCGAAGGTGGGCTCGAAGAAAGATCGAAACTTTGCGAGCTTTCTGGGATCAAGATTGAGTTTTGTCGAGGTTCGAGACTGAATCGGAGCTGCGATCTTGGTGGGGTTCGTAGTGTGGTGTGGGGGATTATGAAAGAGAGGAAGGAGTCGTTGTTTTTCGTGATGATTTTAGGATGTTGTGTGAAATCGGTTTCGCAGATTTGAAACCAAGAACGCTCCGAAACGGTCACTTGGAACTAGCCGTTGTGATAAGGGGAATGTCCAAACGACGCCGCATAGAACAGCGGACAAGCCGGCGTGGTTAATAATGATTAGATTCCACTAAATTATCTGTGTGAACAATCAAATAAGAAAGGTTGTAACTTCCATTGTCTTGACTAATGATTTGAATATCGATCTTTTTCCTTTTTTATTAATTAATTAGCATTTTCAGATCGCTCATCGATATAACTCGTATGAGAAAATGAAACAAGAGATTAGATTCACAAAAATTGTACTTTTTTCTTTTATGTTTTCCAAGCTACGATTAATTACGTCGACTTTTCAATTGTGCTTTCCGCCATCCTCGTAAGTTTTTGATAAAATCAATTGTTCTCTGATGTTAAAACACGAGTTAAAAGTTGAAATCTTCAAGGTCTCCATTATTCTTGTTTTGACTGATTTTTATTATTTATATCGCGCATCCAGCTATTTATTTGGCATGATTAAATCTTAATACAGTCTGTTAGGTATAAAACCCCATTTGTACATGATGGTGAGTCTTCATACCATACCGTCAAAGATAGGTTGTTCCCTACCAATTGAAGATTATGATCAAAATGATTGTCTATGTATTTGTAGATTAAATATGCCTAAACAATCGAGTTTGGTGTTGTCTTGCTATGATTGCACCTAGCCCGTTATATAACCCTTATTTAGCCATGACTTGAACATATTTTTTGACTTTCCCTTTGATCTTGTAATTTTTAAGGTGCAACCTGCCAACTCTTTTTCATGTGCACATGCATCGCCAGAAAATTAAATAACCTCGTCAAGATTTATTAGCATTTAATCTCATTTAACAAATAAGTATGCCTAGAAGATGATCCCCATTGATGTCAAATTGTTAGAACAGATTTATCCGCACATTGCCTGGATTGTCATTTAAAAATATAATTAAAATAGAGTATGGAATATTTCAGCATATATACAATATTATTTTAATGTGTTATTAATTGTAAGGGGTACACCTAAAAACTAAATTATCAAAGTACAAAGCAACAAATTCATATAAATGTAGAAATTCACAAGCATAATGATAAAATATTGTATATCGTAAGTAATATACTATCCGTAAAATGCATATTTGCAATACGAGCTTTCGTGTACTAACTAATATGGGGTAAATTCGAATTACATTATTATGCTAAAATAAAAGAACATTTCTTAAGTACGGATGAGTTACAATTAAATAGTAAAAACAACGAAGAAATAG
>BCNH02000003.1:2010215-2049190 GCA_001662345.2 Metrosideros polymorpha var. glaberrima | reverse complement strand
TCAAAAGAATGCTTTTGAACATGGGCTTTAAGTAGGCTCTTGAAATATTTACTCTTTTGGAGGGTCCAAGATGAGCCTAGGTATTTCGAGCATACAATGATATAATTTAACAGGATGAGTTTTGTCGATAATTAATCATTTGAGTAAATAAAATAAAATAAAATAAAAAGGGAAACATTTTCAATCATGATTTCGTTTCAAAGTATTCGCCAAATGATTTTTAAACTCTATAGAATTTCTTGTAAATGAGATTTTCCTACGGATTTCGATGAAGATTTTACCTTAAGTGGAGACAGATTGAAACCTTAAATTAGTCTCGACCGGTAGCTTGTCACTTAATTTGAAAGTTCTTGAACTCCTCCTTTCTTGTGAACTTCACTCATGGAGGGTAGATAGAGGGGGTGAAAATGAATACGAGGAAGTTGAGTCAAGGAAGAAGAAGAATAAATAATAAGAAGAAAGTTGCTACTTTCTTTAGCAATAAATAAAGAAGACGAAGAAGCGAGAGATGTTGGTCTCCGCCAACTTTAGCTCCTCACTGTCCCTATCTGAGACAGAGAGAGAGAGAGAAATTTAATGCTTATCTGCTTACATCGTACAGTCTTCTTTGATGTCCTTTTCTTCTTCCACGCCTCCAACTTCTCGGGTTCTCATCCGTTGCTCAACTTACTCTTTTTGCCTTTTGCTCTTCCTTTTGTTGTTGCGCTAGTGTAAAGATCGTTCCTTGAACCTTGAATCAGCTCAAACAGAAGAGTACAAAGGTGATGGCAATCTGCTAAAGAATACCCTCGAATTATTTTTGCACTGTTTGGCGTCCTCTGATCTCGACTTGCGCTGTCCTGATGCCCGTTTGAGAAATGGCATTTCATCAGAACTCAGCCCCACAGGATCTACGACCTCTTAACGTGGCGCAGGCCTCGGCTACCGGCCGAACCCAGGACGGGTTTATCTCGAGCTCTGTTCACACGGCTGTTAACCCTCAGTTGGCACCGGTCTTAAAACCTCAGGAGGTTCCCAACCCCGGATTCGGAGGAGGTACGCGATATGCCCATGCTGCTCATGGTGGTACCGAGTGGCGCCCAAGTCCGCTGGCGCCCCATGGATATGTGAGCGCAAATCCATCTGCAGCCTTTGGTTATCCTAGTATAGGGATTAACGTTGGTGCAAATGGTATTGATAAGAGTGGTAATGAGGTGGCACCCGGCTTTGGTCATGGCCCTTATGTAGGGCATAGGATCTTCGGCGGTACAGTGGGTCGCGCCGAAGGTCAAAATGCAAATCGGAATGGTTCTGGCCAGAATTTGGTCACTATAGACTGCAAAACTGATGAAGAGCAGTTCGGCAGTGATTCAGGTGTCGGCTGCAAGCCCCATGTGAGCGACCAAGGTAGTGGAAGTGGGGCTAGTCGGCTGAGTGATAAAGTTGGGGAGGAGTTGGTATTGGGAAAGACAGTTAAGCTCTTATGTAAGTTTGGGGGTGAACTCTCACGTAGTCTCGACAGTGGTGTGTTGAAATATGCCAGGGGCGAAACGAAGATCGTCTGCATTAGGAGAGATGTGAGCTTTAGTGAGTTTGTGCAGAAGATTGTGGATACTTGTGCGCAGCCGCAGCCAGTTGTTGTGAAGTACCAGCTCCCTGATCAGGATCTGGACACTCTGATTTCCGTCACGAGTCGTGATGATCTTGATCATATGATGAACGAGTGTGAAAGATTGTACAGCGGATCGTCAGGTGGTTCAGGTAAGCTAAAAGTTTTTCTTTTCCCTGAATCCAAGCTGGATTCTTCAAGTTCCATTAGGCTTGGCGACTTTCACAGCAGTGGGCAGAGAAATGTCGAAGCAGTGAATGGTATGATGGATGGTAAGGGTGGTACAAGGGAAGAGAGTACAGCAAGCACAACATCCTCACAAAACTCGGATATTAGCAGCAATGAAGCTGTTGATAGAACAGTTCCTGTGCAAGCAGATATCAATGGGCCACCGTTGACCAGCACACGGTCTCCTGGAGGGAATTTAGCTGCTTCAAATGATGCATCATCTTTGCAACTGGAGATCGAACAAGAAAGAACTGCACCAAATAGACCGTCGGCTAACAATCCGCGGCAAGCAGGAGGTGGCATTCCATCAGCTTCACCTTACATCTGCAGTTATGTGGATCCTCGCAAGGAGAATGTCAACACAGATCACCTGCCTCCTCCTCATGTGACGGGTCGTCCAAGTCCTTATCTATCAGGAACTGCTGGTCCTGCGTATGCCCAGCAGCAGTTTCATGAAAATGCTGGTGGTGGTAACTCTCAACAGCTTATATCTGCCGTAGATAGAACAACGGATACAGCATCTTCTCAAGTGGGTTTAAGGCCTACTGTAGTTCTTCCATTTACTCATCCTCAACCAAATCAATTGGGGCATGAGGCCACATCTGGGAAGAGGTTGGTTACACTTCCTATTGAGAAAGATCACAATGCATATCAAGTCCAAGCACCTTCTGCAATGGTTGGAGGTGCTAACGGATATGCCAATGCTGCTCCTGGTGGTGCCGAGTGGCGTCCAAGTGCGCCGGCGCCCCATGGATATGTGAGCGCAAATCCCTCTGCAGCCTTTGGTTTTCCTAATATAGGGAGTAACGTTGGTGTAATTGGTACTGATAAGAGTGGTAATGAGGTGGCACCTGGCTTTGGTCACGGCCCTTATGTAGGGCATAGGATCATGGGTGATGCAGTGGGTTGCGCTGGAGGTCAAAATGCAAATCGGAATGGTTCTGGCCAGAATTTGGTCACTATACACCACAGAAATGATGAAGATCAGTTTGGCAGTGATTCAGGTGTTGGCCACAAGCCCCATTTGAGCGACCAAGGTAGTGGAAGTGGAGCTGGTCGACTGAGTGATAAAGTTGGGGAGGGTTTGGTATTTGGAAAGACAGTTAAGCTCTTATGTAAGTTTGGGGGTGAACTCTCACGTAATCCCGATCGTAGTGTGTTGAAATATGCCGGGGGCGAAACAAAGATTGTCTGCATCAGGGGAGATGTGAGCTTTAGTGAGTTTGTGCAGAAGATGGTGGATACTTGTGGGCAGCCAGTTGTTGTGAAGTACCAGCTCCCTGATCAGGACCTGGAAGATCTGATTTCCATTACGAGTCGTGATGATCTTGATCATATGATGAATGAGTATGAGAGATTGGACAGTGGATCATTAGATGGTTCAGCTAAGCTAAAAGTTTTTCTTTTCCCTGATTCCAAGCTGGATTCTTCTAGTGCCATTAGGCTTGGCGACTTGCACAGTAGTGGGCAGAGAAATGTCAAAGCCGTGAATGGTATGATGGATGGTACTGGTGGTGGTACTACAAGGAAAGAGAGTACCGCAAGCACAACATCGTCCCAAAATTCTGATATTAGCATTAATGAAACTGTTGATAGAACAGTTCCTGTGCAAGCAGATATCAATGGGTCCCCATTGACCAGCACGCGATCTCCTGGAGGGAATTTAGCTGCTTCTAATGATGCATCATCTTTGCAATTGGAGATTGAACAAGAAAGAACTGCACCAAAGAGACCGGTGGCTAACAATCTGCCGCAAGCAGGAGGGGACGTCTCAGCTTCACCTTACATCCAGAGTTATGTGGATCCTCGCAAGAATGATCCTGATTCTACGAAGCA
Organism: Metrosideros polymorpha var. glaberrima; assembly: GCA_001662345.2. Lineage (NCBI taxonomy): Eukaryota > Viridiplantae > Streptophyta > Magnoliopsida > Myrtales > Myrtaceae > Metrosideros > Metrosideros polymorpha. The sequence goes on along the minus strand of BCNH02000003.1, from coordinate 2,045,538 downwards.
CATGGTGGGCTTTGCTGGCAATGGACAGTCCCCAAATGGACAGATTTTGATTTGCTTGAATTCTCATCCTCAGATAATAGAAAGCAGTGACATTGAAGTTCGGCAAGAACTAGGTTCTGGCACCTATGGGACTGTTCATCATGGAAAATGGAAGGGTAAAGATGTTGCCATGAAACGAATCAACAACGCATGCTTTCTCGGGGAGCCCTCAGAGCAAGAGAGAAAGGTGTGGATCTTCTTGCTTTCTGTTGTTTCTGATTTTTCATAGTATTATTTTTGAATGCTTGGTATTGTTGCTGTATCGAGGCAGATGCGTGATTTCTTGAATGAGGCAAAATTGCTCGCTGATCTGCATCATCCTAATGTGGTGGCCTTCTATGGCGTTGTGCATGATGGGCCTGATGGCCTACGAGATTCTGTTGCAACAGTGACTGAGTATATGGTTGACGGTTCTTTACGAAAGGCTTTGCAGAAAGGTGAACGGTATGATTCTCTCTCTCTCTCTCTCTCTCTCTCTCATATATATATATATATTTATGTAATTTTCACCACTTAACTAAGTTGTTATTCAGGAACTTTGACATGCGTAAGCGTCTGCTGATTGCAAGGGAAGTGGCATTTGGTATGGAGTACTTGCATGACAGGAAGATAGTGCATTTTGATTTGAAAAGTGATAACCTTCTTGTCAATCTTGGTGATCCCCGTCAACCAACTTGTAAGGTCAGTGGACTGATGGTTGACTGCCGTTTCATGTTCCGTCTTTTTGGAGATATGAGTTATGTTGTGCATGCTCATACACTTGTTTTTCTCTAGGAAGAGGAAATAGATTTGCATACTGGAGCTGTCTAGTCATTCAGGAAAAAACCCATAAATGTACGCTGGGGTGCTTAGTCACATTGAAGTACTTGTTATTCTGAATCGATTGTTTTGAAGTACATCACCTGCTCAAATATAAGAGCTTCCACTCATGTCTAACAAACAAAAAGAAAAGAAAACGAGACACCCCTCAACATAATGACAGATATTAAAGAGCTGTGAAGGTTGAACAATTTGATGTTGTTGCATGCTTGAACGTCTTTCTCTGTCCATCTATTTATGCAAACAAAGATAAATTGCAATTTTGTTCTTGCAATTGATACGCATGCATGTCAGCATCGATATCTACTAGACTGCTCAAGCCTCAAGCTTCAAGCACAATGGTTGCTTGATATCTGTTTGTCTGTGCAGCTGTAAGCTTTCTAATTGTCATGCAGTGAGTTCTGCAACGTGGTTTGTCACTACATTGATAGTGTGTCTTGCATGAGGTGGTGCAATGATCATTAAGACCTATCCTTGCGACCATCAAATTTCTACTTAGTTTTATGTGTTCAGAGTTTTTGTTATCGGAAACTCTTGTGCCAAAAGAACATTCTAGACTTTTAGTGTTTCATCTATTTAAATTGTGTTCCAAATTCAAGCTGATTTCAGCTAGCATCCAAAGCAAAGTTCTCACCTTAAGTTTGTCCAGTCCAATCACTATTCTCATAATTCTCTCTTTTACAAACTGAAGATGCGTGAGCAGATCTCTCACTTTAAAACCAGCGTCATTGCCAATGTCTCTGAACCTCTTTAAAGCAATTGACAACTTTGTTAATCCTCAGTTTTGTGCAAGATCCTTCAATTTGATCTCTGAAACCTGTTACTCTATTGTCAGATTGGTGATCTGGGACTGTCCAAGGTAAAACGTCAGACTCTAATATCAGGTGGTATGCGGGGAACACTTCATTGGATGGCGCCAGAACTATTTAATAACAGCGGTAATTCTGTGTCTGAGAAGGTTGGGATCTCACCTTTCAATTTGACTTCTCTACATATCCCAACTTTAAGTGTTTGTGTTTGTGTATTGTTGCCAGTAGGGTACTTTTTAGGTCCCCATCTCTGGTTGGAATTTTCTCCAACAAATCTTCTAATTGATGGTTTGCATATATTGATATCACCCACGTATATATCTTGTTAAGTTTGTGTATCTTTGATGTCCATAACTTATGACCGTCCAATCAACGACAAGGTTGGAGGAAAAATCTGGAACGAAGGGTAACATGGCCCAGAGTTTTACATTAACAACACGTCAACGATAACCTGACCTTTTGCTTAGGTTGATGTGTACTCATTCGGCATCGTCATGTGGGAGCTGTTGACTGGAGAAGAACCGTATGCAGATTTGGATGCTAAGCACATAATAGGTGATGTTACTTTCGTTTTATACTTCTACCTCAATTAGGTGAATATTGGCTGCTGACTAATGAGATTGTAATCAAATCAGGGGGTATCGTGAACAATACACTGCGGCCGCAAGTACCAGCATCTTGTGATCCAGAATGGAAATCGCTGATGGAGAGGTGCTGGTCATCCGAGCCATCAGAAAGACCAAGCTTCGCCGAAATTGCAAAGGAGTTGTGTTCTTTGAAGAGCCCTTCCAAGAACTATAATCGCAGATAGCCGTTGTACATGATCCCCCAAGCACAAATATGCCAGACAAGTTGCCGATTGCAGTTGAATCCTGAAGATTGTTGTGCTGGGTGTGAATATATGGTAAAAGTAGATTTCGATATTATCGGCTGTACCGCCGTATTTTCAGGTTTTCCATTTCTGAGATGTTCTTCGCAAGGCCAAGCTTCAAGCTAGCCATCATCTTCCGGCTTGGCAGCTATACCTTTTCTCCTCTGGTGATTAGTTCGGTATGTTGCTTAAATTTATCGCCAGAAACAGATTTCATCGGAACTCTTTAGGAGCTCGTGTTGTACCGATACAAAGGGTCTTTGTTTTTCGCATCTCAATTGAATAACGACTATAATATGTACATGCTTGGATATAATTTGGGCATATGTATCAGATTTCTCAACTCATATTTCTCAAGGGGTGAGTATGACTCGCTTTTCGTCACTCTCCACATGCATCCTTAATCGATTCGTTTTATAGCCCGTTAACAATTTATGAAGGGTCAATTACCACAATATACAAGTAGTACAAACACATATATCTAAACCGGCCCAAATGATTCGACCATGTTTTTTACTGCAACACTATTTTCTCCTAGTTACACTTCATTTTTAAAGAAAGTTGCAGGGAAGTTATCCCTGTATGCCTATGTAGAGATGCCCATTCGACAACAGGGGCAATGAGCATGAGCCTCCAGCCATGGAACCAAGCATCTCGAGTGGAATCGGTGCGCACAGGGTAGGTGCACCAGGGTCTCGCCGACCTCGAACCTCTCCAGGCAAATGGCGCACTCGTCTTGGTCTGTGGCTCTCCACCTCAGCATCTTGCCCCAACTGAACCTCTCTTCGAATTGGAAGGACCGCCGCCTCTGCTGACACTCTGCATTCCATGAACCATTGTCTGCAATTGCAAATTCCTTGCTCTCGAGCTCTCTCCATCGTCATGCCTAAAACGATTGAATGAAGATAATAAGCAAATGGTTTTTTGCTCCGATTCTAATTTGGAGAACTAACAAATCCCACACGCCCATAGAGTCTGAAGATTCTTGCTGCAATTCACACCTTGAAGCTAATTCCAATAAAAATAAACAAAAGAAAAAGAACAAGTTGCCATGATGGAAGTTCGTCCGTTTACCTTCTCATGGTTTCTGGTTTCCTCTGAGTTCTCAACCTCTCATTCAGTCTCTGCTTGGCTTCCCTTGCCACTCCTCCCAGTTCCTCGTCATCTCCATATGCTTGGTTGATTATGTTCCTACTTTGCTGATTTTTCACAACAGAAAGAGAATGAAAAAACTAATTATTACATCAGATCAAGTGATAAATCTAAGATAACCAAACTTTGAATATCAGAAACAAAATATGTTGAAGAGAAGAGACTCAACAAAACATCACGCGATAGGTTCTCATTATCTGAAACCTCTTTTCCCTGAAATCTGGTGACTCTCTAATTACAACGTTGCGCAACAGACAGAGAGAGAGAGGACTGAACTACGTACTAGAGAAGAGGAGGTCGCGGCATGGTGGGTTGTGTAGAGACAGAACGAGGAAAGTCTTGTAGCAGTCAGAGCGGCGGTAGCAGCGACCACTGGCGAGTCGGGCTGTCCTCGGCTCTGATAGAGCCTTCTCCTCCGGGCACAGTCAACAACGAAAAGCATCATCCTGGCACTCGAGTTTACGATGTATATGTACTAATATCAAGTCGGGAATGAGCTTTGGATTAATTCAGTCGATGTATGAACATATATTGAGAGAGAGGGCAGGCGACGAAGAAACAAGGAAGATCTTGCAAAAGTCTGTTGCTCAGTATATAAAAAAGTGCAGGTGAAAAGGATGAATCTTGTCATTTGTGAAGTTGAGATCTGAATGACTCCATGACTGAACCCGGAATCGAACTGAGGAAGTTCATGCATATTTTTTTCTTATGATGTAAGGAAGCTTCATCCCTGCTGTTGACCATCCTACCTCGAAGTTTCAATGGCCTGTCCAGATAGAGTCAAAACCCGCCACACATATACGTACTGCCATCCTCAATTAATTAATTTCTGTGGCATGCATTGCCTTAGTTTTCACCTTTATAATCAGCATTTTAATCGCCATATCCGGCGAGGTCGACCCTTGCTAGTGGCTGGGCGAGGTCAATCCTCGCTTATGGCTGGTTGCTGGCTCTCGTCGAAGCCCGGTCAATGACGGAGAGAGAAGGGAAAAAAAGAGGAAAGAAAAATTCAAAAAATTGTTTAAGTCAGCATCGGCCGTGCCACATAGCAATTTTAGGCCTTTATTTGCTTAAAGGACTACATTGCCAAATTGTCAAAAATTTTAGGACTAAACTGGCTAAATTAAAAAGTTTAGTTATGAATTGACATTCAATTCAATGGATTTAGGACTTTTTTGATAAATTTTCGGGTTGAAAAAAATACACACTGAGGAGTTCTTCTCTTGGTACACCATTAGCATATTAAAAGATTAATGGATCGACATCGTATTCTTGTTAGTTAATTCATGCGGTGTGTTTTTTGCCTCATATTGCCATCAAAGTTTTTTGTTCATTCGAATACAAGGATAGAAAGAGAAAGAAAGGAAAAAATAAAGAAAATTATTCACGTCAACGTCGCCCATGCCAAGTAGGACAACCGGCATCTATGTCAGTAATTTCCAGCCAAAATTGACCGGACAAACTACATTGATAAATCATAAAAAAGTTCAGGACTTTCTTGATAAATTCCTTTGTGAGTCATTTGATCGCGTAGCTCTAACGTAGATCTCACCAAATTTAACTGCTCACTTGCATTGGGCGGGGTCAAGGGACGGCAATAATCAGACGCGAGAAAAGACTATTGAATCATTGATAGCGATATATAATCTATCGCTATCATAGGGTGTGCAGCAGTTATAAAACATGTACGTTTATGTGTATCTAATTTTATAATTTTAAATAACCAGGGCCATCTTTTGGACCAAGTAATTGCTATATAAATTGTGCTTAGAAGTTCTCTTTTTCATTATCTTATCTTGGGGGTTTTAGCCAAGCGATTAGACTTATTATTCATTGGTTCCATTTTCTTATTCAAGCCCTAAAACTCTTCCGCTCACCAAACCTTCATTTAATTAGATTTTTAGTAGAGGGTTCACCTCACAACCTTGCGATAGACTCGAGGTAGCTTCGAAACTACGTCCAACCCATATTTTTCTACTAAGATGTATTGTCTAAATCGAAATTGATTGCCCACAGTCTCATACCAAATTACATCTAGCGGCCCCCACCTTCTATGGTTTTGTATCTAGTTCATATCCTATAACACTCGTTCAAACATTTCTTTTTTCGGTATTTGTTTTTATAAATTTATCCAAATACATGATAGGATATGAGGTAGGGTTTCTAGGGGTCACGTGATTATTTTTCTTTTTTCTCAGTAAAATACTTTCGATCAGATTTTAGATGTATTAAAAATATGAATATAAGATTTATTGGAAAAGAAGAATCAAACAAATGCACCCCATATAATTATTTTTGGAAATTTTGTCAAAATTTTTTTAAACCTATTGCACTTTTGCCAATTGAGTCATAAATCTTTTAAGTTTGTCAATTGAATCCTAAACCTTCTAAAATTGTGCCAATTCAGCCCTCAACCATTTAAATTTGACAATTGAGTCCTAAATCTTTTGCATTTGTACCAATTCAATCTATTTTGCTTGTCGGCACTGATGTGGACAACTTTTACTAATATTTTATCATTTTTTGAATATTTTTATATTTTTCCTTTTTTTATTTCTTTTTTCTTTTCTCCTTCTTCTTCCTCCAACCAGCTGGAGGAAGAAGAAGGCCGACGAGCCTCACCGATCTCGAGCGAGGTCGAGCCTCGCCCTCACCAAATCCAGCGAGGTTGAGCCTCGCGTCACCATCGCTGGGCAACATTTGCTCGAGGCCGGCGAGCCAGCCTTCTTCTCCCTCTAGCCGACTAGAGGAAGAAGAAGGAGAAAAGAAAATTAAAGAAAATTAAAAATTAAAAAATAATAAAATATTATTAAAAATTGTTCACGTCAGCGCCGGCCTGCGAAATGAACTAAATCGGCACAAATGCAAAAGTTTTATGACTCAATTGGCAAATTTAAAAGGTTTAAGATTAAATTTGCACAATTTTAAAAGATTTAGGACTCAACTAGCAAATTTAAAAAGTTTGGAATCGAATTGGCAAAAGAACAATAGATTTTAGACTTTTTTGACAATTTTGCCATTCTTCTTTGACATTGGTATCTTCACTTCTCCTTGTATTTTCCCACTCTTCTGTCCTGTCGATATATCGATACACTCGAACTTTTTTTAATGGTAGAATTAATGTTGCAAATAAGTGCAATTTCACACGTTTGAAAGTTCTAGTATCATATGTAATTGACAGCATGAGTCTTCTATCTTTTTTTTTTTTTGATCGGATGAGTGTCATCGTGGACGCAAAGATCTTCAAATGTCGTTGCTCATGCCTTAGCCAAGTGGGCCGCACGTTGCTCTTAGAGTCTCAAAGACTGTTGTTTTTGCCTTTTTGTCCTCAAGCTGTATCTCCTGTTTTACTAATACATGTACTGTGCATTCTTTACTAATCACCAAAAAGGACCCAAAAAAAAAAAAGAAAAAAAAGAGAGAGTTCTTGATGAAAACGAGCTCGGAGGATTTTTAGAAAAACAAAGATAATGTTATAATAGCTTAATAGAGGATTGATCAAGCTGAATTTTTTTTTGCAAGGAGCTTCACATTGAATTCTGGTTCACTTTGGTCGGGTACCCCCAGGCTAAGGGCCAAGCCAAGGAGACCAATAGGACAATCTTACAAAGCCTTAAAGACAAGACTTGACCGAGCTAAAGGATTAGGAGGATCGATTTTATATCTATATTGTGAAAGCTTTCTCTTTAGAAAGATTTTGCCTCGAATCAAATTGAAGTTCATTGCTTTTGCTTTTGGGCTAGACAAAAGTGAGGCGCCCATTTTGCTGATAGCTTTATTTGGCTAAATGCATGCAAATTAACTTGCCTGAATAGCTTTCTCAAGCCTGAGAAGAGTAGTAGCTTAACTTGGTGAAGACTCCAACTTGATAATGGTATCAAGGGACGAGATGAACTCTATTATAAGAAAAAGGGACAGAATCACCTTAGAGTAATAGTTTGATTACAATGATATGTGGCCCTAGACCCTGAGTATGCTTGCCCACTAGTATAGGTTGTTAATTGGTGACCGAAGCATTGACCGAAGAGGAGATGCCCATTCGACAACAGGGGCAATGAGCATGAGCCTCGAGCCATGGAACCAAGCACCTCGAGTGGAATCGGTGCGCACAGGGTAGGTGCACCAGGGTCTCGCCGACCTCGAACCTCTCCAGGCAAATGGCGCACTCGTCTTGGTCCGAGGCTCTCCACCTCATCATCTTTCCCCAACTGAACCTCTTCGAATTGGTAGAACCGCCGCCTCTGCCGACACTCTGCATTCCATGAACCATTGTCTGCAATTGCAAATTCCTTGCTCTCGAGCTCTCTCCATCGTCGTGCCTAAACAGATTGAACAAAGATAATAAGCAAATGGTTTTTCGCTCCGATTCTAATTTGGAGAACTAACAAATCCCACACAACCGTAGTGTCTGAAGATTCTTGCTGCAATTCATATCTTGAAGCTAATTCCAATGAAAATATGCAAAAGAAAAGGAACATCTTGTCATAATGCAAGTTCGTCCGTTTACCTTCTCATGGTTTCTGGTTCTCTCTGACTTCTCAACCTCTCGTCCAGTCTCTGCTTGGCCTCCCTTGCCACTCCTCCCAGTTCCTCATCATCTCCATATGCTTGGTTGACTATGTTCCTACTCTGCTGATTTCTCACCACAGAAGAAGATGAAAAAACTTATTAATACATCAGATCAAGTGATAAATCTGAAACAACCAAACTTTGAATATCAGAAACAAAATATGTTGAAGAGAAGAGACTCAACAAAACATTACGCATAATCTAAAACCTCTTTTCCCTGAAATCTAGTCTCTCTAATTACATCGTCACGCAACAGAGAGAGAGAGAGGACTGAACTACGTACTAGAGAAGAGGAGGTCGTGGCATGGTGGGTTGTGTAGAGACAGAACGAGGAACGTCTTGTAGTAGTCATGGCGGCGGCAGCAGCGATGACCAGCGAGTCGGGCTGTCCTCGGCTCTGATGGAGTCTTCTCCTCCGGGCACATTCGACACCAGGAAGCATCATCCCGACACTCAAGTTCACAATGTATATGTACTGATATCAAGCCGGGATCGAGCTTCGGATTAATTCAGTCAATGAATGAACATATATCGAGAGAGAGAGAGGGGCAGGCGACGAAGAAACAAGGAAGATCATGCAAAAGCCTGTTGCTCAGTATATAAAAAGAGCAAGTGAAAAGGATGAATCTTGTTGCTTGTGAAGTTGAGATCTGAATGACTCCATAACTGAACCCAGAATCGAACTGAGGAAGTTCATAGCATCTTGCTTGCGTATGTTTTTCTTCTAATGCAAGGAAGCTTCATCCCTGCTGCTGACCATCCTACCTCGAAGTTTCAATGGCCCGTCCAGATAAAGTCAAAACCTGCTACACATATACGTACTGGCATCTTCAATTAGTTAATTTCTGTGGCATGAGTTGCCTTAGTTTTCACCTCTATAATCAGCATTTTAAGGCTTCACACATCTTTCGAACAAAGAAAAACATATTATACATATGTCAATTTAATGTTGAACCTTTCAATTTTGGCCAATTTAGTTTTAAACATTCTAACGATTTGCCTATGTAATCCTTTCAGCTGATTTTGGCCGGAAATCGCTGACATAAACGTCGAGCTTCCTATGTGGTATGGTTAGTGTTAACGGAAACAATTTTTTGCCTTTTTTTTTCTAACTTTTTTTTTTTAATTTTGAATTTCTTCTTTTTCTTTTCTTTTCTTTTCTTTGTTTTTGTTTTTTCCTTTTTCCTTGGTTGGTCACTAGGCCTTGGTGATGGTCGGCGGCTAGCCATAGGCGAGGGCCAGCCAGGGTCGACCTCATGGCCTTTTGTGAGGTAGACCTCCTCACCAGCCTCGGGCCAGGTCGGTCCTCGCCTATGGTTGGTCGTCGGCTATCCCCGAGGCCTAGCGATCAGTAGAGAAAGAAGGAACTAAAAATTCAAAAAATTGTTTAAGTTAGCTTCGGTCATGTCACTTAGTGTTTTTCGATCAAAATTGACTGAAATGATTATATTGGTAAATTGTAAAAAAGTTTAAGACTAAATTGGCTAAATTAAAAGGTTTAGAACTGATATGAAATTTGTACAATAGGTTTAGGACTTTTAAAAATAATTTTTCAGACTTTTACTTGTCGAGAAAAAAAAAGAACTTAATACACACAAGAGAGAGAAAACTCTATATATATTAGTACTGTGGAGTTCCTCTCTTGGTAACCGCATTAGCATATTAAAAGGTTAGTGGATCGACATCGTATTCTTGTTAGTTAATTCATATGGTGTGGTTTTTTGCCTCAGTTTTTCAAGCTTTTTGTTCATTCGAATACTAGGAGGGAAAGAGTTATTCTAAGTGCCTGACTTATGTGAGTTCGGTGTATGCGAGTCACGAGGAAATTACCAAGAAAGTTTTAAATCTATTACATTTGTACCAATTGAGTCAAAAACCTTTTAATTTAACCAATTGAGTCCTTAACATTTTGATGATTTGCCAATACAATCCATTGGGCCAGTTTTGACTAAAAATCGTTGACGTGAATGTCAGTTGGGCTACGTAGCACGATCTGTATTGACCTGAACAATTTTATAATAGTTTCATTTATTTTTTCTTCTTTTACTACTTTATTTTCCCTTTGCTTTTTGCTAGTGGTTGGTTGCCGGCCCCTAGCCACAGGCGATGGTCGGTGAGCATCGACGAGGCCAAATCTCGCCTAGGCCAGGGCAGACTTGCCGGGTGGCGCCTAGGGAGGGTCAACAAGGGTTAACCTAGCCAGATCTTGCGAGGGGGGCCCTTGCCTAGATGAGGCCGACCATCGCCAACCATCACCTATGGCCGGCCACTGGTGAAAAGAAAAGGGAAAGAAAAATAAAGGAAAAAATATATATTTACGTTAGCGCCATCCATATCACGTAGGACGACCAGTGTTCACGTTAGTAATTTCCGGCCAAAATTAGCCGGATAAACTACATTAATAAATCATCAAAAGATTTAGGATTAAATTGACTAAATCAAAAGGTTTATAATTGACACAAGTGCAATAAGTCCACGACTTTCTTGGTAAATTGCCATGTGAGTCATTGGTTCGGGTAATTCTAATGTGGATCACCCCAAATTTAACTGCTCACTCGTATTGGACGGTGTCAAGCGACCGCAATAATTAGAGGCGAGAAAAGACTAATGAATTATTGATGGCTTGTCAATGTATATATATAATCTATTGCTATCATAGCGCGCAACTATTATAAAAATATGTACGTTTATGTGTGTCTAATTTTTTAATTTAAATGACCAGGGCCATCTTTTGGACCAAGTAATTGCTATATAAATTGTTTTAGAAATTCTCCTCTTTTTCTTTATTTTATCTTAGGGTTTAGCCAAACGATTAGACTTATTATTCATTGGTTCCATTTCGTATTCAAGCCCTAAAACTCTTCCGCTCACCAAACCTTCATTTAATTAGAATTTTAGAAGAGGGTTCACATCACAACCTAGCAATAGACTCGAGGTAGCTTCGAAAAAAAAGAAAAGACTCGAGGTAGCTTCGAATCTACGTCCAACCCATATAATTCTATTAATAAGTATAGTCTAAATCGAAATTAATTGCCAACAGTCTCTTACCAAATTACATCTAGTGACCCCACCTTCTATGGTTTTCTATCTAGTTCACATGCGATAAGACTCGTTGAAACATTTATTTTTTTCAGTATTTATTTTTATAAATATATACAAATACATGATAGGATAGGAGGTAGGGTTTCTAGGGGTCACGTGAATATTTTTCTTTTTTCTCAGTAAGATACTTTCGATCAGATTTTAGATGTATTAAAAATATGAATATAAGATTTATTGAAAAAGAAGAATCGAACAGATGCACCCATATAATTATTTTTTGACATTGGTAACTTCACTTCTCTTGTATTTTCCCACTCTTCTGTCCTCTCGATATATCGATACACTAGAACTTTTTCTAATTGTAGAACTAATGTTGCAAAAAAGTGCAATTTCGCGCATTTGAAAGTCCTAGTATCATATGTAATTGACAGCATGAGCCTTCTATCTTCTTCTTCTTCTTTTTTAATCTTTACTTTTTGATCGGATGAGTGTCATCGTGGACGCAATGATCTTCAAATGTCGTTGCTCATGCCTTAGCCAAGTGGGCTGCGCGTTGCTCTTAGAGTCTCCAAGACTGTTGTTTTTGCCTTTTTGGCCTCAAGCTATATCTCATGTTTTTCCAATACACGTAATGTGCATTCTTCACTAATCACCAAAAAGGGGAGAAAAAAAAAACAAAACAAAAAGAAGAGAGAGATTTCTTGATGAAAACAAGCTCGGAGGATTTTTAGAAAAATAAAGATAGTGTTACAATAGCTGAATAGAGGACTGATCAAGCTGAAAGAATTTTTGCAAAGAGCTTCATATTGAAGACCGGTTCACTTTGGTTAGGTACCCTCAAGCTAAGGGCCAAGCCGAGGAGATCAATAGGACGATCTTACAAAGCCTTAAGACAAGACTTGACCAAGCTAAAGGATTAGGAGGATCGATGTTATATCTATATTGTGAAAGCTTTCTCTTTAAAAAGATTTTGCCTCGAATCGAATTGAAGTTCCTTGGTTTTGCTTTTGGGCCAGACAAAAGTGAGGTGCCCGTTTTGTTGATAGCTTTATTCGGCTAAATGCATGCAAATTAACTTGCCTGAATAGTTTTCCCAAGCCCGAGAAGAGTAGTAGCTTAACTTGGTAAAGACTTCAACTTGATAATGGTGTCAATGGACGAAATGAACTCTATCGTAAAAAAGAGGAACAGAATCATGTTAAAGTAATGATTTGATCACTAGGGACTAAACCTAATGATCTGTGGCCCTAGAGCCAGAGTCTACTTGCCCACTAGTATAGGTCTAGTATATAATCCCAGGGATATACATTCCAATCAACTTATGCTCGAATCTTGGGAAATCCCACGTCTTATGAGTATGTTACGTCTACAGAGAACAATACTCTCTTGCGAGACCTAGACAAAAGAAAATTGTTCATTGGGCTTGCATATTCGAAATCAATCGTGGCATTGGGCTTTGTTTTCATTTTGTCTTCTTTTGGACAATGTTGTTTTGGGCCCTTGGGTTGCAGAGCACACGTTACTTTCGTCAAATTTTCAGATCTTGGAAATATCTTTTATTTCTCGAAATGAAGATAGATAGCTCTTTAATGATAGCAGAAGAGATGTCAATTCCTGATTTTCTTGTGCATGCACATCACCACACTCTACCTCAAGGCTTTTTCTCTAATGGCAATTTTGAGCATTATACTAATCTAGACTAAGACGTGCGGACATATGTTTCCCAACCGCAAGAATCACGGTTCAATCTATGTTGAACTACTCAACAATCCTCATTGCTTTTGATGTAAGGAACAACATAAACAAATATTTTGTGCCTTTTCCCCCTTGGCGGAAGCATCTAATTTAGCCATAATTTAAGGGGTGTGGAGGTAGTGTTCTTGCGCCCTGCGACCATGCACTGTTACCACGTCATGGATTATTGGATTGTCGCATTGTATCTTGTTACAACTTCATGGATTATTGGATTGTCGCAATGTATCTATCAAACACCCCACCGAAAAAACTCTCTCTCTCTCTCAAGCGTACCAAGCAACTAGAACCCGGGCACCACCGTCGCACACGTGATGCGGCCTTGAGCCACCCACCCTAGCTATGGACATAGCCAATCATGCACCGCCCCTTCTTCGGCCATCAAAGCTACAGTGGTTCCCATTTCTGTCTGCTCATGTGCTCTGCTCACTCATCCTATTGAGCTCTCGTCCTCCATCTCCAGGCACAATGCTGGCTCGTCCCTTGTCGCCGCTGACGAGGATGAGAACTTACGGCAATAAGTCGAGGCTCGAGGCCTAGGTCTAGGGAGCTCGATTGAGCCCTAGATCTGGATCTAGGGCTCGCTTGGCCTCCAATAGGGGAAGATGGAATGGATGATGGTTTAGATCTTTCCTTGTGATGTGTTGGATCACCACATGGCAAGAATCCAACTATTTTAGGAAGTGACAAGTAACAGTTCCTGATACAGTACCCCACACCTTTATTTTAGAATGTGAGATTTTATGAGACCATTGTCAATTGTTTTAAAAACTTAAACCGTTTGATGATGGTGTAGTTTAATATTTAATTACTCTAACATTCCCCCTCACGCTTAGTCTGATCTTTTTTTTTGCCTAGTATTGAGGGTGGACATATGTAATTGGGGAGGTAAATGGAGCATGTAAAGATTTGAACTCATGACCTCCAGCTCTGATACTAGTGTTGGGTGATTTTGGGCCTCTTTCACTTCAAAAGCTAGTTCAAAGAATGACGTTTTCCCTCACACTTATAAACTAACCACCAACTCTTTTTACAAGGGATGTGGCTCTGATATCATGTGAGATTTTGTGGATCACTGTCAACTATTCTAAAAGTTTACGCTATTAGATGATGTTGTGGTTTAATATTTAATTACTCTAACATAAAGCCTCGACTTCACGCATAATTATTTGGCCAATGTTTGTGCAGCACACATGCTATAACACATGGCACAAATTATGAACAAAAGAGCTTATGAGAAGGTATAAACTGTATGTGTTGTCCGTCTGATAATCCCATGTATGATTGTTTAGAAGATGTCGATATTTTTTTAAAATTTTTTTTGGTGTGGGTGTGTAAAGATCAACACTCTGTGATGCGCCCGAAGTTAAGAACAGCGTCGTATGTATATACATGTATGTACTGATGTACAATAATCAAAATAGCCAAAAGTTCTAGAAGGTTAAGGTATTTTTCGTAAATTCCTTTCAGCTTTCAGAGGGATAAAAATGGTTGCATCAAGATTTAGAAAGGAACATCAAGAATTATCCCAACTTCCCCAAAATTCCGCCTTCAATAAAGTAAAGCCACTCCTTTATAGAATCAAGAATTCTTTAAATACCACGTCGGTATGCTATTTCTGTCTCTGACATGCCTCTGTACCACCGCATCCCTTCCCTCATCTCCTCCATATAATTTAGAGACCCACCACCAGCCGGCCATTTTCATGGACGTAGCGAGCTCCACCTCTCTCAGGCAGATGTTTAAGTCCTCCCTCCGCCAGCTTCCATGTTGCTTCCCCATTCGCCAATACCACGGAGAGGACGATCCTTTATCCTCCTATGGCAACGCCGTGTCCCCTCGGCTGGGGATTTCGCCCTCTTCGTGGACGAAACCGGTAAGTGCCCAGGAAATGCCTGAGTTCAAGGATAAGACTAAGAATCACAGGTCGCGTTTCGGGAGGCACAAGAGGCGGCACTCGTCCGTGGATCTCCATTACGACGCTCTGAGTTACGCCATGAATTTCGATGAAGGCGGTGCCGACGAGGGCAAAGTAGATGACGAGTTGCCATCGAGGAATTTCATCTCCAGGTTGCCAGCATCACCACAAAGAAGGACACACGCGATTGCATGAGAGAACAGAGAAAGGCGTTGGGGGCTTTGAAGATGTGGTTTTGCGTTCGGTCTTCTGTTATCGTCCGTCCATAGAATCGTGTCATCTTTTTTTCTGCTTCTGTCGTTTCGGCCTGAACATAAAGAGCAAAAATAGGTATGCATGCGAAAAACATAATCAAATACCGAGCAATAAAAGGGTATATTTCACTTCTGGGTATTTTAGTTTTATCTTGGCAATATGGTCAGCTTTTGCCTCAATTTATTTTGCATATGCTGCCTCCATGCATGAAATTTTGTATGTCGTTCATAATCCGACTCACACGTGAGGTAGAGTGTGTAAAAGTATCTTACATCATTTATTTACAGGTTTGTATGTTCTTTACACACATGTGATTTTTCTTGACTAACTTTAAGCTTTTGAGTCGAACTTTCTAACATGTATCATAATTATTCCTATATGAGGAAGCGCCCGTGATCTCTCTCTCGACGGTGGTGGTGATATCCTCAGTCATGCTGGTGTTTCCTCTCTTACCATCCTCGCCGCCCTTAAGTTTTGATTCAACATTTTTCGTAGCTCTTTGGAAAAACCAACACCACAATCACACTCGCTGACCTTAGACAATCCAAATCCTGAAATCGGGGCACATTCCGCCACTGCACGGGCCTCCATGCGCCGCTGGACCAGGGATCAAATTGCTTTCACGCACTTCATGTGGCCCACCCATGCCAACAGCCTTCCTTGCACGCGTGCTTGTTGATGTCATTTACACATGAAACTATCGGCCAAGTGATGTCCAATCATCGCCATGTCTTTACTCTTTCCATATATTCCAGTGCTAATGCTTTATTACGATGAGAGGAATGGAGAAAGGTGAAGTTGCCTTGCCCATTCAGACAATCTTGAATGGATCAATAAGAGATATAAAGTTTTTTTAAAACACGCAACTTTTGGTGCCACGTAGCGGCAATATTCATAAATCTACTAAGACTACTGGTGAGATTGCAGACAAATTTGCTAAACATTTGAATGAATAAAATACCAAAGAAAACATATCATATTTTAACATGGTTTCAAAATACTTCGATTCGATCGATAAGACCTTAATTTGATCGCATCAATACAACAAAGCAAGCCTGGGATCTGCTTACTAGCTAATATTCTACTTTAGACATTACACATAAGTATCAACTATTATGAAAGGTGCGTCATATGCATCGGGACGATGGGAACCTAGTGCAGAGGCAGAATATTGTGCTACTCTACAGTATTTTGTAATAATAGGTACATAATTTTCTTGCACTAACGAAAGGTAACGCACTCCAAGCATGGAATTCCCAATTGAATGTTTCAAATTCAATTGGTTTTTTTAGCGAAAAGATCAACTAGCGAGAACCTGTAGCTTTGGCCTAAAGAATGTCCCGTGATTCAGGCAATTGTATATGTTACTGCTAAAAAAAGAGAGAGGATACAAACAAAGACAAGAATACAGGCTCTATGAAATGTAAAAAAGCATCCATTTGGGACAGTTCATAATCAATCTTTACGCAGTTGAAGCAGCAGAAGATTGCAAACTGTGAAGGAATAATATCCCTTTGGCCAGAATATAAATAAGAGATCGGCTAACAGTCAACAAGTCAAATGTTGTTGGAACATCTAGTTCCTTCCATTTGAGTTTAGTTAGGTACGTCACTGAGTTATAGTGAATGAAAAGGGCGGGTGACAAGACAACAATTGTTAACAATCACAAAATACTATACATAATATACCCAAAGAAAGCAAAAAAGGAAAAAAAGAAAAGAAAAGAAAAAAGAACATAATTAATTTTTTGAACCAACTAGTAAGAAAAGAACCTACTCAAATCGTGTTAATGGAATTAAAACGATCATGGAGGATAATGAAAACGAAAATAGATTTGGTGGAAAATGAATGATTTTGAAAAATATTTTCCTAAAATGATCTCTTGTATCGCTTTAAAAAATGAATAAATAACGAAAAATATTTTCATTGTCTCTAAAGATATTTAAAGATAAATTGTTTTCAGTAATAAAAATATTTTTTATTGATTAATTATTTCAAGCGATATAAATAATTATTTTTAAAAAAATAATTTATAAATTATTCATTTTTCATGAAATAAACAGAGTCTTGATTAACAAAGGCGGCTTATTCATGGGAGAAAGAAAAAACAACTAAAAAAAAAAAAAAGACGAAACATAGTTGGTGCGATGAGTCGCAATCTGGTATCTTTGCCGTTTACCATGTTCAGACAATTCGTGGGGACAAGCGCTGTTTGTGTACTCTTGGGAAAGTAAGGTGGCTTTCCATGAAGTTGGTGGGAAAGTTCAATACAGAGACACATCACACATGCGCCAAGACAGCATTGAATAGAAGAGTACATGAACGTGTATCGTTATATCACGTCAGTTCGGTCGATTCCCGTGAAAGGAAAAAGACCCCACGAGTCAAAACCTAGGGTCACGTATATAATTCATCCAAGGTGCTAGGGTTTGGGACATGCTATATTGTGAAATTTAACAGTTTAGAGGCTATTAATATCTAATCGCATAACATGGTAGCAAAGCGAGGTTGGAATTTGAAATCCGTATTCTCCGGTGATAGTTCCGATCTTTCTTCTTTTCTTTTTTTGGGTAAAGCCCGACTTATAACAAACTTGAAAATTTTTCTCATATGAGATACATGCATGACGAGTATTTCATCATGGTTTTGTTGTCTCGCATACAAAGGATAATCCATCGCTTTGATTTTGCAAGGACAAGACACAAAATGATCCATCTTGCCATTTCTAATTTCCTAATATTTCCACCAAATGGCAATGTTGAAAGGTAGTGGAATTCATGGCTTGTCCCATGTCAAGAATTTGAAGTTTGTTATCCTACTCTCTCTTTTTTTCCCTCAATTAATTAGGTGATATGAAGCACGGCAACAGCCTATATATAATGTGGATTTCTAGTAAAGCCCATCAAATGGTTATGGAAGGCATTTTCCCCAGCATGTCATCGTATACAGTACAAAATAAAAATAGTGATTCAAGCATGCCGCTCTTTACCAAAATACACAAGCCAAAGGCACGAACTTGACCGGTTTATGAGACTTGCAGAGTGTTTTATGGGTTTCTAGGTAGCGGATTTTCATGCCTGTTTTCAAGGGTTAATAACAAAAAAAAGAATGTAGTGATGGAAGCATGAGTTGAACGAGTCTATCCATTTCTATCATCATTGGAGAGCAGTTTCAATCTCGTTATTTACACTTAAATACTATACCACTGCAAAGTAATTTTTTCTATATGATCAAATGACATCCAATTTTGTTTTGTTTTAACGAGACGATACATCTATATTTTTTTCTATGAAATGAATAACAAATTAGAATTCATACAATGGAGTGATATCACATCGAAAGGGCAAGCAATGAACAAAATTTGGAAGACAAATGACTTTCTTCAATCATACCCAACTTCGACCATTTCATTTACCTTTTTATAATGATGATGTTGGTCTTGAACAGTTTATATATTGATTAATAGAGGAGACCCTTTTTCCAATTATAAGCTGGAGTGGCCTATATTTAGAACATATGTGATGTCTTTCATATGTACATGCTCTAAACAAAAGGCACCGACTTTATTTATTTATTTATTTTCTATTCATTCATAGGCCTTATCCCATGGCGGTCACTCTACAGTTTTTGTCACTATCTTCACTTTTTGACCCGGCTTATCCATTCAACAATAATTAAATCAAAATATAGAAAAGTCTAAAATGCCTAATTGCCTATGCAAGCATCAATTCCCTTTAGTTGAAACCACTTAAAGCAAGACAATAAGATAAACCATATAGAAAAAAAATCCACTTTTGAAATTTTTTTTTTTTATAGTTCTTAAAGGAGAAAGTAGTTGTTAAAGTAGATGTTGCATGGTTTTGAATTTACCAATTAAACAATGACCAGAAATTATAGTCAATGAAGCTTGACAACATGGTTGTTTTCTTTCTATGCAATTCGGACAAAACTGGGGTTAGCTTTGCCTCGTGAAAGAGTTTTTGTTCTCGAACCAATGCTTTACTCTGAAAATGTTTTTTTATTCTGATATTATTTATTGGGTGATGAGATTTCTTTTTCTTTTCTGGATAACAATTTATTTTCCCATTTTAAGCAAAATTGAATTCGGATCAAGTCTAAAAGAAAGCCAGTCGTATCTTTTTTTCTCAATAAATAGTGACGTATGTGTTTGTAATTGGTTTTTCAATCGAATTCTTCCGCATATCGACCATCCAAGGGTTAACGTGTAATTTTCAGAACAAGCAATCGAAATCTTACGGCCCCAAATTGAATTTTATTCATTTTTTGTTCGAAACCCCAAATTGAATTTTACCGATCGCAATCTAGTACCTTTTGTTTGGTTTCCTTAGAAAATTCAATTTGCATGCGGTCCTCCACGTGCCCCTCTCTCTCGTGTCCTTCGTTCCTAAGAAATGTATAAATGAATGAATTAATTTAAACTATATCTTGCTAAATTACACATCCATTTACCAATAAGGAAAGGAAAAAGCAAAAAAGGTTTCAAGAAAGCAGAGAAAAATTGCGGAGAAGACGACTGCAGATGCACCTGAAGTTACCGGAGAGACGCAGTAGTGAGAGACGAGAGAGAGCGAGAGAGAGAGAGAGAGAGAGAGCTGAGAGGAGACGAAGCAAAGCCCTAAGTTGAGCTCCTTTCTGCTCTGGTGATCGCCCGAGCACTGTTCTTCGTCGACTCAGCTCGCCTCTCTCCCTGCGGTGGGTGCTTTTCTAATTACTTAGTTGATTGTCTCGCTCTTTTGTCGGGTTTCTTGTTTTCTTTTGTTTGGGGTGGTTGAAAGATCGTTCTTTTGAAGGTTAAATCAGCTCAATCTCAATTGGGTCGGTGCAGTATTGCGAGAACTGCCCAGAATCTGACTGTAAATAGCAGGACTCGAATAAAGGTGGTCGTAATTTGTTTGGGAAAAAAGAACCTCTCTTTTGCGCTGTTCCTTGCATTGCCTGATTCGGATTGTACTGTGGTGAATAGTCCTTAGAAGAATGGCATTTGATCAGAGCTCGGTCCCCATGGATCTGAGACCCCTCAACGTGGCTCAGACCACGGCCGAGGAGCCCCGCATTGCGCAGCCCACGACTGCCACCCGGACTGGGGAAGGGTTCTTCGTCAACCCTGCTCACGAGGCTGGTAGCCCTCAGTCGATACCGGTCTTCTATCCGGTGGCGGTTCCGGACATTGGGTACGGGGGCTTGGCATACTCGAATGGTGCGCCTGGTGTTGCCACATGGTATCCTTGTCCGCCGGTTCCTTACGGACATATGAGTGTAAATCCAGCTGTGGGGTTTGGTTATAACCCTAGTTTGGTGAGTACAGTAGGAGGAAATGCCATTGATCAGAATGGGAGTGAGGCAGTGCCAGGGTTCGGTCAAGGCCCTTACGCAGGGAATAGGATTGTCAGCAATACAGTGGATCAGGTCGGAGGCCAGATCGTGAATCGGAGTGGTTCTGGTGGGAATTTGGTTGGTAGGGACAGCGGGAATGTGGAAGAGCAGGTTAGTAATGATTTGGGAATTGGCCAGAGGCCCAATTTGAGCAACCAAGGTAGTGGAAGCAGGGTTGGTCAGCCGAGTGAAGAAGGGGGTGAAGATTCAGTGTCAGGAAAGAAAGTTAAGTTCCTGTGTAGTTTTGGGGGTAAAATCTTACCTAGACCAAGTGATGGTATGTTGAGATATGTTGGAGGCCAAACAAGAATCATCAGCGTCAGGAGAGATGTGAGCTTTAATGAGTTAGTGCAGAAGATGGTGGATACTTATGGGCAGCCAGTTGTTAT
Organism: Metrosideros polymorpha var. glaberrima; assembly: GCA_001662345.2. Classification (NCBI taxonomy): domain Eukaryota; kingdom Viridiplantae; phylum Streptophyta; class Magnoliopsida; order Myrtales; family Myrtaceae; genus Metrosideros; species Metrosideros polymorpha. The sequence goes on along the minus strand of BCNH02000003.1, from coordinate 2,024,529 downwards.
AAAGTACCAGCTCCCTGATGAGGATCTTGATGCTCTAGTTTCAGTTTCATGTCCTGATGATCTCGATAATATGATGGAAGAGTATGAGAAGTTGGTCGAGAGGTCTTCAGATGGTTCAGCTAAGATACGAGTTTTTCTTTTCTCTGCCTCTGAGCTTGATTCTTCAGGAATTCAGTTTGGGGATTTGCACAGTAGTGGGCAGAGATATGTTGAAGCAGTCAATGGTATAATAGATGGTATGGGCAGTGGCATTACTAGGAAAGAGAGTATAGCAAGTGCAACATCCATGCAAAATTCTGATTGTAGTGGTAATGAAGCTGTTGATAGTGCAGTTCCTATCCAAGCAGATTTAGGTGGGGCACCATCGACCAACATGTCATCTCCTGGAAGAAATTTAGCCACCTCTAGCGATACTTCAAAAATGTTTTTTGTTGATCAAAACCCTACGATTTATGCTGATGATTCTTCTGCAACTGTCGGCATTTCAGTAGTCAAGTCTGGCCCTCTCCATGCATCATCTTTACAACCGGAGATTGAGCTAGAAAAAACCATGCCACAGAGACCATTGGCTTATGATATGCAGCAAGTAGCAGGAGGAATTCCATCAGCTTCACCTTACATGCAGGGTTATGTGGATCAGCGCAAGGAGAACGTCAACCACACCAATTATGTTCCAGTGCCTCCTTTGATGGGTTTCTCAAATCCTCATCTGCTGGGAACATCTGGGCCTGTCTATACCCAACAACAGTTCTCTGAGAATGCTGTCAGTGGTAATTCACATCAGTTCATATCTCCCATACATATGACAATGGTTCCTGCTTCTTCGCAAGTGGGTTTGAGGCCAACTGTAGTTCAGCCATTACTTCACCCTCAACAAACTCAGTTGGGGCATGATGGAACGTCTGGACAGCGGTTGGTTCTGCTTCCTGTTGAGGCAAATCACAACGCATATCAAGTCCAGGCACCTCCTGCAATGGTTGGTGGTGCTTATGGTTGGCATCAAGTTTATCCCCCAGGACAGGTAGTTTACTCTGATGGATCAACAATTCATCAGCACACTGAGAATGTTCAGAGGTTTGATGAATGCGTTATGTGTCAAAAAGCATTGCCTCATGCACATTCTGATACCTTGGTGCAGGACCAAAGAGACAGTACTACTGGTCACATACCAGTTTCAAGCTCAATTTACCATAGTCTCCGCCTGGAAGATAATGTACAATCTCAGCCAATGAACAGGGTTGTGGTAACTGGAACCCCCGGGGATGGTCTTATTGACCCAGGAAATGGCACTCGACCTAAAGTTTCTGCTCACAAGGAAAAGCTTCCTGAAGATTTGCAGGCAAGACATGAAAATCAGAGCGCTGCTTTTCCAAGAGTGGACTATCCTGATTCTAGGAAGCAGGGCCTTGTTGGCAATGACCAGTCCCCATTCGGTGCATTCATGGGTGTTGTTCCAGACTCTTCTCCTGAAATAGGTGTCCAGCAGCATTTTATGCTGGCAAAAGCCCAGCTTAAACCAGAGGCCATGGTTAGCAAGCCAGTTACTGCCGATTCTTGTCCTGTAGGAGGCAAACCTGCTCAGTCATCTGAACACCCGGTTAATGAATCTTCAAAAGAATATTCTCGATTTCCTGGCGTCGAATCTAGAGTAGATAATCTGGACTATTCCATGTCCATGGATCCTGTAAAACCCATTGATAAGAGAATGGAAACTTTACTGATAAGCCCCCCTGAGATGCCTGCCATTGTTGAGCATAGTAAGCTTTTAAGTGAAGAACAAAGAAAGGCAGAGATATTGATGCAAAAGGTAAAGCAAAATCTGAAAGGGGACGTTTTTCCCAATGCTTCCTATATGTTTACTCAGACTACTCAAGCCACAATTTCCGAGACCTCTGCCATGTCGGCACCTGAAGTTACTTATTTGCATGATTTTCAACCGGTGGAATTCCAAAACATGTCTCAACCACCTAATGTTGGTATTCCAAGATCAAATTCACAATCCAGGATAGTGATCCAAGCAGAACCCGAAGGTGTCTATCATGGCAACCCTGTGTTCTCTGGGGTTGGCTTGGCCTCTGTGACTGAGGGAATTTCTTCTAGTGCTCCATGGAACAACGATGCTTCTATATTCCAGCCAATTAATGTTCCTGGTGAAATTGGAACTATAAACTTGAATAATAGGACTGATAATATCCAGGATCCTTCAAAGTCACTTTTCATAAACCAGGATCCCTGGAATTTGAATCATGATACTCATTTTCCTCCTCCAAAACCTACCAAAATTGCGCTGAGAAAAGAAGGCCTTGGAGCTAAGGATCAGTTCTTGGATAACCGTTCTGGAAAGTTCGGGGACTGGAATGCAGAAATACAGTGGGAGGATGGAGTCCAGCAACCATTCAATAATTTCACAAACTACATCAGTTCAGAACATTTTCCATCTTCCAAAGGTTGTTCTTTGTAGGAGTTTCTATGTATCTAGAGGTAGTTTTCTGTTTGTTTTTTCTATAGTTGTTTAATTTTCTCTTCTGTAGGTTCAGCAGAGGATCTCATCAAGCAAGAGCTTCAGAACGTTGCTGAGGCTGTAGCTGCTTCCGTTCTTCAGTCAGCTCTTCCTTCTAATCCTTACTTAACAGTTTATGAAGGAAATGAGTCCACTCATGAAGCATACCAGGAAAAAGATGTGCAGCAAGAAGCTGACACTGAGGTGCTTAAGCTCTTTTGTGTTTTTAAAAGTGTTGGTGTTCATCAGGTTGCTTCGTCCTTCAGGTGCATCAATTTAATGATCGTGTATGTTCGACATTATTTCATGTAGGGTGCTAATTCTACAGTGGCAGAGAGGGTGAATTTCGGGTTTCCTGTATCAGATGGCATTGGTGGCTTGCAAGTGAGAGATTTTCTTCACTCTGACATATGTTCATTTTTCCTGGGACTCAGATCTTGATTTGCTTGGATTTCCATTCTGCAGATAATTAAGAACAGTGACCTTGAAGAGTTGCGAGAATTAGGTTCTGGCACCTATGGGACTGTTTATCATGGAAAATGGAGGGGTACTGATGTAGCCATCAAACGGATCAATGATAGGTGCTTTTCTGGGAAGCCCTCAGAGCAAGAGCGAATGGTGTGGATCTTGCTTTTTGTTGTTTTTGATATTTATTAGTATTCTTTCTGAATCCTTGGCAATGTTGCTATGCTGAGACAGAGATATGATTTCTGGAATGAGGCAATCAAGCTTGCTGACTTGCATCATCCAAATGTGGTGGCCTTTTATGGTGTTGTGCTTGATGAACCTGGAGGTTCTGTTGCAACAGTAACAGAGTACATGGTTAATGGTTCTTTGCGAAATGCTTTGCAGAAAAGCGAAAGGTACCACTCTCTCTCTCTCTGCATGCGCGCGCACGTGCATGCACATGTCCGTGTGTGGACGTGCATACTTGTGTGCACTTGCACACGTGCATGTTGGGTGTTTGAAGATCTCCGCAACCATTAGGCCACTTTTTCATTATTAACTTTTTATTGTTTAATTTGTCATAAAAGACAAATTACTAAACTAAGTTCTTATCAGGAACCTTGACAAGCGTAAACGTCTGCTGATTGCAATGGATGTGGCCTTTGGTATGGAATACTTGCATGGGAAGAACATAGTGCATTTTGATTTGAAAAGTGACAACCTTCTTGTCAATCTTCGAGATCCCCATCGACCAATCTGTAAGGTCAGTGGATGGATGGTTGATTGGGTTCAAATACTGAACTTTTATTACACTGATTCCCTTGTCTCCTCTTCTTTCTATGCTTGAGTGATAAGGAAGTTCACATGACTTCTCTAATGCAGAGCTGTGAGTTATCTTGTGCATGCTTGTTGACTCGTTATTAAGAAGTTATGTAGTTTTTTGCTTTCCTTAATACTATTCTACTCTGAAAGAGGATACGAACTTTGCTCATGGAGCTGTTGAGTGATTCAGTGGAAAAAAATGGTTGTCCACATTAGGTGGATGGCAGGGACATCAAGAACGACCAAACGACTTGCTTTAATTGAGCACGTGCCAACCCCAGTTTATCTGTTTGTAGATATGTTGGGGTTGATGTTTTAGTAAAAAACATTGGTGTATGTGTTAGATGGCAGTTTCTGAAGGGACATAATCAAATCTCCTTCATGACAAAGTGATCTTGCTGACACAGGATAACTTCTTGTTCTGCTCTTTCCAACTGTGGAAACAACACCATAAACCAAAATCGGGGGCCTGTGGTCGAATGAAAGCATTTCCTGTTATTCTGACTGGATTAGTTTGAAGTGACTGTCTTTTTTAGAAAAAAGAGTTTACACTCATCTGCCAAAAAAGAAGCGAGATTGATTTAATGACTTGTACTTCAAGGATAATGCATACCTTGACATTTATTCTTGTATCCATCTGCTTACTTGTAAGCTGAGTTATACTCGTGTTTGCACAATCGGTGCAATAGGCCTGAAGCACGATTGCTGCAACACTCAGTTCATCCATAAAGTTTGCTTGTGATTGGCTTATTGGTACAGCTGTAGGCTGCCTAATTTTATATGCAGTGTATTTGTGCAGAAAGTGTCTCTTGCATGAGGTGGGAATGATCATTGAATATTAAATTTCTGGTATTTTCCCCTCTTTGGAAGTTATCTTGTTGGCAGTTCTTTTGCTAAAGGACATTCTCAAATCAATTTTGTTGTGTTCCACATGGATGCCGAGTTCAACTAGCATCTTAGCGAAGTTCTGACAATTGGGTTTTGCTAATCAGAGAATAGCTCAAAATTTGATTAGATTAGATTCGTGAAGTCTGTTGTCCGACAGATGATAGGTGATGAAATCTTTTTCGTTCTTGTTGTTTGACTTGAATATGCCTTGAGTCGATCTTGATACTTACTATTTCCTTGCCACGGATCTAATATCTGTCCTGTTCTTTATAGGATAACAAAATTTTGTTATCCCCAGAACTTCTGAAAGGTCCTCTGATTTGATCTTTTACATGTCTCTCAGGTTGGTGATCTGGGCCTGTCCAAGGTAAAATGTCAGACGCTGATATCAGGTGGAGTGCGAGGAACGCTTCCTTGGATGGCACCTGAGCTTTTGAATGGCAGCAGTAGTCTTGTGTCTGAGAAGGTTGGGGTCTCACCTTTCATTTTCACTTGCCTAACTAGCCTAAGTATACGCTTGGTTGAATGTGTACGGTTGTTTGTATTCGTATATATATACTTTTACTGCAATACGTTTAATGATAATCTACTGCTTAGGTTGATGTGTTCTCATTCGGCATCGTGATGTGGGAACTACTGACTGGAGAAGAACCATACGCGGATTTGCATTATGGGGCCATCATAGGTATAAGTTCATACTATTCTGTACTTTAATTGGTTGAGTATTTGCTGCTGATTTCTGAGACTCCAATTAATTTAGGTGGTATCGTGAGCAATACGCTGCGACCGCCAGTACCGGAATCCTGTGATCCAGAATGGAGATCCCTGATGGAGAGATGCTGGTCAGCGGAGCCATCAGAAAGACCAAGCTTCACCGAAATTGCAAACGAACTGCGATCCATGTCCGCGAGGATCTCTCAAAAGATGCAAAATCACACATAGGTATTCCATATAGTCAGTGAAACACAGAGTATACCCGACAAGCCGGCGTCCATAGTTGGCTCTTCCTCGTTTTTGTATGTTGAATCGAAAAAATGGCTGATGTGTTTTTGTGTGAATGCTATAAGAAAAGTAGATTTGATTATTATGACCTAACGTTGTTGGTTTTGTGTCCTTTCATTTTTTTTTTCAAGATACATGCTTGATGTCTGATGAGGCCAAGCTCCATTCTTTGATTTCCGATTGGCTTTTTTGCATATAATGGGATGGTCTACTGTAATTCAAGGGTGGTTCATTTGCCGTACTGCATTCACTTTCACTTGGGTCGAGTCGAGCAGCCAATGTCTGGCTTCGGCGGCTTTACTATGAACCCATTATTTCCCTAGAGCTTTCAGTGTTGCTTTCCTAAATGTGAAGAAAATTTGCCCTTTTCTATGGCTGGTATTTTAGAGGTCAGGTCTACGACTAGTTAATAGTCAGCAAGATGAAGCCAAGACTCGTATGATGTCTCAACTTTTATGCAGATTTGCTGGTGAAATGAAAACTTTCGGGACAAAACTAATTTAACGCGTTGTTAGGATCTTAATATGGATCTCTTTTGCTATCTATAAGCTTTGCCAATCGCGTTTACTCCGGGAAACAAAGGGAGAAGCCAATTGATCATGAAACTTCTGCCCGTCTTGGTGCTGGTCAACTCTTCTTTCTGTCTTTCCTTTGCTGTTCAATTCCATTATGTAATGGTCAAATTAGACTACTCTTTATAAATATCGAATGCCGCCAATCATTCGCAATCCACTTCGAAGTTTGTTTCTGTTTTCTTGCTCTTGAATTGTATAAGCAACTACGGTATCATCAGCTGTTTCCTGGCTGCTTCTCTTCCCCTCCTTAAGTCCTAATCAACACGCTCACGCTCGTAATCCGACGCGCTTCTTTCTTTGTTATTTCCTCCTCTCTCGCATCCTATATATCGACTTTTTCCTCATTAAAGGACCTCCATAGACTCTCTCTCTCTCTCATGGCTTCTAAGGAATACCCTTCACCAATTCAAGAACATGGACGTGAAGGAGAGGACGGCTTTGACTACTATGCAGACGACGCTTCTCCAAGCGGGTGCGGCTGTTTCTGCCTCAAGTGGTGGCGGGGTGGCGGCGACAGGGCGCACCCTTATGCGCGGCGCCGCGATGGCGACGGCGAGGAGTCTTGGGCGATGAGCAAGTTCAAGAAAGTGAGGGGGTTCACAGAAGTCGTGGCGGGGCCGAAGTGGAAGAACTTCATAAGAAAGGTCGGTGGGTATTGGAGATCGGACAAGAGGAGAAATAACAACGGCAGGTTCGGGTATGATGCGGAGAGCTACGCACTCAATTTCGATGGAGGTGGTGACGGAGAAGAGGAAGATGGCTTGTTGATGAAGGGTTTCTCTGCTAGGCTTGTGGGCAGTCTCAGGAATGATCAGGAGAGACAAGCTGGAATTGGACCGTCATGAAAATGAAATGAAAAGAGATTTTCTTTATAGTCATTCGCCTATTGTTTCTTTTCAGATATTTTATTTTTGATTGTGGCCATTCTTTGCTTTTCTGTTAAATATATTGGTGGTTCCGGTGTACACCTGTCATTACTTTCATTATTTCATTGGATAAATTATACATTTTCATCTTTTTTCCAATCAGATATCTATACTTTTAATTGTAATTCAAATTCTTTTACTTTCTCAAAATTTCTAATCAACCCTCCGACACCAAATCCAGCTGACATGGTGTTCAGCTTGTGAAGTTGAGTAAAATTTTTCTAGCATGGATGTCCATGTGAGAAGCCATATGACTAAATTTTATCCACATTATACTGTGGTGTTACTCGCATTGGCTAAATAGGCATCCCTATAGGCTCCACATTAGCTGCAATTTATTCACATCATACTTTGGCATCGTAATCGACAGCCAAGTTAGCTGGATATGGCCGGATTTGGTGTTGGAAGGACTTGGTAAGGAAGTAGGATGACTTGATTAAATAAATTAACAGTATAAAGACGCAATTAGAAAAAAAAAAAAAAGAAAAAAGAGAAAGGAACGGAATGAAAAATAGAAAATTTTCCATTATCACGGCAAATTCTTGTTAGATGGGGATCACTTCATTTCTCTAGCCAAGAATAATGATCAAAATACATTGTGCAAGCTATGGATACTATTGCGATCCACGAGAAAGATAAAAAAAAAAATCGCCGAGAGTGGATTGGAAAATGAATTTCTGCTATTTCCATCTTTTTTGTGACTAAAAAAAAAAAAAACGCGGTGCTTGAAAATTTCTGAGTTTTCAGATGTTGGATATCCTGCCAAAGAGGGAAAATTACTAAAAAAGTTCTAAATTTATTGTACTTATGCTAATTCAATCATAAACCTTTCATTTGGCCAATTTAATCCTAAAACTTTTGACGATTTACTAATTCAATTATAAACATTTCAATTGTGTCAATTTAGTCATAAACTTTTCAATTGTATCAATTCAGTTTTAAATCTTTTGAAATATTGTCAATTTTGGCCGGAAATCACTGATGTGGCGGTCTAGTCAGCGTTGACTGTCCTACATGGCAAGTTCGGCATTGATATGAATAGTTTTTAAATTTTTTTTTTCATTCCTTTTTTCCTAACCTTGGGCCGTTGAGGGCGTCGCAGCCCTCACTGTCCTAGGGTTGGGGAAAAAAAAGATAAGAAGAAAAAAAAAAGATCAGAAAATATAACAAAAATTAAATAATTATTCATGTCAGCTCCGACCATATTGCGTAGGATGGCCAACATTGACTAGATCGCCACGTTAGCAATTTCCAACTAAAATTAGCCGAAAGGACTAAATTGGCAAATCGTAAAAAAATTTAGTACCAAATTGACAAATTGTCAAAAGTTTTAGTATTGAATTGACACAATTGAAATGTTTAGGACTAACTTCGTAAATCGTCGAAAGTTTTATATCTAAATTGGCTAAATTCAAAAGTTCGTGATTGAATTGGCACATGTATAATAAGTTAAAAATTTTTTTGGTAATTTTCTTGTTAAAGAGAGGTGGATGCTTCCTATTGATCTTTACGAAAGCTATCATCATTTGCTCCTGTCATGTCAAAGTGTGGACGGCCTAAAGTTTTCTTGACTTTTGAGGTCAAATATGTTAGGCAGTCCATGTTTGGAGTGTAACATTCAAACTCAAATCCGATTAGAACTAGAATTCTCTTCAATGAGCTTGCTTTTATTTGACCAGCTAATAGGTATTCTTACAAGATATTTCAAGCCATTGACCAGTTAGGTTGCAGGAATCTTCCTTTCTTTGTTTTGACATGATGCTAAAAGCAACATTATACCCTGTTTCCATGATGCAAGACTTGTGCAGTTCTTATCAGCCACCAGCGAGCTACTTCTGCTAAAAGGATGCTTATGTAAGCTCCTTTTCAAAGTTTGACAGGAAGCGCTTCAAATGAGAACTTACTCCACCATGAAGAGACATGATCATTGGATTAGCATCAGATAAGCACTAATGTTGTTGCAAGATAAATTAATAGCAATCATGTCACATCAGGTTTCTGGCAAGTTAAACACAGTATCACAGCAATACACTTCTCCTTTTGAAAGAGGTTGCCAAGAAGCCGAAGGGCGGTTTTCGACTTTTCTCTTCACAAGCATGGTTTTAAGTATATCGATGTGCATAGTTGATCTACCGTAAGCTCTGCTATATCATCTTCAAAGTGCTGTCTTCTCTCCGCACATGTAACTATTGGCCGAGACCTTTCCTGTCGAAAGGACTCACATGGGGCAGCTGTTGCAAACCGACAGATGGAAAGTGGCCTGCGACGTTGCATTACATAAGTCTCTCTTTATCCGGATCGCCTGCATGGCTTCTTTCAGAATCACAGTGAGATATCATTCTAGAAGAAATCCAAAATTTTGACTTTGTATGTATGCTCATCAGCCTACCTCTTGCGTTTGCTCTTGGGAACTGTGGAAGACGATGGGTTACTGTTCCAATTTCTTTTCCGTTGGTTTATGAACCAATTATTAATCTGTTTCAATTGCAAGCCCGTTTCTTGTACTAGCCTTGCTTTGTCTTCCTCCTGAGATGATTTTTGAAGCGGGTGAAGTAATAAGATCAGCAAATTGTTTGGAATAAACTGGTACAGGACAATGAGATCAGAGTCATAATATCCATACAGTTGGGTAGGGCCACTTGGAATGTGATTGCCACCATGCTTTTAACAGAGAGGTGGTGTCACCTGGCAGCTTTCCGGCTCTCCTCTTGCGCAGAATTTCCTCTCTGATATCCACAATCTTTTCCTTGTAGTCCTGAGAAGCGGAAACCAAACCAATTGCATAAGAATCGTAATACACCAAAACTAATAGTGCTAGGCAATAACTGGATACCTGCTTGAGCTCATGCTTCAGCTCTTGCCTCACCCGTTCCATTAAGGATCTCTCGCTTTCAGTTGGAACTAGAGGCCCGAATCCCATACTGTCGTGCCCATCAAAGCTTCCATCAAACAATTTGGCATCACTATCATCTTGATCCTCCTCATCATCGGACATTGTAGCCCCTGTCCCTTCACCAGGAGATACTCCTGTTTTGTCAATGTGAGGGAAATCATAATTAGCCAACATCTGGTGTCATGCTAATAAGTTTTCTCTGATGCAGCATAGTTTCTGGATTTTGATGTTTGTAGTTCAAAATTAAAAAAAGAAGAATGAAATTTCAAACTTTACAAAAAAAGGCGTAAACAAAAAGTTAAAAGAGCAAATGTCACCCCAAAACACCCATAAATTGAATCCACTAGAGAGCAAGGAGAGAGTGCACAATACTTAGCAACGTCCAAGGTCCTTTGCCAGAAATACTGACATCCTTTACCAGAATTAATGACTTGATTAAAACATCGATATAAACTACTGTTTACTCTTTGTATCAGGAAAGTTCCATTATTCATTTGCACCATCACATCCACACAGAGATTCCACAAGACCTAGGGATATGTTCAATTGGTAATGTCAACTCAATCAACAGGAGGAGACAATGAAACTTAGGATTAGGAAAAGGGAACAACCTGTTAAGCTTTGAAGTGATTGCTCCAGCTCCCAACAAGCCATCACTGCTTCCATAGCATGAACACGAACATGTTGTTGTAATTGATCTTTAAAGGAACAGAGCAATAGAACATAATGTGTCTGCATTAGAAGTGGGGGAAAAACAAGAAAATTCAGATGAGAAACTACAGGGCAGACCTCGAAGCTCAAATAGTGAAAAAATTATATCATAATAACAAAGAAGATTGGAGTAAAAATAACTAATGGTGAGAGCTTACACTGTCTCGAGCAATTAATGGAATCTTAGGGCCTTCATTTACTCGAGGAAACAACACTTCTTTTCTTAAATTTATATAGCAAAATGTAACAGCTATACAATGTAAAACTGCTTAGCAGTCACGACAGCAGAAATTTCTTCATGCCCTCTAATGCATGTTAGTTTATTTTATCAACTTCTGCACTTTGGTGCTGATCAAAAAATCGCAGAAGATCTCAGTGTACAGATGAGCATACATGACATATTTTCTGTCGTCTCAAATGATGAATTAAGTTCTGCAGACATAACAGTAAATCTTCTAGTTTACTGAACCTAAGTGATATGAGATTCAAGGAAGCCATCTATTAGTTACTATTGCACCAAAGGTTTAAATGATAGTCATCCGTGTTATGCATTTGCAGGGAACTTCCTAATGACTGACATCAGTTACAGTCGACCCAGGAAGCAATCGTGGAAGCTCCAAATAGTCATACGTGTTATTTTGGACTGTGAAGCACAAAAAGACCTCTCTCTTCGAGTTAATGAATGCACACTCTGTCAGTTTTTCAGGCATTTTTACTTACGGTAAGATATTTATCCTTGTTTTGGAGAACAATTAAAGATTAGCTGACAGAAGGATCTTGAAACTGGTTTTTGTGCTAGGAAACTCTAGGGAGATACCATGTACTAGACCATACAAGTGGAGTCATGTGGCAACAGAGTCTCCAAAGCACTCTCAAAAGTTGAATTATTAGTGTACTCAAACAGCACGATTCCTACATTGATGCGACAAGAGGACATTATAAATAGAATCCTGAGCCAAAAAGTCGTTCTATCCACTAAACTTCACATCTTTTCGTACCTCACATTCTTTCAAAGCTCAAACAAAGACAATGCCGACAATGCCTAGCAGATCATCGAAAAGAAGCAAAAAACAAAAGTAAGCAGGACTCTAGCTACAGGACAAATCTCTCTCTCTCTCTCTCCAAATTGGAACTAGAAATTTAGAACGTGAAACCAAACCCTAAGGAACAGGAAATGCAGAATTGAGGAAGCATTAGCAACATAAGAACAACCAGGTTTTGAAGAGATAACACTTAACAGAGTGAAGACAAGGTAAATCAATTCAACTTCTCAATCTTTTATCTGAGGCACATACTTCTGAAGATGAGAGCTAGAATTAACTAGAGTTGCCGAGATTTCAACTGCCACATCTAAAACAAAACCATCAAAAAGAAGGAAAATATCCACCATGTTCCGATCAATGGACTCTCAGCTAATAATATGAAAGCAACATCAAAGTCAAGTTTCAATCTTTCTCGCAAACACGCCGAACCCACAAAAACCATTTCTACAAGAAATTCCTCCCGTTCAACTACAAGTCTAAAAACTGCAAAAGAAAACGAAAAACAGAGGAAAGTTTCGAAATTTAACAGTCGTTACATGCCCTGAAAAACCACAATTCCCTGTAAAACTGAAGCTCCAGGTTCAAGTACCAAATCGCATTGACCAACCATGACAAACTTATCAGAAACTAACATAGACCCACTTCCAGAATTCCATAAGAGAAGCCATAAAATCAAGAATCAGTCCATCAAACACTTTGTGACAAATCAACCAAAAGAACGAGAACCCCCAAAGAAACATGAGACTATTACCATGAACTGATCGAGCTCCTTCCCGTCCACGACCCCATCATGCCCCAGCACAGAATACTTCGCCACCACTCTCTGCGACTGCGTCAGCTGCGCGTCGATCCTCGGCAACTGATCAACAGGCGTGGCGATCTTGAGGCACGACACGTGCGCGTTCAGCAGCTGTTCGTACAGCGGGTGGCTCAAAATCTCAGCTTTATGCCTCGCGCTCTCGTAATCGCCGCCGTTATCGTTGTCCTCGACCATCTCTTCTTCGCCTCCTCCGTCATCGTTGTTGAAGGCGGCGGCGTCGTCGTTGTGGGTGTTGGTCTCGGAGTCGAGCCGGAGGAAGTTCTGGGGACGGAGGATTGAGGCGGAGAAGAACTTGTGCATACTGTCTCTGCTCTGGTGGTGGCCCTGGTCCGTGTAGTGGTGAAAGGGGACTTGCTCTTGCGGCATTTGGTTGTGGTTGTACGCCATTTTTTCTTGTGGGCGACCAGAGCCGTCTTGCTGTCACGGCAACGACAGCACAAACGCCATCGATGTGGTGATGTTTCGCTTCGCGGGAGGAGCAGTGAGTTCTTGGAAAGTGACTCGATTTGAGAATGAGGAGTGTCTGTTTATAAGAAGGAAGGAAGAAAAGTCTTTTCTTTTCCTCTGTTTTTATTTATTTATTTGTTTGTTTATTTATTTATTTATGGACGGTGGGATTGGAGAACAGCTGGTGGACCTTTGTGTAGCGTTCTGATTGGCAATTCAGCATGAGTTAAAAGATAATTGTGGTGATTAAGATTAAAAATTGCAAGTGTGGATTTTTCTTTTTTTATTTGACCTTGTCATTGTGCTGAATATATGCATATGTAACAATCATAATTGCCATAAAAAGTTTGAAAATTTTAATTACAAAGTGCGGTAATCCTATGACAAGACTAACGATGTCCGCATTCGATTCCTTGGCTAGGCTAAATCGAGAAGCTAATTCTAGTTAACGTAGAAAGTTCGAGCCAAATTATTTCTTTAATGACACAATAAACTCTTAAACGATAAATGAAGAGGAGATTGTAAGATACAAACCACAAAGAAATACAAAACTTTCTGCACTTTTAGAATATATTAATTATGTCAATTCACATATGTGTTATTTTTGTTTTCACCTGTTTTATTTTTTAATATATTTTCACTTTTGCTTTCCATTTTTTTAACATTTAGAATGCTGACATGAGGATCTTCTTTTTGGCATCTACCAGAACGCCTTGTTTCCCTAATCTAATGCCAAATGGGTCGCTGCTCTCTTACTTAATTTTCTTCCTGAAAGGAATTTCTTTATTTGAGGTATGGATAAGTGAGGACGTGTCTCGAAATTTAATTGGCATTTTGTTGATGTCCAGATGTTGCGGATGATGTAATTGACTTTTTATTTTTATTTTTCTATGGGTGTATATATCAAAGGGTTTTTCATATTAACAGTCTAGTAATTTTTTTTAATATTTTCCATTCTTTTTTCCTCTTTATTTTTCTTTTTATTTCTCAATCATGTCATCCATCGTCGGTAACTTGGCCATGCATACAAGGACGCAGACGCTGACGACACTGCTCTGCCACTGCGCCCCGACCCGGGTTCGCTCTCTTTGGACCACAACACCAGACGACAGCTCTGCTCCGACCGGTACGAATAACACGTGGCTCTTCCCAGTTTCATTGGACCACCCGGGGGTGGGCCCCACGGGACAGCAACATTCGGCGGCTGACCGATGTCCGGTTCACGCGCCTGCCCACTGAC
>BCNH02000003.1:1990039-2010190 GCA_001662345.2 Metrosideros polymorpha var. glaberrima | reverse complement strand
CGGCGTGCATGCATGCATTGGGTTTCTACTTCTAATATCAATTTATGGAGCATGACAAAAAGTTGCATGCATTAATAAATCAGGAAGATGACCTGATTATTGCCAAAACTTTGGCTCAACGATTAATGATCATCTAATGCCGTCCTTGAACTATTTTCAAATGTTAAATATAGTCCATAAATTTTCAATTTGTTCAATCTAGTCTCTCAATTTTCTATTTCTTTCATACTATTCACAACTTTTCATAATCACCTTATTACTCACATTTAGAATATATTTTTATTGTAGTCCATTTCCTAATTCAACAAAAAGTGTGGATAACCTTTTATTAGTTTGTTATATTTTTGGTTTTTATAAATGTTAGGATTGTACCACTTTAAGTAGCTTATGAGAAAACCCAAAGAGCAAGCCAAAGGAGATCGCCCCCTCGCTGCTGCTAGGGTTTCCTCCTTGGTAGCCACCACTTGCCCTCTTTGCAGAGACGTCCTTGAGAAGGAGGGGGACCTCCCCTCTTTCCCTCTCTGTCTTCCTCTACCCTCTTTAGAAGCCTACTTAGTCCTTGCTTTTCCTTTTCCTTGCTTTATTATTCTTTCTCTTCTCTTCCGATCTGTTTTGGGAATTTGTGTGGGTGAATAAATCTCTGTAGTTGATTTTGGAGTCCAATTTGGCCATTTGTCCGGTTGATAGCAATCGAGGAGGATGTTCGCAACGTTGCTCAACAACTTCTGCGAGATTAAGCCGCTCTCCTCTTTCGATTTAGATTTGGATCAAGTTTTAGGGGTTTTACTCTCTAGAACTAAATCTAGATTTAGATATGGGAGTTCCTTACAAGTACTTGATATGTATTCTTTTAACGTATTAATATTTGTGTCTTTGAACGGCAATAATGATGAGGACGTCATACCTAGATCTGCATCGTAAGCCGTTGTAAATAGTGTGGAAAATCTTGGAATGTGCTCATCACTATACCTGGTGATCGGTCGTCGAATAGTTACGGTGACGAATTGTTCTTGAGGGATGATAGTGTGTTCCCACCTACAGACTGTGTTTTATTATTTGATTTGAAGCTTTTGCTATGTTCAACAGTTATTTTAGTTTTGCTAAGCTTGAATGTCTTTTATTTACCTTTTAAATATTATTATGATATATAAATGATATTTTTCTTTTGAAAAAAAAAAGTAGCTTATGATCTCTATAATAGTACATGTAAAACCTCACTTTAAGTTGTACTGGGTCAATATTATTACTTTTTTGATTTCATACTTAACATATAATTAAGAAAACACGAAACACAAAAACTTTAAAAGGAGGAGCTTAAATGACCTCATCCGTGAAGCATTGAGGATAGTGACGATATTGAGGACATTGTTGTGAAAACTAAAAAATTAAGTGCAAGATTTAGATTAATATAATTATGAAAAATCTTTAGATAAATTAATGTCCTTGTTAAATATTCTTATGAAAGCAATTGCTTTTAAAAGGACATGAATATGAACCCGATATGACTCAAACCGAGGGAGGGGAGCTGCATCTTATTCTCTTCGCGAGAACTTCCGGATCGGAGAAGCATTCAGGAATTATAGCAATACTTATAAAGACCAAAAAAGGTAGTAAAACGAAATGGATTGAAATGAAAACATATTCTAAAATCCGAACAAAAGTGTAATTATGAAAACTATTGAATAAATTAAAAGTTTACAGACTAAATTGAATATTTATGAATAGTTTGAGAACCACAATAGTTCCATAACCACATTGAATGAATTAAAAGTTCAAAGATGGCATTGCACGTTGGTTTAATTTTTAGGATTAATTGTGTCATTTTCTCTAATAAATTCATTCCTTGTATTGGAAGAAGATTTCATTTCTCACTATCGAATTGAATTGTCTCTCATTATCATATAGGATCCATTCCTCTTAAAAAAGAACAGTCTATATCTATGTGAGTTTTGATTTGCGATAACTTACAGGAATTTGCAAGTGAAGCAACGCATCTTTGATTTCCTCTTCTATTGAACTTTTCGACTTGAACACCGATCCCTCCTAAGTTACAAGGCAATAACATGAATTCTGAGTTTTGCCGTACTTTCCCTACCAGCCTATCGTATATTAGCACTGGCTACGGTTGCGCACTGATGATGTAAACATCGACTATGATTACACGGTAATGCTAGCTGATGATACGGTGGACGACAATCACCGAACATCTTCTCCCGGAACGGGCGACGGATGCGATCGCGATCGATCGGTGGTCCCTCCACATTGGGTTTTCATCTTACTTTTCTTGCATGATGAACACGAATCGAAACCATGTGAGGGGGACTTGTTGCCCACGTCTTGGGCGATGCTTTTTGATGGTCCCCTTCTCCAATCCCGAGTCCTTTGCTCCTATTCGTGCTCGAGTTGCCTTCGCCTACCCCACCCTCGCTCTCTCTCATCCACACCACCCCCCCATCAGTCGTTTTCCTAGAGCCCATCATCTCATCCACGGGCCCCTTTTCTCTTACTTCCTTCTCTCCAATTTTTCACACAGCAACTTCTATAACTCTGTTTAGGAGGTGAGCTAATGATCTAGCTTCTTCTTTTCATGTCAAAGGCCTACCATCCACAGAATTTCGATTTCGAAATTTTGTGATAGCACGATTAGGGAGGAGCGATTCTAGGTTATGTATAGCTTTCACCTAGAACTTAAAATCTACCCATTGAAATAGGTTCCTTATTATTTGGAACCATAATCTACCCTGCATATCTCAAAATCTGGAACCTACCCCGTCACAGGTTCTAGTGTTTATCCAAATTCTACCTGTATTTTTTATTGAATAATTGCGATGAATCATCACCTATAATTACCATTACTTGCTGATATAATCCACTGATTACAACTTATATTTAAACACATAAAAAATATGAAATATTAACAAAGTAAAAGCCTTAATCATAAATATTGTTAAAAAAAATGGAAGCTCAGACTGGTAGTTTCAAATTATACACTCATCATTGAATACCATAGAATATTGCAGGATCGTGGAAAGATATAGGTTAAGAAAAACACAAAAACTTGTTTCGGGTTCCATGTACCAACTGGAACCTGAAATCTGCCTCTTGAAATAGATTTCTCAATTTTCGAAACCTGTAATGTAGCCTGCATATTCTGGAACCCGGGACGGGGACAGGTCCTCACTGGTTCGGTTCTATACCAAAACCATGCGACGTAGAGGGGCTCTCCTTTAGGTAGTCCCTGTTCAACTTGCATGCGATTGCTTCTTTCTGAATGCGCACGCTCATGCATCACCCCCGAATACCGGCATGACGACAAGAATGGTTGCATCGACTTTCGAATGACAAACTGGGTTTCCCGGTTTCTGTTTGAGATTGTTTTCCAATCCGATTGTCCTCGAGTTCATCTCCAAGGGGACCCTTTTGAGCTGGAGACTCGAAGTTCAAAACCCCACACGAAAATAAAGTTGCACCGAACCCACTAGTCTTTGACCTTCTGCACGTGTGCGACTCAAATGAACTTTACAGAACAAATTTTTTTTTTTTTTGGGGCTTTTGGTTGACAAGGACTCTTTCTCTCATCACTGGCTCAACAGTTACTATTTTCGTTCACTTTGAATGAACCAAACAATTGTGCCAAATCGTATCAGCAATGACTGAAATTTTCTTGGGTGGGAGAAGTCTACTGTTTCATTCCTGAAAGACAGATTTTTTCTTTCAATGGTGCTAGATTTTCGAAAGATTTGTTGGAATAATTAAATATTAAACCACGCATTTATCAAATAACTTAAACTTTTAGAACAGTTGACAGTGGTCATACCAAAATCACACACGGTATCAGAGCATGAAGTACTGAGTTCAAATCTTTTCAGGTCCCTATTTGCCTCCTCATTAGTAATAGGCAAAAAGAATAGACTAAACATGAGAGACCATGTCTTTTAGAACAGTTGACAGTAGTCCCACAAAATCTTATAGATTTGGCTACCACTAACCTGATTTCCCTATATTGTGTTGGTAACTTACTAATATTTTTATGAAATTACAAACATTTTTTTTTTACGATTTAGACATTATAAATTTTCTTTATCTTTTATTAAAATTTCTTTCTCTTCTTTGTTAATGTCCTAGATTTACAAACTTTAATATGAGCTATCAATGTTTGTCTTTCCCTGGAGAATGTTGGAGATCATAGGTTGATGTTTTGTTTGAATCGGAAGCGAAAGCGAAAGCTTTTGGAGGGTAATTAAAACTTTGAACGATTTAATGCACTGTCTTTCAATAGATCCAAATTACAAATTACAAACTCTCTCAATATATCAATTAAATGTATGACGAAATTCAAAAATAGAATCGATGGCGTTGTTATAGTTGGACGGTTGTGAACTATCCAATTTCTTAACGCCAAGGCATGAAAAAAAAATAAAGAATACATGTCGTTATATGACATTTATGAATTGCAAAGGCATGATTGACAATTCGTCTTCGATACAGAAACCAGGGATTTTGCTCAGCTTCCCAATCATGGCTTAGCATCTTCAAAGCCAGAAAATATCAAGATTTTCTTTTTGTTGCGTGATTTGGATTCAATAAGCTTCATTGGCACAATAATACCAGCGGAATAGTGCACGCCACTTGCAGCTTGCAGCTTCGAAAAAGACATGACGGATGTGGGAATTCAATTCGATCTATCTACTTCATTTGGTGGACCAACTTTTGACATTTAACGTTGAGATCGAGGGTTTTTATCTCGTAACAGGAAGACAAACTTTATAGGTTTTCAAGGAAAAGGAAATCTCTTATGATTTACGCAAGGTTTCGAAATATCCTTTTTTGATTCGGTACATGCACGAGAGTATTATTAGAGATACAAGAGATTGATTTATGTAGTTATGTGAGAGATTAGAAAGTCATATATTGGGGGGTCAACGGTTTGATTAGGTTCGGATTTCCATGATACCCAAATTGAACCGAACCGTATGGGATGTGTGCATGTTTTGACGCGAGCCAAGTATGACCCGTTCGGGTCGAGTTTCGGGTTTCTTCTCTTTCTCTGCTTCTACTGCGCCTTCCCTGTGCACCCTCGCCAAAAATGGCAGCTCCAAGTCCTCGTCTCCGTTGTCCTTGCCTCCGGCCGTTGTCGCGTCCTCGCATCATCACTCCCACCGAGAGGTCTCCTCTCTCTCTCCCTCTCACATCACCAACATCATCATCGCTTTGTTCCATCTGTTTAGATCGCTCGCGTATGGGCGATTTCTTCGATCTGTTTGCTAGAGTTTTAAGCTGCGCTGTTGATTGTTTCGATTGAGTAAGAATGCTTTGTTTGTTGGTTCCTTGATTCAGTTTAGCTGATTTCTCTTTCGGGGGGAAAATTACAAAAAAGTCCTAAACCTATTGCAATTGTGTCAATTCAATCTTAATTTTTTTTGTCAATTGAGTCGATAAACCTTTTGTATGTGTGCCAATTTAGCCCATTTGGCCGGCTACTGCTGACGTGGATAATTTCAATAATATTTTAATATTTTGTATTTTCTTTCTCTTTTCTTTTTTCTTTTCCTCCTCCCGTGGCTAGTGAACTGTGAATGGCGGTGGTCACTGGAGCTCGCTAGCCATTGGGCGAGGGACGTGAAGTCCTCATTGGCCGCCAACGAGGGCTTTGCAGCCCTCGCCCGTAGCCACTATGGCTTCGTCTAGTGGCTGGTGAGCTTCGGTGACCCTCGCTGGCCACAAGGAGAAGAAATAAAATAAGAAAGAGAAAAAAGGAAAAAGAAATAAAAAAATATTCAAAAAAATACTATTAAAAATTGTCCACGTTGGTGCCGGCTTGTCAAATGGACTGAATTGGCACAAATGCAAATGATTTATGATTCAATTGGCAAAAAAAAGTTTAGGACTGGATTGACACAATTATAATATGTTTATAACTTTTTTGATAATTTTCTCCTCTTTCTAGAGCTGTTGGTGAATAGAAAAGAAAATAAATCGAAACTTGAATCAAACCATCAAACTATCCACATTATTTTACTTATTACCTAAACCGAATGAGACTCGAACAGAAAATACACAAACTATTCGATTCAGTTCGGGTTGAGTCGGGTCAGTTTGGTTTGAAGTGGGTATGTTTGACATCCCTAATTAGATTTAAGCATAGCAAAACGAACATATCATGTCACTGTATAAATCAATTTTGCAGAATTTTATTTATATTATAATCATCATCAATGTGTGGAACAGTGCAAGCTAGATGGGATGGGAATGGGATTGGCCTCAATTGAATGGCATGGAGGCAAAAGTTGAAATGTATCAATCTTGAAAAGGACTGAGGAGTGGAATCTTCAGTCCTCTTATCATTGTATCTTTGTATCTTTGTTTCTATCTCTGATGAGGTTTAATTTCCTGTAAAGGGCAGATGATGATTTCAATTAAATCTCCTGCCAAACATTTGCAGACCCACACACCTTCTCAATATTTGTCTTTCCTTTTCTTTTTTTCTTTCTTTGTAAAATGAAAATTGTCCTTTTGTTTTCCTACTGATGTTGACCCTGCAATGCAGCACACATATATTTTTTAAATCTTGAGAAAAGCTTCCCCTTTTGCTGCAGTAATTTGGTGCTTGAAGATAGTGGTCCCCTGTTGCTATTTTCTTCCTGCTGATTTCTTCATCAAGGACAAGTTCAGAATTCAGAAAAATACATTAGATTAGGGCGATTTCTTCTTTTAAAGCAACAGAAATAAATAGGAATTCAAATTCAATCAATTAGGCACCCCATTTTCCCTACATAATCATCGGATGCTTGGTGTTGTTGACCTAACAAAATGGGTGATGTGACTTTTGGGTATGGGGGTGGGGATCCATCAGTTGACATGAATATGATCTTACACAGATTTGCCAAGTTGTCTCGACCAGAAGAAATGTCCATTTTCTTCCATGCTCGAGATGTGTCTAATTTAATTGTGTTTGATGTTTAGATTTCAATATTTATTTTGACACTGGCTTCTCGAGATGCTAAAGATACTCAAAATCTTACCGAGCTCTTCAACGTTGTTTTTATCATTTTGATGTTTGTTTTCCTAAGGAATTTCCAACAAATAGCAAGACGATGCCTAATTTTGTTGAGTAAGATTATTTATTGAAGGTTTTATTGTACAAAATAGGGGTGTGCACAAGAACCGGACCAGACCGAACCTAACCAGCCGGTTCTAGCGGTCCCCGGTTCCAAATTTTTAGAATTGAGAATAATCAATCCGGTTCCCGATTCTAGGTGCGGAACCGAACTGCCCAAATCGATGTATTTTTTTTATTTAAATTTTTCCTAGGAAAGAAAAAGAAATTACTAAAACCCTAAATCAGACCTGTCCAATCCAGGAATCGGACCGGGATCGACTGATCTAGTTCTCACCCCTACCATTTCGATTCCCAATTCTAGGGTGGAACTGGCCCAACTTGGAAACCGATCACCCTTAGTACAAAAGACTCTTTGTTTCACAATTTCAATTTGAAGTATCAGTGCAGTCTTTCATGAACAAATACCGATAATATTTTTTGGCCCCTTTGGGATTTCTAATGTGTTCTTGTGAAACTCTAACAAAATAGGGTGCATTTCAGGTAACTTTTTGCCTAAAAACTTTGTAATTATGTAAGTGATATTGACTGAAATGATTTTTATGAAAGAAAAATAGTGTTTGATACTTAAGGTCATGAAATTATTTTAAAAAAAAGATATAAAAAAGGGAGAACAGAGGTGCCGCTGAGGTCACCTGACCCCAAGCAAGGCGACACCGGTGTTGTGTAACCCTAGGCGATGAGCCACAAGTGCCGTGACTCCAAGTGAAGGTTGTTTAGGTTGCATGACCCCAAATGAGGCAACACCAATGTTGCGCGACCAAGGTGATGGGCCACCGAGGTCGCACAATGCCAATAAGATCTAAGCTTGCGCAAGCCGTCACGTAAAAGCCCAAAGAAGAGGGAGACTTGTCTTGAGCTTTTATTGCATATGCAAAGCCAAACTTTTCACCAAAGCCCTTAAAGATTGTATTACCAAACATCAAAAATTTTATTGAAGGCTTTGAAGGCCCAAAGCTACTTGAAAATGCAGAGCTAGATGACTATTAAATTTTCCGTTTCCATATATATAAGTAAGATCCTCATGAGAGGAGAGAAATATACAGGAGAAAAAAGCTCAAATTAATAATTTGACCCCTCCAATACAAGCCTTCTTTGAGGTGGGCCTTCAATACAAGATCAAAATCCATCAACCATTCAAATTGATGGAGCCTTTAGCTCATGAATAGCATCTTCATGAGCATAATAATCATTTTCTTTTTTAGTTTCCTGTTTGCATATATTGTTAATGGACTCGGACATGGGTTAATAGCGAAACGTTGTTCGGTCCAGCCCCAAAATGGGCTCACCCCAACCCTTGCTTGGCTAAGGCCACCAATGATAAGTCTCTGGAGAATTCAAGGAGGGCATGTACTTGATGTGCTAAATCCCTACTATTCCTGGAGTTAGGTTTGAGATGACTCCAATTGAAATAGCGGATTTCAGGTATAATTTTGGCTTGCCTATGACTTCAGTTCCTGCAAAATGGCCCTACTTCACAAATACTTACTTTACTTCTAAGACACATCAACCATTTCTTTTTTGGATTGGAAGAAGACCTCGACCTAATTTATCGAATCATAACTTGCTGACTTACAAAAAAAAATAAAAATCGAGCACCTGTAAGAAAAGAAAAGGCACTAAATGTTTTGGTGGCGAAAACCGTACTCCCAACCCTCTCTAAGTTCTAAAGCAAAATTAGCCAAAAAAATCAGCAAATGACATGAAATCGACTTTTTTGTTTTTAAATTAGAGCAACTACATTACACACTTAGTTTTTACTGGCACAGCAAATATACTACATACTTTATTTTTGTGAATTTTTTTTTTTATTTATGTTGTTTTTCTAGTAATGCAATAATCTAATGTATATTCAAGACATATGAAAAGCTTTTCTTTTCTTTCCAATTTTAACGGAAGATATGAATCTTTTTCCATAATTATGAGCAGACGGGTTTCCCTAAGTGAAAGTTTATGGACGTGTAAATGAATAAGATGCAAAATACGTATTCGAGATCAGGAACGACTGGAACACGCACGCGGGAATCACAACACAGAGCCTGGCTTTGTGAAAGTCTCTGTTAATGGAGGATGATGGGCCTATCCGAGTGCAGAAAGGCCTTTTGGTCTTCCTTCATTTGCTTAAGACACAAGAAAAGACTGTCTGTCTGGTCCGTGTCGCATCGCTTCAAGCTTGACCAATGCAGCTGGCTGCAATTTTCAAGTGGGAAAATGCATGAGAAAGTGGGGCGTAGTTTCCTTTTAACATTCTCGAAAGTTTTTCTCACCTACCCTTTCTCAGGGAAAGAACAACGGTTCTATCTTTTTGCAGGTAGTTGCTGTGCCAGGTTCGTGTCTCGTTCTTATCTCAAAGAAAAAAAAAAGTTGCCAACTTTTTCGTTGTTACTAGCTATGAGAGGGTGCTTCATGCATGCCACGCATGATCTGAAGTTGCATGTTGGATGAGAATGATTCTCCTTTCACATATTGTCTGCTTTTGCCAGGAGAATTATGTCAAACGGTGGCGAAATTTGCGATTTTGATGCTTCATTTGAGCTTCTTGATGCCAGATTGTCAAAATGACATTTTTAGGTAATACCGGATTGTTACAGCGGAACAAACTAGGGGAGGTAATGTTTTAGCAGTCAAATGTTACGTACTTTTTCTGCTGATTGTCACTAGATGTCGTGCAATTATTTTCATGGACTATGAATCGATGGAAAGTAGAGCTTAAGTGGGAGCACAAAATTTGGCTGATGATTCCTTATGGAAGGTCAAGTCTTTCCACGTTTTGATTCCTTGCTGCGGTCTTTATTAAAATATTGGCGCTTCCAATGGGCTGTATCCATCGGAGAGTTGAGATTTATGTTATTATGGTATGCTGGCAAGCAAGAGTTTGATTTGGTGAACTTGTGATGAAGCAACGTTATGTGGAGAACGTGGAGGTTGAGTCCATGTAAGTTTTACAGAGCATTTGGTCTCGTCCATCACCTACGTGAAGTAACATACACTGGGCAAAATTAACAGCCTGAATTGCAATTTGTGCATTTTCCTGATCTAGTCAATGATATATATGTGTGTGTGTGTGTGTGTGTGTCAATTATGTTGTAGGTTTTATATTTGATGTGTGGAGACATTCTGGTGCTCTGTGATCAAAGCATTGAAACAATCAACTGCAAATATTCTGAATGTAGACATTTTCATGCTCTGAAGCATGAGAAAGCACAAGATTGAAGAATATCGACCTTAAAGTCTTTGTTCATTCGATTTTCCAATGAAAGGAGAAGATTTCCCGCATAAATGCTAAAGAATGGGCGGTATTAGGACTCGCATGAAAATCATTCTTGCCAAAATTTTTTATTCTGGCAAGAATTGATTCTTACTAGAATAAATTCTAGCAAAGAATGAGAAATTATATTTACCAAACACATCCTCATTTTACTTCTACTTTTGGCAAGTTTACCAAACGGCATTTAAGGATTAGCGTCCAACGGCGGCGGCCGGCGACAGTGGCCGGCGGTGGCGTCCGGCGACTGTGCGTTCGGTGACTGGCGGCGGGCATGCGGCGTCCGGGTCCAAGGACGGTAGGCGGCGACTGGCATCAGCGATCGGCGGCGGCGGGTGGTGGCTGGCAACGATGGGCGGCCGGCGGCGACCGGCGGTGACCTATGAGCATGAGAAGGAAAATGAGAAGTGAAAATATAAACGAATCACTTCTGGCAAGAATTGAACTTAGCACTAGAGAATCACTTCTTTACCAAACACAAATCTCATTCAGAAGTAGAAAACTGTTCCAAAAGTTATTCTTTATCAAACGCATTTCTGCTCCAGTATCATTTTTGGAGCAGAATTAAAAATTTTGGCAGGTTATCAAACGCACCCTTAGTATGCTACACTAGCTGAATTGGTGCTATTGATCCCATAGTTTTATTCGCTCATGAGGTGCTGTCAGTGGTAATGAAAAATAAAGGAGAAAAATCTCTACTTGGTTCCTAGCCTATACTTCTCTAGATTTGTACTCACATCTTCTGCTCCAAAATTTACATTTGATTGCTGCAAAGTGGCTGCTTCATTGGGCTGTCTACCATTTGTAGATAAGCTGCTAACTAAGTGCGAAGACTGAGAAGAAACTTTGGAGGCTGTCATCGACAAACAGTGATCTCCCCTTGATTCTTTCCTAGGGAACGAAACATTGCCATGCATATTACAAGCACTTGGATGAGTGCCCTTTATCTTGTGCAGTGCACATCCACAATTGCGATGGTATGGTCTCCGTTCGATCTCCAAGTGGTTCAACGACAAAGTGCCATTGAGGACATATCGAAGCATCATCTCGGCTGCTATGGTGGCCATTCTCTTCTCTATCTCCCTTTTCTTATGAGCTTGGTATGTGCTTGTGTTTACTGGATGATGGAATTCTCGATCTCTTCTATTAGTTGAAGTTTTCGCAGCTTTCAAGATTGCTTATATAGAGCTAGAAATCCGTGTATGTGAGGAGGTGTTGGTGTTCTCTAGAGAGAAAACTTTGTGTTGGTGAATTCTATATATTTTTTGTTCCAGAGTGTCTTGTCAAGGTAGTTAATTTTGACGGACTTCCCTAGGGATGTTTTAATTCCTCAGAATGTTCAGAGAGAGAGAGGGAGGGAGGTAGGGCTTGTGGAAGCTGACTTTGGCAGCATACATTCCTAGGAAAAAGTTCTCTCTTTGGCTAATTCGCTATGAATGGAATCCCAGAAGTAGCGTCGTTTTGTTCTTTTTGTGGGCTTTTCCCATGATAAATAGTAAAAAAATAGGATCCCCATGGATGTTTTCTTGGTTATAAACATTGGAGTGCCATCTTTCTTTTGGATCTACTTTCGAATAAGACATGTTCTATAGTCCATAGTGGCTTTGGAGGCGAGAGTTGCGTGCAAAGCATATAGCAGTCAATCATGTTGTCTTCTTTTGGATTTCTTTTACATGCCCAATGTATGATTAGGTTAAGAGTCCAGGATACTAATCAACTCTGCTGAGTGAATTTCCTTGGTCAATCCTTAGCTTCTTAAAGAAGCTAAAGAGTCTAAGCTGGCGGGACATATGAGGATATGAATTTGGAATATGTACTTTACAAATTTAGGTTGTCGAAACTTGCGAAATCTTTGGTGAGCATGAACAAGGATTGGAATTTCCTTTAGTTATATTTTCAATTTTCTAATGGAGGGTTACTTTCTCTTGGTAGAGTGAGTTTCTAGCGAACCTGGCTTCCTTGGAAAGTTTGATTTTTGAGTGAAGCATATGGTGGAGTAGCGAGTCCTAGGGAATGTGGGAGCCTTGGCTAGCTGGCTTTAGGCTATGAGCATGTCGTTCTCTTGGGACTAGTTTCCCCAGCATTGACTGCTCCAAATAGAAGTTTTTCTTGACTGATTTGTCAAAGTCTGACCGTTAATAACTATTTGTCTTTTTTTTTTTTTAATGTGACGGTAGCAGAATTTTATATGCTTGTCAATTAGGAATAAAAAAAATGAGAAAAGAGCATTTTCCTAGTAACTGTTCTGTTATTGTGCATCATGTTGCCCTCTGTAATATCCATGGATTTATGCTTTTCCTCTAGAATTATGGACCGTTCCTTTACCTCCTTTTAACCTATGACCCTTTGAGCCTAGGAAAATACTTAATTCTGTTTAGCTCTCTAAAAATGTAATTTGCTTCTTTCAGTGATGGGGCAATAGAAGAGCACCAACATGTTGCACCGAAAATATAGTTTGTGCTCCTTAAGTAGTGTAAATATTCTAGGATCTCGAGAGAGGGAGAGAGAAAATAGTCAAAGGCTACATCTCTACTCAATGACTTAATGAAAGAATAAAATGGCTTTATCTATAGAGCATTGAGAAACACCCAAAAACCTAATTATCTTATTTAAGACTCACCTACTAACTACTCCCAAATACAACTAGATATTCTTCAACACATGAAAAATAAATTCGGTCTCTTATATGTTCAGGCGTGATAGCACGTCAATTATGATTCTTGAAATCCATGAATGTGTACTCACACAAGAATGAGTGCATCCATAACAAAACTGGAGTTTGGCTATGTAAATACTGTCCATCACTTACGTCAACGTACGTGACCAGTTGTCTAACATTTGATGCCAACATAACGTCGAGGATAAAACCGTGCAATTTGTTTCTCCATTGGACCATGAGTGGAAATTGATTCAACTGAATTTATGACATCATAGTGGCAAGTTTGGGTTAGAACAAATAAATAGCAACATGTGCAAAGGGTTTTCTATGTCTTTAACAAGCATGTTAAAGGCGAAGATACCTTATTCTGTAATTCTTTAAATAGCAACAGGTGTAACCCTTAACAACTTGAAGTCATATTACATGCTGATAAATTAGTTAAATATTAAACCGCACTTTCATCTAATAGCTTAAGCTTTTAAAACAATCGGTAGTGGTCTCACAAAATCTCACATGGTATCAGAGCAGAAGGCCTTAAGTTCAAATCCTTTTAAGCCTCTATTAGCCTTTGCAATGAAATATTACGGGAGAGTTTTAGAGTATAAAATATTAAACCACACCTTCATCTAATATTAGGCCATAAAAATGTTAAGGACAAAATAGTAGACATATTACTAAAAACTAAAATATACCTAGTATGAGGATGGAAATGTAGAGAGAAAAAAGAATACTTGTCATTGGATGCAGCTTCCCTTTGTTACCCCAATTTCCCTTCGCTAACAGTGGAATGCCAAAACAAGCGAAGCTCTGGCTCATGCTCCTAGGAACTCAATATTTAGCTTAAAATTTCAGTAGCTAAGCTTAG
Source organism: Metrosideros polymorpha var. glaberrima (assembly GCA_001662345.2). Lineage (NCBI taxonomy): Eukaryota > Viridiplantae > Streptophyta > Magnoliopsida > Myrtales > Myrtaceae > Metrosideros > Metrosideros polymorpha. Next base: position 1,996,284 of record BCNH02000003.1, on the reverse strand, counting down.
AAAATTAGGTCAGGTAGGGACCCTAAGGACTAGTTTTAGGAATGTCAAGGTACATATTCAATCAAGCGACTAAAGAGAATAGCAGATAAACCAATTCTTTAATGCCCGGTTTCTGCTTGATCTACCATCAGGCTCGTTTCCATCTCAGGTTGTTTGGACAGGGTTGTGCCCAAGATTCAAGAAAATAGTTGCTGTCTAGTTTCCCTAGTGTTAAGCACCCTTACCCCCGTTGTTGAGAAATAAAATGCTGGTTATAAGAATGAGACTCAACTGTGTGGGAAGGGCTACTAACTTGATTTTTTCAATTGGTAAATTCAACTTCCGTTGTCCCATTTGAAAGAGAGCAAGAGAGAAGAATGTGTATACATATAAAAGTCTTCAATTTACAGAAGGTACATGGAGAAGAAACCAGTACTATCAATCCTCTTAGGTTTTGTTGCCTTGAGGAGCACTTTAAGGGTCAAAACAAGAATGTACATATCCTCTGTTTCTGACCTTCCTGTTCTATTCCAGCTGAATAAGGCCTCCAAATTATGCCTACCATCTACTGAACAAAGCTATTTTACTGTCGTGTGCTGTCCTTGCTACTGGTGGAAGAACTGTTCAAAAGGGAAGAATGAGAATAGAACTTGGAAGCTGCCATGGACAAAGAGCAATTACTGGATAACTCTCTCTTGGGGAATGACATGTTATAATGAGAGCAAGCGGTTGGTCGGTCGCCTTTCAATTTGTGAAGTGCACACCCACAATTGCGATGGTACGGCCTACGCTCGATCTCCACATCGTTCATTGACAAGGTTCCATCTAGGACTAACCGAAGCATCGTCTCAGCTGCTATGGTGGCCATTCTCTTCCTTTTCTTCCTTCTAAAGTTCTGCTGTGCTCGCTCTTATGTGTAGGTAATTTGATCTCAAGGATATCAAGTGTCTAAAGTTTTCTGTTGTGAATCAGTTGAGTGCCTTGGGGAACATTTAAATAGGAGTAGGAAGGGATGGATGATAACAAATTGTAGGAGTTCTCTAGAAAAGAGACCTCAGTTTTTGGTAGAATTCAAGAAATGTCGTTAATTTTGCCTCAAGTGTTCTTGTCTGGTTAGTTAACTAATAACGGATTATTCGAGGGTTTTCTTGCTTGCTTAATATGGAGAGAGAGAGAGAGAGAGAGAGAGAGCAATTGGCTCGGGACGGCTTGGCTGGCTTAGGGCACTAAGAAGTGAACTTCAAGGACGTAATAGAGCCTAGCATGTATTTCTCCAATATATGTCTCTTTCCAGGCTAGTTCGTTACAGCGAATCTTTACACTTTTGTTTTGTTTAAAACTGTCTATATGTATATGTAGGTTGTAGGATTTTAGATTGAATTCCTGTCTTTTCTGAAAACTGTTCCGCTTTCTTTGTTTGTGCCTTTTAACAAATCGTTTCTTGTTCTTTGAACAACGCAGTGCTTGGGAAGTATAGTCCAAATCGTCAGTAGAGTATTTTCTAACTTAAGTAACCGGCATTAGATGATGTTCCTTGGTTATATTTATGTCCTATATGAGAGATGTTGGACCAAGGTTGAATAAAACATTTTCATTTTTCCATATTCATCACTTGACTAAACTTTTTGCTTTTGTTTGAATCCCGGTACTCAGTGATGTATCCTTTGTTCTTTCAGCCTTTCACTAACTTATTAAGAAATAGGAGGGTCAAAATCTCTCCCGTGCAAAAAACTTGTGGGAGTTTCTATTAGTATCATACATCTGAATTGAAATGACTTGCAGTGTAATGAGATCCTTGTTACGATTCATTTACATGTTAAAAGACATTGGCTGCTTCATTCTTGCAGCAATTGAAAGAAACATATATGCCAACATAACATGCAGAATCCAAATAATTAAAGATTCTTTTTACTGGAGAACATGGTTGAAATGGAGAGAGAGAGAGAGAGAGTACTTTGCAGGGCCATCACTTTTCTAAAACTCATGCATAAGTTAAATGGTTTTTTCAAGAGTTTTCCTGATTCCTACCTATGTAGAGAGAGAGAGAGAGAGAGAGAGAGAGAGAGAGAGAGAGAGAGAGAGAGAGAGAGTTGTTGTCAAAAATGAAATATTTTTAATTGATTAATTATTCCAAGCAATGCAAGCAATCATTTTTGGAAAAATGTTTCCGTGAAACAAAAGCATCCTAAGTTCTCAAATATTTTGAATGGTTCCTGTGAGAAAGAAAATAATGCCGGTGGAATTTCTGAGGAGTTAGAAACTATTCTCTCTAGCGCTGTTGTTCAGTTAGTTAGCTGAAATTGCAATGATGTCTTGATTCCTAAATGTCTTGTGCCTCTGGCTTTTGGTGGGGTAACTTTGGAGTCTGAGAAACTTGAGCCGCTCGGTTTGGCTTGTATGGCACTTACCAGGAAATGACAAAAGCCAAGAATGCTTTGCTACATGCAAGGTTTGACCGATGCGATGTCCTTTTCTTTGACCAATTCGTTAGCAAAGTGAATTCTTACAAATGTTCGTTATGGTGAAACTGATGGTCTTTTGTATGAACATCTAGGAATCTATGCTGACTGTTTGTCTGTATTTGTTGCATTTCACTTCCATTGTAAAGCACCTCCGGATACTAATTCTCTTGTTCTAAGAACAACACCTTGTAAATATCAGCAAAAACGCCACCAGAGTATTTCAATGGACCTCTTGAAGTGTTTTCTTTAGCTGTCTATTTCCTATTGAAAATCACTGATATAATAGTTGTCCCTGTGATGATCTGGGAAAATATGCCATAAAATGTTGCAGTATATTTTAAGGTGCGGGTGCTGCCCATTATTAAGAAACTGAATAAATCTGACCCTCTGAAATTTCCCAGTTATAAAGTACGAGTGTTCAAGTAAAAACAGAGCAAAGAAGTATCAGACCAGCTAATATGTCTAAAATGTAAAACTTTAGCTCTCTTTTCCATGAAAGAAAATCAGGAGAACAAGGCGTTTGCATTAGAACTCGGCTGAATTTACAGGAAGAAGCTTGCGAAGAAACTTGTGCTATACATCCTCTGGAGATTTTGTTCCTTGAGGAGTGAGTAAGGACAAGAAATAAGAAAGGAAAAAATGAATAGCTTCCCTGTTTTTAACCATTTATCATTCTTCCTCTACAATGCCTCCAGTGTCTACCTATCTTCTACTTAACATTGCTAATCCATTGTCATGAGCTTTCCTTGCTACCAACAGAAGAACTACTGCAAACACAAGATTGAGAAGTGAACTTGGCGGCTTTTGCTGACAAAGAGTAATTAGTTGGTAACTCCTTTCTGGGGAATGATATGTTGTTATGATGGGAGCAAGTGGTGGAATGACTTCCTTTCAACTTGTGCATTGCACATCTGCAATTGCGATGGTATGGCCTCCTCTCAATCTCCACATCATTTATCGACAAGCATCCGTCAAAGATGCTGCAAAGCATCGATTCAGCTGCTATGGTCGCCATTGTATTCTCTTGCAGTGATTCTTCTAGATGTTTTTGTGGTTCTTTTGGTGTGTGCGAGAATATTTGCTGTGAATCATTTGCAATCTTTTGGGAGCATTTATATAGAATTTGAGACTGGTGTATGGTAGTGGGTTGTAGGAGTTCTCTAGACGGAAACCTTGGTATTGGTTGATTTCAAGACCTTGTTATTGGTTGATTACTAATTGTCGGGGAGAGAGAGAGAGAGAGAGAGAGAGGGGTGAGAACTGAGAAGTGGCTCGGCTCAGCTGGCTTAGTGTACTAGAAATCAAATTTAAGAAGCTATGAGCACTAAGCAGCCAGCATTGATTTCTCCAGTAAGACGTCTCTTTCTAGTTCGTTGGCGGAGTGAATCCTTACAAATTTCTGTTATTTTGAAACTTTTAATACATATATTTTTTATATATGTCTAGTAATCTATGATAACTTTGTCTTTTCTGGAAATTTTTGGTCCTCTTACTCTCGTTGCGCCTTGCAAGAGTAATTTTGTCTTCTAGTTGTTACATGCATAATATAGTCCGGATCGCCTATATAGGTGACGAACTTAGGTTAACTAAAACTTTTTGTCATCTTATTTAGTTTCATATTAGAGATTTTGATGAAGTTTCCAAGAACTAAGTTGGTCATTGGTCGCAGATCTCTTTTGGAGGACAACATTGTGGCAGGTTCTTTGAGCATCGCCACTCTGAAACTTGAGCTCTTTCAACCCTAACTTCAGAATGATTTTTTTTCACTGCTCTTGAAGTGTTCTTGGACCCTAGTGTCACGGGCCGAAAGAATGCCTGGTTCTCCTGTCCTCGAGTGCCATTGTGAGTGGAGGTCGTGTTGTCGTCGAGAACAGTTTGAGATTCGGAGGGAATGAATGCAATTGGTCTGTGGGAGTGGCGTTAGGGCAGTTTGTGCTAAGAGTTCTAGGTAAGAAAGAATATATCCTTAGAAGCTCTGAAGGCAAAGTTGACATCCCATGTACAAACTAGTCGAGAGTTGATGCTCCTCTCCTGGTGAGGCCATGGCAAGCCGAAACCAGTTATCGTGCCTACAGTAAATTACGTGTCTCGCTTGATGGATTGGATGCCCAAGCTTAGCTAGGCATGGTACGACTGATATGAGGAAGCTGTTTGTCGTATTGTTCTTAGTATCAACTATAGAAAGAAGGCTGGCCTGGCGTGTCTCGGCTCGCCAGGCGCCCACGGGCTACAAGGGCGGAGAGTGAAAGTATACTAGTCATTGGATACAACTTCCCCTTGTTAACCCAATTTCCCTTTGCTAACAGTGGAAGGCCAAAACAAGCGAAGCTCTGGCTCATGCTCCTAGGAACTCAATATCTAGCTTAAACTTTCAATAGCTAAGCTTAGAAAATGAGGTCAGGATTAGGGACACTAAGGACTAGTCTTGGGAATGTCAAGGTACATATTCAATCAAGCGACTAAAGAGAATAGCAGATAAACCAATTGTTTAATGCATGGTTCTGGTTGATCTACCATTAGGTTCGTCTCCATCTCAGGTGGTTTGGACAGAGTTGTGCTCAAGATTCAAGAAAATAGTTGTTCTTCAGTTTCCCTAGTGTTAAGCACCCTTACTCCCCATCGTTGAGAAAGAAAATGTTGGTTATGAGAATGAGACTCAACTGCGTGGGAAGGCTACTAACTTGATTTTTTTAATTGGTAAATTCAACTTCCGTTGTCCCATTTGAAAAAGAACAAGAGAGAAGAATGTGAATACATATAAAAGTCTTCAATTTACAGAAGGAAGATGTAGAAGAAGCCAGTGCTATCAATCCTCTGAGGTTTCTTTGCCTTGAGGGGTCAAAACAAGAATGTACAGATCCTCTGTTTCTGACCTTCCTGTTCTATTCCAGCCGAATAAGGCCTCCAAATTATGCCTACCATCTACTGAATAAAGCTATTTTACTGTCGTGTGCTGTCCTTGCTACTGATGGAAGAACCGTTCAAAAGGGAAGAATGAGAAGAGAACTTGAAAGCTGCCATGGACAAAGAGCAATTACTGGATAACTCTCTCTTGGGGAATGACATGTTGTTATGATGAGAGCAAGTGGTCGGCGGGTCGCCTTTCAATGTATGAAGCGCACACCCGCAATTGCGATGGTATGGCCTACGCTCGATCTCCACATCATTCACTGACAAGCATCCATCTAGGACAGACCGAAGCATTGTCTCAGCTGCTATGATGGCCATTCCCTTCTCTTTCTTCCTTCTAAAGTTCCGCTGTGCCCGCTCTTATGTGTAGGTAATTTGATCTCGAGATATTTTGTGTATAAAGTTTTCTGTTGTGAATCAGTCGAGTGCCTTAGGGAACGTTTAAATAGGAGTAGGAAGAGATGGATGATAGCAAATTGTAAGAGTTCTCTAGAAAAGAGACCTCGGTTTTGGTAGAATTCAAGAAATGTCGTTAATTTTGCCTTGAGTGCTCTTGTCTGATTAGTTAATTAATAATGGATTATTCGAGGGTTTTTAATGCCGAAACGCAATAAAAATTGGCTAAACAGAAGAATCGAAATAGAAAAGAGGAACAATTTGTTCTCTCAAAATCAATATCAAATAACAAAGTCTGACTTTCTGAAATCGTAAAATCCCTTTTATAGGATGCTAAACCTAATTAAATTAGGAAACATAAAAAGTATTAAAATACCCCAAAAATAATAAAAACGCCTAAAAACCCATCAAAACAATTCCGAAAGCCCAAAAAACGACGTACGTCATCGCATTAGCAATGAGTCGTGTTCAGCGGCCCGTTTCCATATCACATATGAA
>BCNH02000003.1:1953749-1990030 GCA_001662345.2 Metrosideros polymorpha var. glaberrima | reverse complement strand
TAAGAAGTGAACTTCAAGGACGTAATAGAGCCTAGCATGTATTTCTCCAATATATGTCTCTTTCCAGGCTAGTTCGTTAGAGCGAATCTTTACACTTTTGTTTTGTTTGAAACTGTCTATATGTATATGTAGGTTGTAGGATTCTAGATTGAATTCCTGTCTTCTATGAAAACTGTTCCGCTTTCTTTGGTTGTGCCTTTAACAAATTTTTCCTTGTTCTATGAACAGCACAGTGCTTGGGAAGTATAGTCCAAATTGCCAGTAGAGAGTATTTTCTAATTTAAGTAACCGGCATTAGATGATGTTCCTTGGTTATATTTATGTCCTATATGAGAGATGTTGGACCAAGGTTGAATCAAACATTTTCATTTTTCCATATTCATCACTTGATTAAACTTTTTGCTTTTGTTAGGATCCTGGTACACAGTGATGTATCCTTTGTTCTTTCAGCTTTTCACTAACTTACTAAGAAATAGGATGGTCAAAAAATCTCTTCCGTGGAGAAAACTTGTGAGAGTTTCTATTAGTATTATACTTCCGAAATGAATTGCCTTGCAGTGTATTGAGATACTTGTTATGATATATTTACTTGTTAAAAGACATTGGCTGCTTCATTCTGATAGCAATTGAAAGAAACATATATGCCAATAACACTTAGAATCCAAATAATTAAAGATACTTTTTACTGGAGAACATGGTTGAAATGGAGAGAGACTTAGTACTTTGCAGGGTCATTACTTTTCTAAAACTCACGTATAAGTTGAACGGTTTTTTCAAGAGTTCTCTTGATTCCTACCTATGTAGAGAGAGAGAGAGTTGTCGTTAATAATGAAATATTTTTCATTGATTAATTATTTCAAGTGTTACAAGCTATCATTTTTAGAAATATATTTTCAAATCATTCATTTTTTGCGAAACAAAAGTACCATAAGTTCTCAAATATTTTGAATGGTTCTCAAGAGAAAGAAAATAATGCGGGTGGAATTTCTGAGGAGTTAGAAACTATTCTCTCTAGCGCTGTTGGTCAGTTAGTTAGCTGGAATTGCAACGATGCCTTGATTCCTAAATGTCCTGTGCCTTTTGGTGGAGTACCTTTGGAGTCTGAGAAACTTGAGCCGCTCGGCTTGGCTTGTATGGCACTTACCAGGAAATGACAAAATCCAAGAATGCTTTGCTACATGCAAGGTTTGACCGATGCGATGTCCTTTTCTTTGACCAATTCGTTAGCAATGTGAATTCTTACAAATGTTCGTTATGGTGAAACTGATGGTCTTTTGTATGAACATCTAGGAATCTATGCTGACTGTTTGTCTGTATTTGTTGCATTTCACATCCATCGTAAAGCACCTCCGGATACTAATTCTCTTGTTCTAAGAACAACACCTTGTAAATATCAGCAAAAACGCGCCACCAGAGCATTTCAATGGACCTCTTGGAGTGTTTTCTTTAGTTGTCTATTTCCTATTGAAAATCACTGACATAATAGTTGTCACTGTGATGATCGGGGAAAAAAATGCCATAAAATGGGTAGAAGAACACCGCAAGTGCCAAAACTTGGCACGAGGAAATACTTTAGTGCCAAAAGTTTCAAAATGTACACTTAGAGTGCGCATGACAACACTTCTATTTCACAGTTTCTGTTCCAGAAATTATTCTGAAACAGGTTTGGAACAAAAATCCGTTTGGTAACGCAACTTCATTTTTCTATTTTTGGAACAAGTTTTTGTTCCATAAATCATTCTGAAACAGAAATCAGAAATTAAAATTTTCAACTTCTTGATTTCCGAAACAGAAATCGAAAATTTTCTCTCTCCTCTCTCTCATGGCTCCCCGTTGTTGTCGCCCACCGCCGGCCATTCACCGCTTGCCCGCCGACCGCCGTCACCCATCACCGCCCTCACCAACCATCACCGCCCGCCGTTACCTGCTACCCGCCAGTGGCCGCCAACTGCCACTGGTTACCCCCACCGCCTTCCGTCGCCAATCGCCACCACCTCTTGCCGATCGCCGTCACCGCCCCCCGGTTGCCACCACCACCATCGAACACTGGACGCGTGGACGCCAGCCGCCGGACACCCAAACGCCGACCGCTGGGAAATAGAAATTTTATATTGTTATCAAACGAATTTCTATTTCGGGAATAAAAATTTTGTGTCGTTATCAAACACATTCCTTTTCTCAGAAATTGATTTCTGAAACAGAAATAGAATAATCAATTTCTTTCCAGAAATTGACTTTTGGAACAGAAATTTTGTCATGCGCGCCCTTAAGTGCCAAAATCGAAGAAAAAAGGAACATTTAAATGCCAACGGCGAGAATTCTGGCCAAGTTGTTGATGGTGGCTTTTTCTGGCGAAAAATATTATTGGAAAATATTAAAATATTATAAAAAAATTGTCATGTTAGCACCGACAAATCACATTGGTTTAAAATATTAATAAAATAATACTTTGGATTTCCGGCTAAGCTTGCCGGACTTGGCACTTAATAAGTGTCCTATTTAAAAAAAAAAGGTGGCACTTAAGTGTAATCTCGTGTTAAGTTTTGGCACTTGCAGTGTTTTTCCTCCCATAAAATGTTGCAATATATTTTAAGGTGTGCGCGCCAATTATTGAGAAACTGAGTAAATCTGACACTGTGAAAATTTCCTAGTCATAATTTATGAGTATTAAAGTAAAAACAGAGCAAAGAAGTATCGGACCGGCTAATATGTCTAAAATGTATAACTTTAGCTCTCTTTTCCATGAAAGAAAATAAGGAGAACAACGCGTTTACATTAGAACTCGGCTGAATTTACAGGAAGAAGCTCGCCAAGAAACTTGTGCCATTCATCCTCTGGAGATTTTGTTCCTTGAGGATTGAGTAAGGACTAGAAATAACAAAGGACAAAATGAATAGCTTCCCTGTTTATAACCTTTTATCAAGAGTTTTTTTATTTATATTCCTATTTCAGAAATTAAGAAGTAGAAAATTTTAACTTCTGATTTCTATTCCAAATCCATTTTTAGAACAAAAATTTGTTTCAAAAAAAGAAAAATGAAATTGCGTTACCAAACGGATTTCTGATCCAAACTTGTTCTAAATTAAGGATGGTGAGAGAGAAAAAAGAATACTAGTCTTGGATGCAGCTTCCCCTTGTTAATACAATTTCCCTTTGCTAACAGTGGAATGCCAAAACAAGCGAAGCTCTGGTTCATGCTCCTAGGAACTCAATATCTAGCTTAAACTTTGAATAGCTAAGATTAGAAAATTAGGTCAGGATTAGGGACCCTAAGGACTAGCATTAGGAATGTCACAGTACATATTCAACCAAGCGACTAAAGAGAATAGCAGATAAACCAAATGTTTAACTCATGGTTTCTGGTTGATCTACCATTAGGCTCGTTTCCATCTCAGGTTGTTTGGACAGAGTTGTGCCCAAAATTCAAGAAAATAGTTGTTGTCTAGTTTCCCTAGGGTTAAGCACCCTACTCCCCGTCGTCGAGAAAGAAAATGCTGGTTATGAGATTGATACTCAACTGTGTGGGAAGGGCTACTAACTTGATTTTTTTTCTATGGTAAGTTCAACTTCCGTTGTCCCATATGAAAGAGAACAAGAGAGAAGACTGTATACATATAAAAGTCTTCAATTTACAGAAGAAAGATGGAGAAGAAGCCGGTGCTATCAATCCTCTGAGGTTTCATTGCCTTGAGGAGCACTTTATGGGTCAAAACAAGCATGTACAGATTCTCTGTTTCTGACCTTCCTGTTCTATTCCAGCCGAATAAGGCCTCCAAATTATGCCTACCATCTACTGAACAAAGCTAATTCACTGTCGTGTGCTGTCCTTGCTACTGATGGAAGAACCGTTCAAAAGGGAAGAATGAGAAGAGAATTTGGAAGCTGCCATGGACAAAGAGCAATTACTGGATAACTCTCTCTTGGGGAATGACATGTTGTTATGATGAGAGCAAGCGGTTGGCTGGTCGCCTTTCAATTTGTGAAGTGCACACCCGCAATTGCGATGGTACGGCCTACGCTCGATCTCCACATTGTTCACTGACAAGCTCCCATCTAGGACAGACCGAAGCATTGTCTCAGCTGCTATGGTGGCCATTCTCTTCTCTTTCTTCCTTCTCAAGTTCTGCTGTGATCGCTCTTATGTGTAGGTAATTTGATCTCAAGGATATTTTGTGTGTCTAAAGTTTTCTGTTGTGAATCAGTTGAGTGCCTTAGGGAACATTTAAATAGCAGTAGGAAGAGATGGATGATAATGTATTGTAGGAGTTATCTAGAAAAGAGACCTCGGTTTTTGGTAGAATTCAAAAAATGTCGTTAATTTTGCCTCGAGTGTTCTTGTCTGGTTAGTTAACTAATAACGGATTATTCGAGGGTTTTCTTGATTCCTTAATATGGAGAGAGAGAGAGAGAGAGAGAGAGAGAGAGAGAGCTGTTAATATGGCTTTACATGTCAGCTTGGCTTGGCTGGAGATGGCCTTTGTAGTTCTTTTCAATATGTAGAATCTCATATTGGCTTAGACTTCTCCGAAGACTAGCTCTATTTTAACTATTTCGTTAGCCAAGTTTTGAATGCATATCGGTTTTACATCTTTGTCATTTTAAGCAGCCATTCAGTTATTTTGGTTAACATTTTTCCTTGGTTCTAGGGGTATTCTATGGAAAACTTGTTTAATCAGCACCTATACTTATTCACCCGAATTCGTGTCAGCATATATGTTTTGGTACAAATTATTAATGTAGGAATTATTACTCTGCACACAAAGTAGATGGTTAAGTTATTCCACATTAGCATTGTCTGCTAAATTATTTTTCGGAATATAACTAAGGAAATATCAGTGTTTTTCTGCAGACAAACTTCTGAGTAATTAGCATCACCTCCAGGATGGGGCATCGACAATGAAAACCAAGAGGTGACAACTGTCAGACTTCATCTTCTATTTTCTTCTTTTTGTCTAAAATAAGGGGCTTCGATTATTAGAATTGGAGTTCATCCATGCCAGTGCTAAGCTGTTGGAGGGTAAAATCTCTTTTGTCAATGATTGTTTTTACCGACAAAAGAGAAACTATCAAGGCTGTACATACATAAGGTTAACCTAAACTTACTGGCTGAAGCATTTATAAGGAATATAATGGTCTGAGAAAGAAGATGAATATTAATTTTAACATGTTTTTGGCTAATCTTAGGGAATAACTGAGCTACAATGCAGTTCTTTTGAAAGACATATAGATGAGTTAGACCATCCAAAGAGTTTAATAATATGAAAGACTTGAAGTATAAAAGAGCATCGCACTGAGCATATCTTTGTAGTTATATTCTTTTTTTCTTGTTTTCATTTTGATCTTAAATTTGAAGGAAAAAAGGAGAAGCAAAGAAGACGCTTACATATAATATCAACAGTACACACTGTGTTTTACAATGTTTGAATTGATGTTACTTATTCTCTCAATGGCTATTTGTCCTTGAGGAGCCATCAAGGCTATGAAAGGAAAAAGAAAAGAAATAAAGAAGGTAAAGCAAAAAAGTTCCTTTAGTTCCTAACCTTTCCTCTTCTATGTTCACCACAAATTTCCCTCTTATATGTACACGTCACTGTTCTGCTAAAGCTGGTTCACAGGGGTCTCTGATGCAAACTGAAAAGCAGCTAACTAATGGGGAAGACTAAGAAGAGCAATTGGAAACTATCACTGATAGACGACAATCCTTCCAGGAAACTTTTCTGGGGTATGAAACATTTCTATGTCTGTCACAAGCACTTGGACAAATGCCTTTTAACTTGTGCAGTGCACAGCTGCAATTGCGGTGGTACGGCCGGCACTCCCATGTCACTCAGTGTTAAGCTTCCTTCAAGCACATAACGAAGCATCATCTCAGCAGCTAAGGTGGCCATTTTCTTCTCTATCTCTCTTTCTTCTTAGTTTATTGCGCATCGTGTTAGACTAAAGTTGTAGTATCTTTGAAGTTGTGAAAGTCTTGTATACTCTGCGAGCATTTCTATAGAGCTGGTAATCACATAGTTAGAGAGGATTGATGTTCTAGAGAGAGAGCTTTGTCATTTTAGAATTGCCAAGATTCTCGTTTTGTGGTGTTCTTGTCTAGTTAGTTAACAAGTACGCAATTTCCTAGGGATGATGTGATTCCTTACACGCATGCACGCACACAAAGAGAGAGAGAGAGAAAGACAGAAAGCAAGAGAGAGAGATAGAGAGAGAGAGGACTTCTTGGCTTGGCTTGGCTTGTCTTTGGGCTTTGAAGTTTCTGTTAGTTGTTAAGGTCATAGTTCCGCATAGATTTTTCCGAAGTGGGTATTCTAATTCGTTAGTGTTGGATCTTAAAAATTGTTTGTTTATGCTTGAAGGACAATGTTTGGAATGAACAGAGGATTAGCCTTGGATGTTTTCCTTTGACGAGGAAGAAAAATTAACGAGTTAGGTCATTTCTAAACAACAGTTCCTTTTTCTAGGACAAAAATGATATCAAGTGATCCTCAAGTAAGTTAATATTCGGTGAGCTTCAAATCCCACATACCTCATATTGCTTCAACAACCTGATGTATTGGCGTAGCTGTCTGTTACAAGAGCATGGTGAAAGGGCTAATTCTTTTTACTAAAAGGAAAATAAGAAATAATAGTCAATAATGTGTATCAAAGCATGGGATCCTAAGTGTTTGATATCTTTGAGCAGCAGTAGTTTCAGTATTTTATACTTCTTGTGCACCATACTATCCCATAATAGTAAACGCATTTTACACTGACATAATGAAAAATTCAAGTGGCAGTGCAAGCCCGGGAACTACTTGACAAAGTAAATTGGAATGAATTTCTACTGATCTAAATTGGCTCCAATATGTCATGAAACTCAGAGACAGTGTCCCTTTCATTATGAATCCTCCAAATGCAGTTAGAGAAGAGCAAAAAATTGTCCTACTGCAAGTCTTTTGTTATGCCTGATTTGTTTCTTTAAATTCTCAAATATTTTGCATGGTTTTGGATGCATTTTGATAATTGTAGAATTTGATTTTGGTCGTTGGGGTTAAAACTCTCGAGAGAAACAAAATGATGCTGGTGGAATTTCTGAGGAGTCAAAAACTGTTCTCTTTAGTGTTCTTGGCCAGCCAGTCAGCTGAAATTGCAATGATGTCTTGATTCCAAATTGTCCTGTGCCTTTTGGTGGGGGTAACTTTGGAGTTTGAGAAATTTGAGCTGCTTCGCTTGGCTAGCCATGAGCTGACAGTGGAGGGTGAGACTGGACCCGAATAACCCGAAGCACTTTTGAGCGTGAAATGTTTTCTCGGCTTGGCTTGCATGGCCTTGGCCAGTACAATACAAAATCCAAGAATTATTTGCTACAAGAAAGAACTGTCCAAAGGGATATCATTTTCTTGGACCAATTTAATAGGAAAGTGAATGCTTACAAATGTTCGTTATGGTCAAACTGATGGTCTTTTGTATGAACATCTAGGACTCTGCTGTTTGTCTGTATTTGTTACGTTTAACTTCCTTTGTAGACCACCTTTGGATACTTATTCTCTTGTTCTGAGAACAATACCTTGTAAATAACAGCAAGAACGCCACCATAGTATTCTCTTGTCGAACAACATCTCAAGAAATGATTTCCCTCAGCAACTTTTCGTGTCCCTTATCAGAGAGGATGAAATTTGGTTAGAATAAAAAATCTTGCTTATTCAATTATATATCGTTTATCTTGGAACCAATTTTTTTAGCTTTTTAACCACAAAAAGAGGATAATTTTCTCCATTTCTGATAAAATATACTTGGAACATGTGCTACTAATCGTTGGGAATTGCTATCTAGGGAACTGATTGACCGATTTATATCTCATGTCAAGAGAAATCTTGGCTGATCTGAAGCGTGCTAAAGTACTTAGATGCTTTGGGACATTTTCTTCCGCTCAAAGTTCATATGAATTTCAAAATTTGATTGTACCTTCTGTAATATATGGGCTGAAAAAAAAAAAAAAAAAGTCAAAAGTCAAAAGTCAAGATTTGCTACAGTGCTACAGTGAACGCTCGGTTCACTGTAGTTACCGAGAGCTCTTAAAAAATAAAACGCACGGGAACAGAATAGAGAAAGGAAAAAAACAGAGGAAAGAAAGAAAAGAAGGGAAAAGAGAGAAGAAGAAGAAGAAAGAAAAAAAGGAGTGCGTCTGAGCCACCGGGACCTCGCCGTGCCGATCTATCTTCGATTTGCAACGTTCGGTAAGCGCTCATGCCTCTCGTTCATCCTATCCGAGTAGTTTTTGGAATTAGGGCTGAAATTCGGAATTATATGAGATTTGAGCTGTAAAGTGCGATTTTGGAGCTTTTAAGTTGATTTTTTTTGTGAGAATGATAGTTAAGGGTGCTATGGAGCTGTGGGATTTTGCGGATCTTGATTTGGACTTACGGTTTGCAAGAAACGGAAATTTGAAGTGTGACGCGCGCAGTGAACAGTACGCGATCTGAACATGATGCGCCCGTTTTTGTCGATTTTTTGGATAGATTCTGGAGGATTCGTGTTGAGGGTTTTGAAGTACATTAAATGAGCTTTCTTTGGACTGCAAACTCGTTTTAATCGGGGCTCGGAGGAGGGAGTTATGACGTGTTAAAGTTCGACGCGCAAGTTACGCGTTGTGGACGGCTTGAGTAATTGCTTGGGATGTGCGATTCCTTAGCGCGTTTAAGTTGTTTTGTCAGCGTCTAGGCGTCGTCTAGTCGCTTTGTAGTTGTTGTAGAGTTTTACTCAATTTTTGATGTCGATTCTCGTTTATTTGATAGGAATACGAGATCGTCGAGTTGTCTAGCTGCGCGTAGTTTGATTTTGAGCATCCCAGGTGAGTGGTGCTATTTCTTCTTCGATTTTGTGGAATTCATGTTTTGAAATAATAATGTTTTGATATATATACGTATCGAACTAAGAAGAGCATTTTTGTTGCATAAAGTCAGATCGAGTATTTTCTACCCTTTTGTATTTGGAAACGGTTTTAGAAAATGTATCATGAAGAGACGTATTGCCTTGTGAACTAAATTGTGAAACGAGTTCGGATATGACTTGAGAAATGCTTTCCGAAAGGTAATATAGGCATACGGGCTGTGTTGTGAAAATATTATATATTTGATTGGTGATGTTTATTCTAGATTGGTTTTGTGGGTTGTGGATGATGGTGTTGATGCTCAATGTCGCTGTGAGCCCGTTGCGGGGCTTGTGAGTATGCATACTAGTTAGGATATCCTTGTGTGCCAGCTACCGGCGATATAGGTAGAGACCTCGCCAAGGGGGGAGCTTGGTCGCCTTGTCACGAGGCGTTATGCGGGACCATGGTTTGACATTTGAGCAATGAGATTGGCTAATGGATAGACCATTGGCGTGTGTTTTTATAAGATTAATCAATGGACTGGACCGTTGATATTTTATCTTACTATTATTGGGAATTGCATACTTATCATGAAATCAAATAAATTATATTTGATTCGATATGTATATGGATTATCGGTTATGGTATTGCTTTGTTATATGCATAGTAGGTGCTCGATCTGCTTAGAAGAAATGTACTACTCACTGAGCTGTGGTTGCTCATCCCTCTCATCTTTCATGTTTTCAGGTTCCTCGGTTAGTGGCCGTTAGTACGAGGGCGCTCGACAGGGGCTTTTGGTTCTATTTTTGAGTATGACTTAAGGAAGTTGTACTTTTTGTTGTTGTTAATTGTGGGTTGGTTGAGTTCTAGATTGTATATATTCTTTTGTTGGTTATAGAAACTCTGTTGTTGTAACCGAACCTGCTGGTTTATCATATATATATAGTTGGGAGATGTATATTTTGATAACAAGTTCTTTGGTTGTGTTTTGAGGCTGCGTCCTTCGTGTGGAAGGGCGGCCGTGTCGTTCCCCTATTCATGTAGATTTGGGGTGTGACACCTTCACCATTGACATTATGTGGCCATCCCAAGGGACAAGTGCTGCCATGAAGTGGTAGGATTAGTCACGTGCTTTCAGAGGTCTGGACATCCAACCTCATAAAAGAATAACTTAATAATCTCTTTATGAGTTTTCTTAAATTGAATATATCATGTTTCCTCAATAGTTTATATCTACCCCTCTCTCGAGCTAGAGAGATCCTCTCTGCTTTTTCTTTGTTTCGGCACTTTCTTCTCATAATGAGCAAACCAGGAAAAAAAAATTCCCTTTTCATAGTCCCGTTTGGAATGTACCTTAAAATGCAATAACAGAAGGAATGATATATGATAATGCAGTTTATATGGAATAAAAAGATGCGGAGGAGAGGCTTTCCGGGAAATGTTTATTAGTTAAACAGGACAATCTGGAAATATTAGTGAGACGAAGGAAAAGTTATTTCAATGAACCTCTCTAGTGTTTTCTTTATTTGTCAATTTCCTATTGAAATTCGCTGGCATAATAATTTTCGCCGTGATGATTTGGTAAAAAAAGCTCTTAGATGTTACCATATTTTTCAGGTCACTTTCCATAAAATTGTTTCTCTTTATGGGATCAAGTTAGCTATTTAGTACAGTTTCCCACTGTTATTGTTGCCATTGTTGCCACAAACAGGCATGGAAGTTTACTTACTGGCTAATATATATGTCAAGTGGATAGATTTAACTCTATCCCATGTAACTATAAAAGGAGAAGAATTTGTGTGCAATAGAACTCGGCAGAATTCACACAAAGAATTCAGCAAAAAAGCTTGTGCTGTTTATCCTCTGGAGATTTTGTACCTTGAGGAGCACGTGAAGACAAGAAATAAGAAATAGCTTCCCTGTTTCTAATATTTTTCTTCTTTCCTTTCCAATCCCTCCAATAAATACCTATCATCTACTTGACAATGCTTATTTAATGTCATTTGATGTCCTTGCTGCTGACAGAAGAACCATTGACAATGCAAGACCGAGAAGATAACTTGGGAGCTGCTGCTGACAAAGAGCAGTTGGTTGATAACTCCTTCCGCAGGAATGATACATTGTTATGATGGGAGCAAGAAGTCAAGTGACTTCCTTTCAACTTGTGCAGCGCACAACCACAATTGCGGTGGTATGGCCTACGCTCAATCTCCACGTCATTTACTAACAAGCTTCCATCAAAGACACACCGAAACATCATTTCAGCTGCTATGGTGGCCATTCGCTTCCCTCTCAGTGGTTCTTCTAGATCTTGTTGTCGAGTTTTGTGTGTGTTGGTTTGTTTGAGAATATAACTGGTAATTTGTGAATCTTTCACAAGCCCTCCGAAGCATATATATTGAATTTGGAATGGGTGTATGCTAGTGGGTCATAGGAGTTCCCTAGAGAGTAATATTGGTCTTGGTTGATTTCAAGAGAATGTTGAAGCTGTTCCAAAGAGCTTTTTGGGCCGTTAGCTAACTAAAATTGCTCTTCCCGAGAGAGAGAGAGAGAGAGAACAGTTGGCTTAGGGCACTAAGAAGTGAACTTCAAGGGCATAATAGAGCCTACCATGTGTTGCTCCATTATATGTCTCTTTCCAGGCTAGTTCGTTAGAGGGAATCTTTACACTTTTGTTTTGTGTCAAATCGTGATTGTCTGTATGTATATGTAAGATTTTAGGTTAAATTCTTGTCTTTTGTGAAAAAAAATTCCGCTTTCTTTGGTTATGCCTTTTAAGAATTGTTTCTTGTTCTATGAACAACACAGTGCTTGGAAAATATAGTCCAAATTGCCAGAAGAGTGTTTTCTAATTAAAGCAACCGGCATCAGATGATGTTCCTTGGTAATATTCATGTCCTATACGGGAGATGTTGGACCAAGATTGAATAAAACATCTTCATTTTTTTTTAATATTCATCACTGGACTAAACTTTTTGTAGTTGTTAGAATCCTGGTACACATTGATGTGTCCTTTGTTTTTTCCGGCTTTTCACTAACTTGGTAAGAAATAAGAAATCTCTCCCGTGGAGAGAACTTGTGGGAGTTTCTATTAGCATCATACATCTGAATAAATTGATTTGCAGTGTATTGAGATCCTTGTTATGAATTCATTGACATGTTAAACTGTAGATAATGGCTTATTCACTCCGAGAGCAAGTGAGAGAAGCATTATGCCAAAATAACACGTGGAATCTAAATAATTAAAGATATTTTTTATGGCAGAACATGGTTGATATGGAGAGGGAGAGAGTGAGTACTTCGCAGGGCCATCACTTTTCTAAAACTCATGTATATGTTAATTAACGGAATTGGTTTTTTTCAAGAGTTCTCCTGATTCCTAGTATGGAGAGAGAGAGAGAGAGAGAGAGAGAGAGTCAGTCCTAGGTAAGATGGGTTGAAGAGTCAGCTGACGTTGGCTGACTATGGCTTCTGAAGTTTATTGCGTATATGTTCAAAGATTTGCGTAGATTTCTCCGAAGGAGTTTTCTAACCAATCTGTTAGGCAAGTGAATCTCTACAGTTGTCCTTATATGCACAACTGGCTCTATTTTTGTCTATATGAATATAATTCCTTTGCTTTGGTTTACCCGTTTCATGATTTATGTTAGTCATGTTGCAGGAAGAATTTAGTTTATATCAGCAACTTTGCTCTTTCATCTGAATTTATGGCATCATATTGGTTAGTTTGGGTTAGAACTAATAAAGCTGACCCAATTACATAGTCTAGGACTTATTTTTGGCCCCAAAAAAGGGTTTTCATTTCTTCAAATGTTAAGTTGAAGATACTTCAATTATTTCTTTGAATAGCTTTCCCTTAGCAATTTGAAGTCCCTATTACATGGCACATAATTGTCATAGTCGTAAAGCTTTCTAGCCGAGGACAAGCTTGTGCAGTGCCTAATGAGTTGGAACACTAGGCCAGCTGTATCTCGATATATTTTTCCCAAGAATCGTATGGCGAATCGCATCCTCTTAATTGACTGTCCCACACCAAATTTAGCTCAGACATCTAGTCGCTGGAGCAAGACAAATGGATCACTTCGGCACAATAACTGGTTTTTGATACATAATTCAAAATTCAAATTGTGATTCCTAAGATTGAGCTAATAATTCACTAAACTCAACCGCAATTCTTTAGTTACTTTGTTTTCAATTGTCCTTTATTTTGTTTTGACTTTGTAAACAAACACTTGCGCAGGTGTATAGAAATGGTACAACAACTCAATGAAACTTGATGCTTTTGACTCTGCAATTCATCATCGTTATATGGTATGCGAACCTCCAAATGCTCAAGCGAGTATTGATTCCATCATGGCCGAAAACATCTACCAGGTAACTGTCTTGTCTTCTGCCTCCACTGATGCCAAAAGCCCCACCCCTTCGCCATCAAAGTAGCTGTCCAAAATCCAGGAAAAGTACCAATTCAGTCCTAAATCTATTGTATTTGTACCAATTCAGTTCTAAACTTTTCAATTAGACCAATTTAGTCCTAAACATTTTCACATTGGTCACAATTCAATCCATTTGGCCAATTCAGGCAAGAAACAACTAACATAGATGCCGGCCGTCCTACGTGACATGACTGGTGCTGACTTGGATAATTTTTATTAATATTTTTATATTTCTTGAATCTTTTATCAAAATTTTTAATATTTCTTTTTTTTTTCCTTCTCCTTCCTCCTTTTCTTGTGGCCGGGTAGGATAGCCACGTAGGACGGCCAGCATCCACATGAGCAATTTCCGACCGCGTAGGACTGCTAGCATCTACATAGGACGGCTAGCATCCACATGAGCGGTTTCTAACCTAAATTAGCTAGATGGACTGAATTGGTACTAATGTGAAAAGGTTTATGGCTAAATTGGTCAAATTGAAAGGTTTATAACTAAATCGGTACTAATGTAATAGATTTTGGTAATTTTCCTCTCAAATCCCCATCGAGCTCTCGCCATTCAACTACACTTAATGGCGTGCCCAGTTCATGTCCTTGCTTGTGTGCCGTGATCTTTTGGGCTACATTGACGGCTTCCTCCCATAACTGAATGCTTGATTTGATTCTTTAAATTCTCAAATATTTTGCATGGTTTTGGATGCATTTTGATAGAAGTAGAACTTGACGTTTGGTGGTTTGGTCGTTGGGATTAGGAGTTCCCGAGAGAAACAAAATGATGCTGGTGGAATTTCTGAGAAGTTAGAAACTAATCTCTATAGTGTTATTGGCAAGTTAGTTAAGCTGAAACTGCAATGATGTCTTGGTTCCTAGTTGTCCTGTGCCTTTTGGTGGAGGTAACTTTGGAGTATGAGAAACTCGATGTGCTGACTTTGGAGGGAGAGACTGGCCAATGAACCGAAACACTTTTGAGTGTGAAATGTTTTCCCGGCTCAGCTTGTATGGCCTTGGCCAGTAGAAAACATAATCCGAGAATGATTTGCTACAAGCAAGGTTTGACCGAAGGGATGTCTTTTTCTTTGACTGATTCGTTAGCAAAGTGAATGCTTACAAATGTTTGTTATGGTGAAACTGATGGTCTTTTGAATGAACACATAGGACTCTATGCTGACCGTTTGTCTGTACTTGCTGCATTTTACTTCCATTGTAAAGCATCTTCGGATACTATTCCTCTCTTTCTAAGAACAACACCTTGTAAATATCAGCAAAAAACGCCACCAGAGTATTCTCTTGTCTAACCACGTCTCAAGCAATGACTTCTATTAGTTAAACAGGAAAATCTGGAAATATATCTGAGACAAAGAGGCAAGTTATTTCAATGGACCCTCTTGTAAAATGTTGAAATATATTTTAAGGTGCGCTTGCTGCTCATTATTGAGAAACTGAATAAATCTGACACTGAAATTTCCTAGTCATCACTCACAAGTATTTAAGTAAAAACAGAGCAAAGAAGTATCGGACCGGCTAATATGTCTAAAATGGATAACTTTAGCTCTCTTTTCCATGAAAGAAAATAAGGAAAACAACGTGTTTACTTTAAAAATCGGCAGAATTACAGGAAGAAGCTTGCCAAGAAGCTTGTGCTATTCATCCTCAGGAGATTTGTTCCTTGTGGAGTAAGTAAGGACTAGAAATAAGACAAAATGAATGGCTTCCCTGTTTCTAACCTTTTATCATTCTTCCTATACAATGCCTCCAGTGTCTACCTATCTTCTACTTGACAATGCTAATCCATTGTCATGAGCTTTCCTTGCTACCGACAGAAGAACTGCTGCAAAAACAAGATTGAGAAGTGAACTTAGCCACTTTTGCTGACAAAGAGCAATTAGTTGGTAACTCCTTCCTGGGGAATGATATGTTGTTATGATGGGAGCAAGTGGTGGAACGGCTTCCTTTCAACTTGTGCATCGCACAGCCGCAATTGCAATGGTATGGCCTCCTCTCGATCTCCACATCATTTATCGACAAGCATCCATCAAAGGCGCCATGAAGCATCAATTCAGCTGCTATGGTGGCCATTCTATTCTCTTGCAGTGATTCTTCTAGAGTTCTTCTTTTGTGTTAGAGAATATTTGCTATGAATCATTTGCAATCTTTTGGAAGCATTTATATAGAATTTGGGACTGGTGTACGGTAGTGGGTTGTAGGAGTTCTCTAGAGAGCAAACTTGGTATTGGTTGATTTCAAGACCTTGGTATTGGATGGTTACTAATTGTCGGGGGGAGAGAGAGAGAGAGAGAGAGAGATCTAGGGGTGAGAAGTGGCTTGGCTCGGCTCGATTGGCTTACAGTACTAGAAGTCAAATTCAAGAAGCTATTAGCTGCCAGCATCGATTTCTCCAGTAAGATGTCTCTTTCTACTTCTTTGGCTTAGTGAATACTTACAAATTTCTGTTATTGTGAAACTGTTAATATTATATATATATATATATATATATATCTAGTAATCTATGTTGACTTTGTCATTTCTGGAAATATTTGGTCCACCTATTTTGGTTGCGCCTTGCAAGAGTTGTTTCTTGTTCTACTTGTTGCATGCAAGATATAGTCCGGATCGCCTATATAGTTGATGAACTTAGGTTAAATAAAACTTTTTGTCATTTTATTTAGTTTCACATTAGAGATTTTAATTAAGTTTCCAATTATTAAGATGGTCATTGGTCACTGGTCTCTTTTGGAGGCATGTTCTTTGAGCATCAGTACTCTGGAACTCGAGCTCTTTCAACCCTAACTTCAGAAGGATTGTGTTCACTGCTCTTGAAGTGTGATTGGAGTTTAGGCTCTACTAACCCGAGAAGTCACTGAATTACCTACTTTGTCCATGTCAGGATAATATCTGTTTTTCCATACGGTTGACGTCTTGGAACATTTCTGCATGTTTTAATTCATGATAAGCATAGTCAAGTGAACCATCTTCTCTTTCATGTATAATTGGAAGATTTGGGATTGGAACCACAATTTCATGGGTCTTTTCTGTGTCCAAGTTTCTGCAAAAAGTACTTATTCTATACAACAGTTGAGGAAATTTGTAATACACCTTGGGTTGAACGGTTAAGTAACTATTCTTTTGTTATTATAAACTTAGAGTCATCTCATCCATGTTGCAATCCAAAGACAGAAACTAAAAACACCTCATTAGTAAATTCATAATTCATCTTAGGTTGATTGAGTGAGGATATATGTCCAAGATATTGTTGTTGTCCAGTTTTACCAGTGTTAGGTTTCATATGTAGAATGCGAGTGCAAAAAAGAATCCCAAATCAGATTGATTAAAGTAGAGCAATCAAAATATGTGGTTGCCATGACTAATCGGCCTAAGCTTTTGAGCGAAATTCAGTCCAATTAGGTATGTGAGAGATTATGTTTTGGCTTCCTCTTTTGAGTGGCTCTTATGTGGTATTAAACTTCTGTTGTGATTGTGAACAAGTTTTGCGTAGTCTTGTTGGCCATTGTTGAGAAACTGAGTAATTGGCATTGTGAGTGTTCGTAGTCACAATTCATGAGTATTCAACAGAAACCAGAGCAAGGAAGTTTACTTACTGACCAATATGTATGTAAAGTAGATGGATTTAACTCTCTATCCATGTAATTATATATGGAGAAGAATGCTTTTGCAATAGAACTCGGCAGAATTTACAGGAGGAATCTAGCAAAGAAGCTTGTGCTGTTTATCCTCTGGAGATTTTGTACCTTGAGGAGCACGTAAAGACAAGAAATGAGAAAGAACAAAAAGAATAGCTTCCCTTTTCTAACCCTTTTTTTTTTCCTAGCCTATCCCTCCAATATATGCCTATCATCTACTTTGAAAATGCTAATTTAAAATCAATTGCTGTCCTTGCTGTTAACAGAAGAACCACTGATAATGCAAGATTGAGATGAGAACTTGGAAGCTGCTGCAGACAAAGAGCAGTTGGTTGATAACTCCTTCCAGGGGAATGATATGCTGTTATGATGGGAGCAAGCAGTCCCATGACTTCCTTTCAGCTTGTGCAGCGCACAGCCACAATTGCGGTGGTATGGCCTACACTCAATCTCCACATCACTTACTAACAAGCTACCATCGAAGACATACCGAAGCATCATTTCAGCTGCTATGGTGGCCATTCACTTCTCTCTCAGTGGTTCTTCTAGATCTTGTAGTTGAATTTTGTTTGAGAATATAGCTAGTAATTTTTGAATCTTTCGCAAGCTCTCTGAATCATTTGTATAGAATTTGGAATGGGTGTATGCTAGTGGGTCATAGGAGTTCCCTAGAGAGTGATATTGGTCTTGGTTGATTTCAAGAGAATGTTGAAGCTGTTCCAAGGAGCTTTTTGGGCCGTTAGTTAACTATAATCGTTCTTCCCTAGGAATGCCGTTATATCTGATTGAGTGGTAGAGAGAGAGAGAGAGAGAGTCCTAGGTAAAATGGGTTGAAGAGTCAGCTTGCGTTGGCTGACTATGACTTTTGAAGTTTATTGCTTATATGTTTCAAAGATTCGCGTAGATTTCTCCAAAGGACTTTTCTAACAGATCCGTTAGGCAAGTGAATCCCTAGAATTGTCATTATATGCACAACTGGCTCTGTTTTGTTTATATGTATATAATTCCTTTGCTTTAGTTTAACTGTTTCTTGTTCTATGCTAGTCATTTTGAATGAAAATTTTAGTTTACGTTCAGCATCTTTGCTCTTTCATCTGAATTTATGGCATCAAAGTTTGGGTTAAAAATAATAATGCTGTACATACTTTAGGACTTCTATTTCTTTTTGGCCAAAAAAAGGGTTTTCTATTTCTTCAACAAGCAAGTTAAGTTAAAATATAGCTAATTATTTTCATATCTATTAATAGATATGAAAGTCGCGTATACTCTGGGAACATTTAGATAGAGCTGGAATCGCATATGTTAGAGAGGATGGATGTTCTCGAGAGAGCTTTGTGATTTTAGAATTGCCAAGATTCTTCTAATGTGGTGTTCTTGTCAAGTTAGTTAACAAGTACGCAATTTCCTAGGGATGCTGTAATTCCTTATACACAGAAAGAGAGGACTTCTTAGCTTGGCTTGGCTTGGCTTGTCTTTGGGCTTCGAAATTTCTATTAGTTGTTAAGGTAATAGCCAGCATAGATTTTTCCGAAGTGGGTATTCTAGTTCGTTAGTGTTGGATCTTAAAAATTGTTTGTTTTTGCTTGAAGGACAATGTTTGGAATGAGCAAGAGGATCTAGCCTTCGATGGTTTCATTTGACGAGGAAGAAAAGTCAATGAGTTTGGTTATTTCTAAACAACAGTTCCTTGTTCTAGGAAAGATGGAAGTGTGGGCGATGGATGCTAAACCCCTTCCATTTTCCAGAGTTCTCTGATTCGATTATCAACTGGCAATGAGAGGAGAGCTGCTAACATTTTTTTCTCAAAGATATGAGGAAAAAAAAATAGGGATAAGTGCATTGAAAGTCCTGAAAATTGTTATGAAAATGCAATTGAGTCTTTAAACTTTCAAAAAGTGCAATCAAGTCCTAAAACTTGTTACAGAATTGTAATTGAGTCCTAAAACTTTCAAAAAGTGTAATCAAGTCTTAAAAATTATCAAATTGATCTAATCAAGTCATTCCATTGATTGCATTTTTTTAAAGTTTTAAAACTCAATAGCACTTTTATAACAAGTTTTAGGACTTGATTGAACTTTTTGATAATTTTAAAACTCTATTCCACTTTCGTGACAAGTTTTAGGATTTCCAGCGCCCTTATCCCAAAAATAATAATAATAATAAGTCCTCTATTTTTTTAGTGTATATTACTTTTCGCCATAATGCAATTTTTTGCTCATGCATCCTCCGTTCTACTTGGTTGTGATGAATGGCTGACTGATGCAATGTGTGAATATTTCAATTTGATGGTTTTCACTGCCACACAAATTTGTTCAGAAAGTGTCCCCACAGGAGCAACCGTGCTGTGTGATTCCATCTTTGTTCTTGTATTTGATTTCTTGAGATTACACACTGTTGTCATATAAAAATAACACCTGGCTTATAGATGTGGTGCTAAGCAAGTCCTAGAAAATGTTTCCCTATTGAAGGAAGTTATCATTATCATGTTTTGACCTGCAAACTCAATTAACTTGACAAGAGCGAAAATGATGTCATAAATGATCCTCAAGTAAGTTGTTATTCCGTGAGTTTCAAATCCCACATACCTAATATTGCTTCAACAACCTGAAGTATAGGTGTTGCTGTCCGTTACAAGAGCATGGTGAAAGGGATAGTTCTTGTTGCTAAAATGAAAATAAGAAATAATTGGTAATAATGTGTATCAAAGCATAGGATCCTAAATGTTTGATATCTTTGAGCAGCAGTAGTTTCAGTGTTATGTACTTTTTGTGCACCATACTGTCCCATCATAGTAAACGCACTCTAGTTTGACATCATGACAAATTCAAGTGGCAGTGCAAGCCCTGGAACTACTTTAATGAAGTTCTACTGATCTGAATTGGCTTCTATATGTCTTGAAATTCAAAGACGGTATCCTCCGAATGCAGTTATAGAGAAGAGTACAAACTTGTCCTAACTGCAAGTCTTTGCATGGTTGTGGATGCATTTTGATAGAAGTAGAACTTGATTTCGGTTGTTGGGATTAGGAGTTCTCGAGAGAAAAAAAATGATGCTGGTGGAATTTCTGAGGAGTTAAACTATTCCCTCTTGTGTTCTTGGCCAGTCAGTTAGCTGAAATTGCAATGATGTCTTGATTCCTAATTGTCCTGTGCCTTTTGGTGGG
The DNA here is from genome assembly GCA_001662345.2 of Metrosideros polymorpha var. glaberrima. Lineage (NCBI taxonomy): Eukaryota > Viridiplantae > Streptophyta > Magnoliopsida > Myrtales > Myrtaceae > Metrosideros > Metrosideros polymorpha. The sequence continues at coordinate 1,969,945 of BCNH02000003.1, read as the reverse complement.
TGTAACTTTGGAGTTTGAGAAACTTAAGCAGCTTCGCTTGGTTAGCCATGAGTTGACATTGGAGGGTGAGACTGGCCCCGAATAAACCGAAACACTTACGAGTGGGAAATGTTTTCTCGGCTTGGCTTGTATGCCCTTTGCCGGTACAAAACAAAATCCAAGAATTATTTGCTACAAGATAGATCTGTCCAGAGGGATATCCTTTTCTTTGACTAATTTGTCAACGAAGTGAATGCTTACAAATGTTCGTTATGTTTAAATTGATGGTCTTCTGTTTGTACATCTAGGACTCTGTGCTGTTTGTCTGTATTTGTTACGTTTAACTTCCTTTGTAGACCACCTTTGGATACTTATTCCCTTGTTCTGAAAACAATATACCTTGTAATTATCAGCAAAAACGTCACCACAGTATTCTATTGTCGATCTGCGTCTCAATAAATGATTTTCCTCATCATCCTTTATCAGAGAGGATGAAATTTGGTTAGCATTAAAAGTCTTGCTTCTTCAATTATATAATGTTTATCTTGGAACCAATTTTCTAAGGTTTTAGAATCCTGCTGTATTGTGGTTGTTTTCTCAATGACTTAAATGGTCACCCATCTCTCCTTCCGGAGAAACACACAGCAAGTTCTATAAGTGTAACACACCTGAAATATACACTTCTGTAACCACAAAAGGAGGATAATTTTCTCCATTTCTGATAAAATATTCTTGGAAAATGTGCTACTAACCATTGGGAATTGCTATCTAGGGAACTGATTGACTGATTTATATCTCATGTCGAGAGAACTCTTGGCTGATCTGAAGCGTGCTAAAGTAGTTAGATGCTTTTGGGACATTTTCTCCCGCTCTTAGTTGATACGGATTTTGAATTTTATCGTACCTTCATTATTGACATTATTTGGCCACCCCAAGGGGCAAGGGCTACTCCTTTGTAATCAGCTTGTTACCATGGACAGGGGGACACTGCCATAGGACTAGCCGGGTGCTCTCAGAGGCTTGGACAACCAACCTCATAAGAGAAAAACCTAATGATCTCTTTTTGACTTTTCTTAAATTGAATATATTGTGTTTTCTGAATATTTCTTGTCTACCCCTCTCTCGACCTAGAGAGATCCTCTCTGTTTTTATTCTTTGTTATACGACTTTCTTCTCATAATGAGCAAACCAGGAAAAAAAGAATCCCTCTTCATAGTCCCTTTTAGGATCTACCTTAAAATGCAATAACAAAAGTAATGATATATGATAATGAAATTTATATGGAATAAAGAGATGCGGAGGAGAGGCTTTCCTGGAAATGTTTGTTAGTTAAACAGGATAATCTGGAAATATTAGTGAGACAGGGGAAGTTATTTCAATTAACCTCTCTGTTGTTTTCTTTATTTGTTTATTTCCTGTTATATTTCACTGAAATAATAGCTATCACCATGATGATTTGGGGAAAAAAGCTCTTAAATGCTACTGTATTTTTAAGGTCACCTTCCATAAAATTGTTTCTCTTTATGAGATCAAACTAGCTTTGCAGTACAGTGTCCCAATGTCATTGTTGCCATTGTTGCCACAAACTGGCAAGGAAGTTTACTTACTGGCTAATATATATGTCAAGTGGATAAATTCAACTCTCTATCCCATGTAACTATAAAAGGAGAAGAATTTATGTGCAATAGAACTGGGCAAAATTTACAGTAGGAATTTAGCAAAGAAGCTTGTGCTGTTTTTCCTCTGGAGAATTTGTACCTTGAGGAGCACGTGAAGACAAGAAATAAGAAAGAATAGCTTCCCCGTTTCTAACCTTTTTCTTCTTTCCAATCCATTCCCTCCAATGTATACCTATTATCTACTTGACAGTGCTTATTTAATGTCATTTGATGTCCTTGCTGCTGACAGAAGAACCACAGACAATGCAAGACCGTAAAGATAACTTGGAAGCTGCTGCGGACAAAGAGCAGTTGGTTGATAACTCCTTCCGGAGGAATGATATGTTGTTGTGATGGGAGCAAGCAGTCGAATGACTTCCTTTCAACTTGTGCAGCGCACAACCACAATTGCGGTGGTATGGCCTACGCTCAATCTCCACATCATTTACTAACAAGCTTCCATCAAAGACATGCTGAAACATCATTTCAGCTGCTATGGTGGCCATTTGCTTTCTCTCTCAGCAGTTCTTCCGGATATTCTTGTTTGGTTTGTGTGTGTTGGTTTGTTTGAGAATATAGCTGGTAATTTGTGAATCTTTCGCAAGCCCTAAGAAGCATTTATATAGAATTTGGAATTGGTGTATGCTAGTGGGTCATAGGAGTTCCCTAGAGAGTGATATTGATCTTGGTTGATTTCAAGAGAATGTTAAAGCTATTCCAAAGAGCTTTTTGGGCAGTTAACTAAAATCATTCTTCCCGAGGAATGCTGTTATTCCTAATTGCATGGTAGAGAGAGAGAGAGAGAGAGAGAGAGAGAGCAGTTGGCTCGGGTCGGCTTGGCTGGCTTATGGCACTAAGAAGTGAACTTCGAGGACGTAATAGAGCCTAGCATATATTTCACCAATATATGTCTCTTTCCAATCTAGTTCGTTAGAGAGAATCTTTACACTTTTGTTTTATGTGAAACCGATGATTTTCTGTATGAATATGTAGGATTTTAGGTTAAATTCTTGTCTTTTCTGGAAATTTTTACACAAGCACTTGGGCAAGTGCTTTTCAACTTGTGCAGTGCACAGCCACAATTTCCGTGGAATGGCTGGTGCTCAATCTCCACGTCATTCAGTGATAAGTTCCCTTCAAGCACACAACGAAGAATCATCTCAGCAACTAAGGTGGCCATTATCTTCTCAATCTCCCTTTCTCCTTAGCTTAGTGCTGTTCGTGTTTGACTAAAGTTGTTGTCTCTTTGAAGTTTCGAAAGCATTGTATAGTCTGGGAGCATTTGTATAGAGCTGGAAATAGCATACGTTAGAGAGGATGGATGTTAACGAGAGAGAGCTTTGTGATTTTAGAATTGCCAAGATTCTTGTTGCGTGGTGTTCTGGTCAAGTTAGTTACGCCATTTCCTAGGGATGCCGTGTTTCATAGTTAAGGTCAGAGAGAGAGAGAGAGAGAGAGAGATTTTGTTGGCTAGACTTGGTTTTGGCCTTTGAAAGTTCCAAAAAGGTCAAAACAGCATAGATTTTTCCGAAGTGGGTATTCTAATTCGTTAAGTATTGGATCTATAAAGATGTTTGTTTATGCTTAAACGACAATGTTTGGTAAGAACAAGAGGATCTAGCCTTTGATGTTGTCATTCGACCGGGAAGGAAAATTTTGGAAATTAGGTTATTTAGAAACAACAGTTCCTTGTTCTAGGAAATATGGAACTCTAGGCGATGGATGCTAAACCTCTTCCATACCTAGTGTTTGCTTCAACAACTCGAACTATACACGTTGCTGTCCATTACAAGAGCATAGTGAACTAAAAAGAAAATAAGCAATAATTAGTAATAAAGTGTATCAAAGCATGGGATCCTTAAGTGTTTGATATCTTTGAGCAGCAGTAGTTTTACTTCTATGCACTTTTTATGTGCACCGTATTGTCCCATAATAGCACTCGCACTGTAGTTTGACATCATGACAGATTCAAGTGGCAGTGCATGCCCCGGAACTACTTAACAAAATAGATTCTGATGAAGTTCTGTTGTTCTGAATTGGCTTCTGTATGTCATGAAACTTAGAGACGGTGTCTTTTTCTTTCTTCTTCTGTTTTCTTTCTTAGTTTCTTGTCTGGTTGTGTTATGTGATGGTTATTTATAAATGAATGCCTAATTTGTTTCTTTAAATTCTCAAATAAACAGAAACAGTTTGGGAGTGAAATCCAAGAATTGTTTGCTACAAGCATGATTTGACCCAAGGGATGTCTTTTTCTTGACCAATTTGTTGGAAAGTGAATGCTTACAACTGTTCGTTATGGTAAAACTGATGGTCTTTTGTATGAACATGTAGGACTCTATGCTGACAGTTTGTCTGTATTTCGTACATTTAAATTCCTTTGTAAACCACCTTTGGATACTATTTCTCTTGTTCTAAGAACAATACCTAGTAAATATCAGCAAGAACGCCAACAGAGTATTCTCTTGTCTAACCAAGTCTCAGTAAATGAATTTCCTCAGCAAGTTTTCATGCCCTTTATCAGAGAGGACGGAATCTGGTTAGAATCTTCAATTATTTAGTCATTTATGTTGGAACCAATTTCCTATAGCTTCTAGAATTCTGCTGCATTGTGGTTGTTTCCTCAACGACTTTTTCTCTATTTTGAGGCTCTAATAAGAAATTAAATGGCCACCCATCTCTCCTTTGAGGGAAATACAGGGCAAATTCTATAATTTCAAGACATCTGAAACATACACTTCTTTAACCACAAAAAGAGGATAATTTTCCCCATTTCTCATATAATATACTTGGAATTTGTGCTACTAACCATTGGAAATTACTATCTAAGGAACTGATTGACTAATTGATATCTCATGTCAAGAGAAAATTTAGTTGATCTGAAGCGTGCTAAAATAGTTAGACATGTGCCCTCTCTTCCATATCAAGCATACATTGGGACATTCTCTTTTGCCAATAGTTTATATGGCTTTTGAATTTGCTGTAGCTTCAGTATTAACTTTATTTGGCCACCCCAAGGGGCAAGGGCTGCTCCTCTTGGTATTAGCTTGTCACATCTCTTTGTGTGTTTTCTTAAATTGAACAAACTAAGTTTTCTCAATTGTACATATCTACTCCTCTCTAGTCCTAATGTGGACCCTAGCCCTACAATGCATTTCTCCCTTCTCATAATCCTCTTTTTCTTTGCTGTATGACTTTCTTCTCATAATCAGCAAACCAGAAAACAAATTGCTTTTTGTATTCCCCTTTAGAAAATACCTTAAAATGCAACAATAAAATGAATAATATATGATAATGCAATTTGCATGGAAATAAAGTGATGTGGAGAAGAGGCTTTCTGGGAAATCTTTATTAGTTACAGAGGAAAATTTGGAAAAGAAAAAAAAAGCCGTAAAATGTTATAATATATTATTAGATTCTTATATCACCAGTATTCAAGATGAGACAGCGCACAGGAAGTCCACTGATAGTTCAGTATATATGACAATTAGATACAATTTAATTTTCTCCGACACTCTTGAGATTTCCTAGTCACAATTTACGAGTCTTCAAAGAAAGACAGAGCACAGAAAATTGCAACTGGCTAATATATATGCCAAATGGCTAACTTTAGCTCTCTTTTCCATGACAGAAAATTGGAGAATAGTGCGTTTACATCAAAACTCGGTCAAATTTATAGGAAGAAGATAGCAAAGAAGCTTGTGCTATTAAACTCCGGAGATTTTGTTCCTTGAGGAGTAAGTAAGGACTAGAAATAAGAAAGCACAGAATGAATGGCTTCCCTGTTTCTAACCTTTTATCATTCTTCCTATACAATGCCTCCAATCTCTACCTATCTTCTACTTGATAATGCTAATCCACTGTCATGTGCTACCTTGCTACTGACAGGAGCACTGCAAATGCAAGATTGAGAAGAGAACTTGGCGGCTGTCGTGGACAAAGAGCTATTAGCCAATAACTCCTTCCTGGGGAATGATACGTTATTATGACAGGAGCAAGTCGTGGAATGACCTCCTTTCAACTTGTGCAGCGCACATCTGCAATTCCGATGGTACGGCCTCCTCTCAATCTCCACATCATGTATCGACAAGCATCCATGAAAGACACCGCGAAGCATCAATTCGGCTGCTATGGTGGCCATTCTCTTCTCTTTCAGTGATTCTTCTAGATCTCTTGTTTGGTTCTGTTGGTGTGTTTGAGAATATTTCTGTGATGATGCTGTGAATCATTTGTAATCTTTTGGAAGAATTTATATAGAATTTAGGGCTGGTGGATGCTAGTGGGTGTTAGGAGATCTCTAGAGGGAGACCTTGGTATTGGTTGATTTCAAGACAAGGTTCATAGTGTTCCTAGCAGGTTTTTGGGGTGTTAGTTAACTAACTAAAATTGTGTTTCCCGAGGGATCTGGGATTCCTAATTGTCGGAGAGAGAGAGAGAGAGAGAGAGAGGTGAGAAGCGGCTCAGCTCGGTTTGGCTGGCTCAAAGTACTAAAAGTCAAATTCAAGAAGCTATTGGCAGCCAGCATTGATTTGTTCAATGAGATGTCTCTTTCTAATTCGTTGGTGTGGTGAATACTTTATGTGTGTGTGTGTGTATATATTTTCTGTGTTAACTTTGTCTTTTCTGGAAATTCTGGTCCACTTACTCCGGTTGCGCATTGCAAAGGTTGTTTCTTGTTCTAGTTGTTGCATGGAAGATATAGTCTGAATCGCCTGTAGAGGTGACAAACTTAGGTTAAATAAAACTTTTGTCATTTCACTTAGTTTATATTCGAGCTTTTAATTAATTTTTCAAGAACTAAGATGGTCAATGGTCGCTGATTTCTTAAGAAGGAGAACATCGCGGCAGGTTCTTTGAGCATCGCCAATCTGAAATATGAGCTCCTTCAACCCGAACTGCCAAAGAATTTTGTTCACTGCTCCTGAAGTGTGATTGGACCCTAGCTTCTACTACCCCGAGAATTCACTGAATCACCTATTTTGTCCAAGTCTGGCTAATATCTGTTTTTGCATACTGTCAACGTCTTGGAACAGTTCTGGCTGATTAAATCATGACAAGAATTGTAGACCGCACCCTCTTCACCATCGTGTAGTTCTTCTATATAACAATCGAGTAAATTTGTAATTCATCTGGGGTATGAACGATTAAGCTATTCTTTTGTTATTGTAAACTCATAGTCATTCCATCCATTTTAGCAGTACTAAGGCTGAAACTAAATACATCTCATTACTCAATGCGTAGTTCACTTTAGGTTGACTGGGTGAGGATTTGCGTCCAAGATATTGTTGTTATCCAGTTATATCAATGTTGTTAGGTTGCATGTATGGAATGCGAGTGCGAAAAAGAATCTCAAATCAAATTGATCAGAGTAAAGTAGGGCAATTAAAATATGTGGTGGAAGTAACTAAATTGGCCCAAGCTTTCCAGTAAAATTGAATCCAACTAGGTATGTATAAAAGATTATATGTTTTGGCTTCCTCTTGTGAGCGGCTGTGATGTGGTATTAGACTTCTGTTATACATCCCAACTAGTTATAAGTACCCTTGCTGGCCATTGTCTAGAAACTGATTAAATCTCACATTGTGAGAATTCGTAGTTACAACTCATGAGTATTCAAGAGAGAACAGAGTAAGGAAGTTTACTAGCTGGCAAGTATGTATGTCAACATGACAAACTTTAACTCTTAATCCCGTGTAATTACATAAGGAGAAGAATAAGTTGCAAAGGAACTCGACAGAATTTACAGGAGGGACCTAGCAATGAAGCCTGTGCTGTTTATCCTCTGGAGATTTTGTACGTTGAGGAGCACGTAAAGACACAAGAAATAAGAAAGAACAAAAAGAACAGCTCCCCTGTTTCTAACCTTTTTTCTTCTTTCCTATCCAATCCCTCCAATATATACCTATCATCTACTTGACCATGCTAATTTACTGTCAACTGCTGTCCTTGCTGCTGACAGAAGAACCTCTGACAAAGCAAGAGTGAGAAGAGAAATTGGAAGCTGCTGTGGACAAAGAGCAGTTGGTTGATAACTCCTTCCAGGGGAATGACATGTTGTTATGATGGGGGCAAGCAGTCGAACGACTTCCTTTCAACTTGTGCAACGCACAACTGCAATTGCGGTGGTATGGCCTACGCTCAATCTCCACATCATTTACTAACAAGCTTCCATCAAAAACACACCGAAGCATCGTTTCAGCTGCTATGGTGGCCATTCGCTTCTCTCTCAGCTGTTCTTCTAGATCTTCTACTTTGGTTTTGTGTGTTGGTTTGTTTGAGAATACAGGTGGTAATTTGTGAATCTTTCGCAAGTCCTGGGAAGCATTTATATAGAATTTGGAATCGGTGTATGCTAGTTGATCATAGGAGTTCCCTAGAGAGTGATATTGTTCTTGGTTGATTTCAAGAGAATGCTGAAGCTGTTCCAAAAAGCTTTTCGGACCGTTAGTTAACTAAAATTGTTCTTCCCGAGGAAGGCCGTTATTCCTGGTTGCATGAGAGACAGAACAGTAGGCTCCGGTCAGCTTGGCTGGTTAAGCGCACTAAAAAGTGAACTCCAAGGACGTTATAGCGCCTAGCATATATTTCTCCAATAATACGTCTCTTTCTAGGCTAGTTCGTTAGAGCGAATCTCTACACTTTTGTTTTTAATTCTTGGCTTTTCTGACAACTTTTCTGCTTTCTTTGGTTAGGCCTTTGAAGAACTGTTTCTTGTTCTATGAACGGTACTGTGCTTGGAAAACATAGTACAAATACCCAGTAGAGTATTTTCTAATTTAAGTATGATTTTCCTCGGTAATATCCATGTCCAATATGAGATATGTTGGACCTAAATTGAATTAAACATTTTCGTTTTTTTTTAAGTCAATCCATTGCCTTTTTCTATTAATTTGGATCGTGGAGTAATGCGATCTTCTTTCAGATCATCCTAATGATATACATCTGAATGAATTGATTTGCAGTGTATTGAGATCCTTATGGTGAATTTGTTTACATGTTAAATTGTAGATATTGGCTTTCTAATGGAGAACATTGTTAAAATAGAGAACGAGAGAGAGAACTTTCCAGGGCCATCACATTTCTAAAACTCACTTACAAGTTAATTGTTTTTTCAAGAGTTTTCCTGATTCCTAGCGATGGAGAGAGAGTCCTAGGTACAATGGGTTAAAAAGTCAGCATGCGTTGCGACTATGGCTTCTGAAGTTTATAACATATACGTTCCAAGATTGGCGTAGATTTCTCCAAAGGACTTTTCTAAGGAATCCGTTAGGCAAGTGAATCCCTAGAAATGTCCTTAATGGCACAACTGGCTCTGTTTTGTCTATATGTATGTGCTCCCTTTGCTTTGGTTTAACTGTTTCTTGTTCTATGCTTAGTCATTGAAATTTAGTTTATATCAGCAACTTTGCTCTTTCATCTGAATTTATGGCATCATATTGGCGAGTTTGGATTAGAACAAAGGATTTTCATGTCTTCAACAAGCATGTTAAGTTGAACATGCCTTATTATTTTCTAATTCTTTAAATAACAAAAGGTGTAAAGTTCCGAGTTTGGAACACTCGCTTAGCAATTTAAAGTCCCATTACATGGCACGTAATTGCCAGCCTTATCTTGACAAATCTTTCCGAAGAACAATGTGGCGAGTCACATCCTTATAATTGACTGTCCCACACTCAATTAAGCTTAGGCATCCATTCCCTAGAGCAAAACATGCAGAATACTTCAGCATAACAAATAATTTTAATCTACCATGGCAATTATCAGGAGAGCCACATCAACTCCTTATGCTCTCGACCAGTTTGTGCGCGATCCTTAAAGATGACAATCATCACATTGATAGATTCCAATACAAACACCCTGACTCTACTATCACGAGCCAATTGTATCAACCCTTCCGTATGGGCATAGGAGAAATTGGACGTGTGACACTCTCCCCTATCCAATTTCCGCAGCACCCTTATTGCAGGCTATTTTGTCACTTCTTTGTGTTTTTCAACCCTCACCACCACTCCCTTGGGACTTACGTGAATGGCAAAAGCTCGTCCATCTGAATAGGCCACTCCACTCCATCGGTTCCATCCCCAGGTCAATGTTCGCGAATCTCCAGTCACTTGTGCTCTCTCAAATAAGTGTGGCATCTCAAGCCAACTGCGCTCCCTTGGTAAAACTCTACGTAAACTTACAAAAATTGATTGCTGTGAATATTTATTTTGTTATAATTTTCTACATATTACTTTCTTTTCCATTCTTTTTGAGAAAATTCATGTCGACACCAACATATAATAAATATAGTCTTAGACCTGTGCACCGCACATGTATTTTACTAGTTTCACATAAAAGTGAAATCTTCAACAAAAGTTGATAAATCAAAATAAATGAAATAAATTATGGTATGTTGCTCAAATAAGGGTTAAGTACTTGGAACAACGGAAAAAGAAAGTTGGTAAATAAATTTGTAATTTGATATAAAAGTTGATACTTAAGGAAAAATTGGTATAGTCATTCGAAATCAATCAAACGAATGAAACTAGGTCGTAACTTAATCAATGAAACGACATTACCTCTCTCAAATCAAAGTTGATAATTTTGTAACAGAGTTGATAGTTTAACTTAGCAATTTGCCGGAACTGGTGGTAATTTGGGAACAATTAATTAATTATTACTAATTGAATATAAGTGTTTGTTGCTCCATAACAAAATACCGGATAAGTAATCAACGGGTCACTTACCAACGGTAGAAAGTTTCTAGAAATACATGATTTTTCTTTCCCTCTTTCCCCCAACGAAATGATAGACATCTCTTTGTGATCTTCTGTATTCTGTGTGCGGGAGGTTTCAAGGAAAACGGATAGTTTTTTTTTTTTTTTTGGTCGGCCGAAAATGGATAGTTGATTAATGAGGAAATGTAATATAAAACTCTCTTACCAAACCATTGAGACTAAGACTACTTGTAGGGGAAAATTACCAAAAAAGTCATGAATCTATTGGAATTGTGTCAATTCAGTCCTAAATTCTTCTTCTTTTTGGGCCAATTTGAGTCCCAAACCTTTTACATTCATGTCAATTCAGTTCATCCGATCAATTTTGGCCAACCAGTGCTGACATGACACGGTCAGCATTAACGTAGATAAATTTTAATAATATTTTAATATTTTATCAAATTTATTAATTTCTTTTTTTCTTTTCTTTCTCTTTCCTATTTTTTCTCACCTTTCTTCTTCCTCCGACCAATTGCCAGACCTCGGCAACCAGCCAAAGGTGAGGGTCGGCGGGGGCGAGCTTCGCCAGAGACCAGCGAGGTCAACCTCGCCGGCTCTTACCTTTGGCCGGTCGCCGAAGGAAGGGAAAAAAATAATGAGAAAAAAGAAAATAAAAAGTAAATAAATTCGAAACAATATTAAAATATTATTAAAATTTGTTCACGTCAGCGCATGTCGGTCAAATCGGCCGGATGGACTGAATTGGCACAAATGCAAAAGGTTTAGGACTCAATTGGCAATAAAAAAAAAAGTTTATGATTGAATTGACACAATTGCAATAGGTTTATGACATTTTTTGTAATTTCTTCCTACTTGTAAGTATGCCAAATTGTGAATTTGCGGGCAATTACATAACCATTGAAAATATCTTTGATATTAGATTGGTGCGCCTCGTTCTCATATACATGCAAATTTTCGCTGCTTCGTACTAAATGCCAGAAAAACATTAAAGACAAAATAGTAGACTTATTACCCAAAAAAAAACTAAGAAATATTTGGTTTGAGGATGGAGAGTGAGAGAGAAAACAGAATACTGGTCATTGGATGCAGCTTCCGCTTGTTAATACAATTCCCCTATGAAATACCAAAACAACCGAAGCTCTGGCTCTTGCTTCCTAGGAACTCAACATTTATAGCTTGAACTTTCAATTGCTAAGCTTAAAAAATTTGGTCAGGATTAGGGATCCTAAGGATTAGTTTTAGGAATCACAAAGTGAATATTTAATCAAGCGGCTAAAAGAGAATTGCAGATAAACAAAATGTTTAATGCATGGTCTCTGGTTGATCTTCCCGTAGGCTTGTGTAAAGCACCTTTGCTCACCGTCGTTGAGAAATAAAATGCTAGTACTAAGTGGGAAGGGCTACTCAACTTGATCTTTTCAATAGATAAATTTGACTTCCCTTGAAATGTGAAAGAAAACAAGGAGAAGAATGTGCATACACATAAAATTATTGAATTTACAGGAGGAAGATAAAGAAGAAGCCGGCGCTACCAATCCTCTGAGGTTTTGTTGCCTCGAGGAGCACTGATCCTCTGTTTCTGACCTTCCTGTTCTCCTCCAGCCATATAACGCCTCCAGTGCATGCCTACTGTCTAGTCGACAAAGCTAATTCACTGTCATGTGCTGTCCTTGCTACTGATGGAAGAACCGTTCGACAGGGAAGAATGAGGAGAACTCGGAAGCTGCCATGGACAAAGAGCAATTACCGGATGACTCTCTCTTGGGGAATGACATGTTTTTATGATGAGAGCAAGCGGTTGGGTGGTCGCCTCTTAACTTGTGAAGTGCACACCCGCAATTGCGATGGTAAGGCCTCCGCTCGATCTCCCAATCAATCATTGGCAAGCTTCCATCTACGACACACCGAAGCAGTGTCTCAGCTGCTATGGTGGCCATTCTCCTCTCTTTCTTCCTTCTAAAGTTCCTCTGTGCTTCCTCTTATGCGTTGGCAATTTGAGATCAAGACTATTTGGTGTCTAAAGTTTTTTGTTGTGAATCAGTTGAGTGCCTTGGGGAACATTTAAATAGGAGTAGGAAGAGATGGACGATAACAAATTGTGGGAGTTCTCTAGAAAAGAGACCTCGGTTTTTGGTAAAATTCAAGAAATGTCTTAATTTGGCTTCGAGTGTTCTTGTCTGATTAGTTAACTAAGAACGGATTATTCGAGGGTTTTCTTGATTCCTAACTATGAGAGAGAGAGAGAGAGAGAGAGAGCTCTTAATATGGCTTCAAATGTGAGCTCGGCTTGGCTGGCACGCGGCTTTTGTAGTTCATTTTCAATATGTAGATTCTTGTACTGGCTTAGACTTCTCCGAAGAGCAGCGTCTCCTTTAATTATTTCATTAGCCAAGTACAATGTATGTTTTGGTACTAATTATTAATGTACGAATTATTGCTCCGAACACATAGTAGATGGTTAAGTTATTCCCCATTAGCATTTCCGCCAAATTGCTTCTTCAATCGTATGATTTTCTTTTCTTTTTTTTTTCTTTTTTGGTATATGTTTGGGAAATATCTGTCTTCTTCTGCAGACAAACTCATCAATAATGAACATCGCCTCCAGTGTAAGGCATCGACAATGAAGACCAGGAGGGCATACCTGTCAGATTTCATCTTGTATTTACTTCTTTTTATCTACAATAGCCGACATCGATTATTAGATTAATTGGTGTTGATCCATGCCAATGCTAAGATGATGAAGGGTGAAATCTCTCAAGTTGATAATTGTTTTTACCGACAAACATGAGGTTAACCTAAACATACTAGAAGAAGAATGATGTATGAGGAATATAATGGTCTGAGAAAGAAGATGAATATTACCTTTAACTTGTTCTCGTTTCATCTTAGCTGGTCATAAAAAAAAACCCGGCAAAAATGCACTTCTTTTAATAGACATAGAGATGACTGATGAGTTAGAGCATCCAAAGAGTTTGATAATTCCACAGATTTTAAGTATAAAAGACCATTGAAGTGAGCATATCTATTTTTTCCATGTTGGTCATAAATTTGAAGAAAAAGGAGGGGCTAAGAAGATGCTTCCATATATTTTCTACAGTACGCACTGTGTTTTACAATGGGTGAATTGGCATTACTTATTCTCTAAATGGCTATTTGTCCTTGAGGAGCCATCAAGGCTATGAAAGGACAAAAAACAGAATGGAAAGGAAAAAGAAATTCGTCCTGATTCCTGACCTTTCCTCCCCTATGTTCACCACATATCCCGCTCCAAAATGTACACATCATTGTTCCGCTGAAGCTGCTTCACAGGGGTCTTTTATACTTACTGACAAGCTGCTAACTAACGGGGAAGACGGAGAAGAGAAATTGGAAACTACCACTGATAGACAAGAATCCCTCCATGATTCTTTTCTGGGGTATGAAACATTGCCATGTCTATCACAAGCACTTGGACAAGTGCCTTTCAACTCGTGCAGTGCACAGCTGCAATTGCGGTGGTATGGCCGGCGCTGAATCTTCATGTCAGTCAGTGATAAGCTTCCTTCCAGCACGCACTGAAGCATCATCTCAGCAACTAAGGTGGCCATTGTCTTCTCGATCTCCCCTTTGTCTTAGCTTCTAGCGTGTTCGTGTTTGACTAAAGTTGTATCTTTGAAGTTTTGAAAGTCGTATACAAGGGAGAATTTATATAGAGCTGGAAATAGCGTAACTTAGAGAGGATGGTGTCCTCGAGAGAGAGCTTTGTGATTTTAAAATTGCCAAAATTCTTGTGGTGTTCTTGTCAAGTTAGTTAACTAGTTCGCAATTCCCTAGGGATGCTGTGATTCCTTATACACACAGAGATCTCTTGGCTTGGCTTGGCTTTGGGTTTGGGTTTTGAATTTTATATTTTTAGTTAAGGTCGTAGCCAGCATAGATTTTTCCGAAGTGGGTATTCCAATTCGTTAAGCATTGGATCTTAACAAATGTTTGTTTATGCTTGAGGGACAATGTTTGGTATGAACAAGAGGATCCAGCCTTTGATGTTTTCTTTCAACGAGGGGGAAAAATTTATGAATTAGGCTATTTCCAAATAACAGTTCCTTGTTCTAGGAAAGATGGAAGCCAGGGCGATGGATCCTAAACCCCTTCCATTTTCCAGAGTTTGTGCTGCTTGTCTTCCATCACTTTCTACAGAGTTTCCTTCATTATGTCGTCAATGTGAATATGAATGTTGTGATGAGAAGAGAGATTCTAATCGAATGGCATTGGGAGAAGGGCTGCTAATATATTGTTCTCAAAGATATAAGTTAAAAAAAATCCTTTATTTTTTAATGTGGATTTGCTCATGCATCCTTTGTATTACTTGGTTGTGATGAATGGCTAGCTGATGCAATGTGTGAACTCTTCTTGCAAAATGGGAAGGATTTTCATTGCCACACAAAATTTTACAGAAAGCTTCTGCAGAGGAGCAACCGCGCTGTGCAATTGCATTTTTGTTCTTGTAATTCTTTTGCGGCGATTACACACTTTAATAGAAAAAAAGCACCTGGCTGATAGATGTGCTGCTAAACGAGTCCTAAAAGATGTTTCCCTATTGAAGGATGTTCTAATGGTAACCCACCCTCCTCTCTTTGAAACAAGGGGTTTTTACCTGTGAATTTGGTTAAATTGATAAGAACGAAAATGATGTCATAAGTGATCCTTGAAGTAAGTTGTTATTTGACGAACTTCAAATCCCACATACCTGATATTTGCTTTAACAACTTGGTTGCGGTTTGTCACAAGAGCATAGTGAAAGGGCTAATTTTCATTACTAATAAGAAAATAAGAAATGATCCTAAGTATTTGATATCTTTGGGTGGCAAGAGTTTAGTGTTAGGTCTACTCCCGCTTAATTAAGATATGAAGTCTGACACTCATGCATTGTTACACCACAACGCCCACAGCTCGGAAATTACGACCAACTTCATCCATCAAACATGGGAACAGATTTGGAGCCCCCACTAATCTACCAATGACTCTGATACCAATTTGTTAGCAGAAGTCCAATATATTTCACTAGGGGAGATCACCTAGAGTGTCACGCCCCAGCCCTCGAGCGCGCGACCATCCCGATGTTTCTCTTCTCTTGGGTCATTAGAAATGCGACGTCCCAGGACGCGTTGTCGACCCATTCATTTTATCTTTTGATTTACGCATACGGAAGCGAAAACAAACACCCGACTTTAGGGATAGCAAGAAAACAGCCAAACAAAACACATTTTTATTAATAAACCGGTTAACCCTGGGAAGTGTATAATTACAAGCCCTCACATCGAGGTTCGGGTTAACCTATCTCCTCTACGCAAAGGCACCTTCAACTGCACCCGACGACTTTCCAGCCTAAGGTCCTGAAATACGGTTAACAACAACGAGTGAGATAAAATCTCAGTAAGTCAACCGCCTAAGCCTCGCGTAGGATACCAATTCACCTAGGGCTTGCCCTAAACATGCAACTTCAAGTCGATGGCAGATCAATAGCGAGTAAGGCTCGCTCTACGCAACTTAGAACGGGTTCGAGCAACCCACTCACTGATCAATCAACAAATCACAGGCGTTCTTACCTTGCCTTGGCACATACGCACGCCCTGCATATTATCAGTTATAATCGCATGCTAAAACAACGCATCGGTCAAGACATGAAGTCAGACAAAATCTCATTTCCTCTTGCCATTTCACCACGCACTCATGAAACGTGCTCATTCCATAACCCGTCGTCACAACCCGCATAAAGTTCGTGCCTCAGGTGTACGACGTCGCCACTACCCGCGTAAAGTTCACGCCTCAGGTGTGCGACAGTTGGCCTCGTTAGGCTCAACTA
>BCNH02000003.1:1913093-1944617 GCA_001662345.2 Metrosideros polymorpha var. glaberrima | reverse complement strand
ATTTAGGAAATGGATTGAAATTACAAAGATATTCTAAAATCTGGACAATAGTGTAATTATGAAAACTTCTGATAATGCTAAAAAATGATTTGACATTATTATGAAAAATTCAAGGACTAGATTGAACAAATAAAAAAGTTTAAGGACTAGATTGAACATTTAAGAATAGTTCAAGGACTACGTTAATCAAATTAAAAGTCTAATAATAGCATTGCACATTTGGTCAGAGCTAAGAAACTGTTAGTGTCATTTTGGAATGATAAGTCCCCATCTAATGTGGTATTTTTCGTTAAATTGAGAAGAAATGTCCAAGTCCATCAATATATCCAATTGGATACATTTTCACTTAAAAGACTAAGTGAGTAAGTTGTGAGCTAAGTGTGATTATCAAATTTTAGACTTTTCTGACACAAATTATACGTGCATCTCAATAATCTTTCCCGTACGTGTGACCTCAATGTTAATATACTCCCCTTCAATTCAGATATATTCTACATTAAAATGTCTCAACTTAAATCTCCACTTTCTTGCATATGACAACTACAACAACAATACATTGAAATAGATTGGGGGCCAAACCTTTCATCGATTTTATTCGAATCCTCCTTTCTTTCCAAAAAAGGGAAGAAGAAGGATCTTCTTTGGTGGATCCCTCTTGTTTATGTTTAGTCCCCTTCATTTCAAAAGTTGTTTCTATTACTAGATATGTTTCTTCCTCCTCACACCAATTAATTATTGGCTTTGATACCATTTGCTTTCAATACATTTATATGAGGAAATCGCCAAGGGAATGGTTAAGAGTGAGCCCATCAACAATTGTACCCACATTTCCTAAAAAACTTAAACCAATGAGTTATTGGCCAAAAAAAATTATTATGCTCTATACCACACCAATTTTCAAAAATTGAATTATTCTGATATAACTCACACTGTATCTCTATAAATTACTGTTAAATGTGGAGGTGGACTCAATATGTGTTTTTCACGTGTATCTCAATTAATGACCTGTACACGTTAAACCAGCTACTCCACAGAGAGATGATTTGTCCATCTCTGATAGGACACCTCGAGGGGTGGACCTTGACTTGTTTCCCCCCATTAAATTTAAAACGTGAGTACATCGTAGAAAGATAAGAAATCAGTGTCATCAGATCTGTCATTCTTCTGCGGTGGTTTCGCATATTCGATTAATCTTGTTTTCAGTTTTCATCCTCTTAGAGATTCTGAAGATGAACACAACAGCAATTACCTTTGTGGAGAAGCCGGTTCCCAAGTCCCCAGTTTCACTGGATGCTTCACCAGGATGTGATTATGATGTGTTCTTAAGCTTCAGAGGTCCAGACTCTCGAAAGGGCTTCACGAGCCACCTCTACCAGCGACTCCATGATGCGAGAGTTCGCGTGTTCAGAGACGACGACGAACTCCCTCTAGGAGAGGAGATTGGCCCACAGCTTCTCGGGGCCATCAACAACAGTAAGATCTCGATCCCGGTTCTCTCGGAATGTTATGCTTCCAGTAAATGGTGCCTTTTGGAGCTGGTTCAGATCCTCAAGTGCAAGAAAGAGAAGAAACAATTGATCTTGCCCATATTCTATAAAGTTGAACCCGCAGATGTGAAATGGCTCAAAGGAAAATTTGGAGATGTCTTCAATACATACACGAAGCGTTTCGGGGATAGCATTGTCCAGGAATGGAAACAAACGCTCAAGGAAGTTGGATCCTTGAAAGGATTGGTATCCGAAAATATTGCTAATGGGTACTTCCATATCCCTTTTCCACATAAGGTGATTATTCTATGGCAAAGTACATTAGTTGTATATGCGATCGACCATTATCGATTTGCCAATTCATCTTGTTGCTTATTTATCTGAGTTTGTTGTAATAAGTTTTACACTAGATATTTGTTCATGATCTCAATTATAACACTGTTTTGACAGGAATGAGGCAGAGCTCATACAGTTGGTTGCTGTTAAGGTTTTGAGCGAGTTAAAGAATGCTTTTAAGTTAGTGACCCCTACACACTTGGTCGGAGTGGACACTCATGTAAAACAAATTATGACTATAGTAGATACTAAATTTGGAGATACTCGAATACTTGGAATTCATGGAATGGGTGGTGCTGGTAAAACAACTCTTGCCAAGGTCATCTACAACAAACTGTTGAGCCAATTTGAGCACCACGGCTTCTTAGCAGATATCCGAGAAACGAAATTGCATGAGGGAATCGTGCACTTGCAGAAGGAACTAATCTCTGAAGTTCTTAAAGGAAGCCCCCACGAAGTTTCTAACAGAGACCACGGAATCAATATCATCAATTCTAGATTTGGAGGCAAAAGAGTTCTGATTCTTCTTGATGATGTGAGTGACAAAGATCAGTTAGAGGCACTTGTGGGGAAGCATGAGTTGTTTGGCTTTGGAAGTAGGATCATTATTACAACCAGAGATAAGGCTATTCTTAATCAGTTTGGGACGTCATACTGGGCATATGAACTTATGGGATTGGATGACGAAAATTCTATGGTTCTATTTTGTAGACATGCGTTTCAACGTGACTTCCCTCCTCCTGCCTTTGAAGATCTTTGTTGTGATATTGTCTCAACTACTGGGCAACTCCCATTGGCTCTTGAGGTTATTGGGTCACTCTTGTGCGACAAAAGCGAAGCAGCGTGGAAAGACACTTTAAAGAAGTTGAGAGAAGTGCCTTGTGAGAAGGTTGAAGAGAAGCTTAAGATAAGTTACGATGCACTAAGTGATGATGTGAAGCAAATATTTCTCGACATTGCGTGTTTTTTCAATGGAACAGATCCAAGACTTCCAATTTATATGTGGGATGACTGTGGCTTTTCTCCGAACTTGGGACTAGAAGTGTTGAGTCTCATGTCCCTTGTTAAAGTTGTCCATGGCAATAGGGGAAATAGGCTATGGATGCATGATCAGTTGAGAGATCTTGGTAGAAGAATTGTTTTTAAGGAAAACTCTGTTAAGCCAAGTGAACGCAGTAGATTATGGATTCATGAGGAAGCTTTGAAAGTGCTCGAGAGAAATGAGGTACAATGTTTTCTTCTCTCTACTTTTTACTTACCTCTTTTAGGCTATAAAAGTGCCCTAAAAGTGTGGAGTCTCATATTTCCAGTTAAAAAAAGGTTGTGAATAGAATTAGCAAATTTGTGACACCATCAGTTTAGGCACAATACCGCTGATATGGGGTCAAGCTATTCATATCAAATCGTGGCTGTGTCCAGTATAAATGAAAACGTAGACATTCGGCCTATCTTGTATAGTCAGGTTTAGACATTGCCTGATTCGGCGGGATAATATCTTAGGTTGCAACATGACACAATCACACACAATCGGTTCAACCGGGTATCAGTTATGTGCTCTGTCCTCCTTGACCCCCGCTAAGAACACTGATCAAAACCAGAAGAGCCAGTCAAACTGGAAAGCGGTAGAACTGGATTAGTTTGAAGAGCTCTCATACATGGTAATGGAGCATGCCTGACATCGATGCTTTTTTTATCCTTAGAGTTCTGTTATAAATTGGATGGATATACAATTATACCAGATGGAACAAATGGAACAATGTGTCACACTTTTCAATAGCCTACATTCGGGTCTTGTGCAACAGCCTCATTCCTCAGTTTCTGAGCACTTGCAGGGAACGGATCAGATCGAGGCCCTCCATCTTAAGTATTCTTCTTCGCTTTCTGAACCATACTGCTTAACAAATGAGCAGTTTAGAAAGCTGCCGAAGTTAAGGTACCTTCGTATCCAGCAGGCAGAAGTGACGGGAGATTTCAAGGACCTACTTCCTAAACTAAGATGGCTTGATTGGATGGCCTGCGCGACCTCTTTTTTCCCAACAAACTTTCATCCAGAGAACTTGGTTGTTCTTAATGTAAGAGTCAGTGGTCTCACAGAGCACTGGGACGCATGGCACCATGTGAATGGATTACGGAAGGTAATTCTCTATCTTCTTTTTTTCTTTTGCAAGGTATATGATAAATTCAAGAGCTAATGAAGCTATATTTTGTTTTTTTTTGTGAATCGCGGACCAGCTCAAAGTGCTGAGGCTTCTGCACTGCAATAAGTTGATTGAAACTCCTGACTTCTCCGCTCTCCAGAATCTTGAGATTTTGAATCTTGAATATTGTGTTAATCTGGTCAAAATTCATCCTTCTATCAGGTGTGTTAGGAACCTCGTATCCTTAAGTTTGAGGGGATGTGAGAAACTAAAGGAGCTACCTAAAGAAATGGGAGGGCTAACAAACTTGAGGGAGCTTCTTATTGATGGTAGTTCCATAAAAGAAATTCCCATGTCCATAGGTCGCATGAGGAAGCTTGAGATTGTTTCTGCTCGTAATTGTAGATCATTGGTCCGAATTGACAGCTCCATAGGATCCCTCCGGAACTTGCATAGCTTGTTCCTAGAGGGATGCCCCTCATTGAGAACACTTCCTGACTCCATTGGAAAGTTGGCATCTTTAACCCAACTGTGTCTATCAAGATCGGGGGTCAAGGAACTGCCCCACTCCATCGGGGATCTATACAATTTGAAAGTTCTTCTCATGACTCAAATTTTCTTAGAAAGTTTACCTAGTACCATTGGAAGGTTGGGGAAGCTTGAAGAGTTAGATGCCTCAGAGTGTAAATATCTGCAAGGAGAAATCCCTAGTGAGGTAGGGGACTTATCTTCACTGCGAGTCCTTCGGTTAGAAAAGACACGCATTTCTGGTTTGCCAAAAAGCATTCACAAGTTATCATGTCTCCAAGAGCTTGATTTAGGTAAATGCGAAGAGCTCCAATCTCTGCCAGAGCTTCCCTTGAGCTTAACTAGTCTACATCTTGTCTGTCAGACAATCCCAAACATTGCCAACCTAATCAATCTAACACACTTGTCGATGAAAGTCGAGAATTTGGGTGCCCTAACTACAATGAAGAACCTCTCTCGACTTGCTGAATTCCACATTGAACTTCATGATGAAATTGAATGGTTCCCAGATCTTCCCTCAAGTCTATTGAAGCTTGAAGTCGTCCAAGGTCCAAATTTGGAGAGATTTCCAGATTTGTCAAATTTGAAACACTTATCAGAATTGCGTCTCCGCAATTGCTCTGAGTTAACAGAAATCAAAGGGCTTGGAGAACTTGTGTTCCTAACCGCCTTTACAGCATCATTTTGTGAAAAGCTATGTAAGCTGGAGGGCCTAGAATTTTTAGTCTCATTAAGATCAATCATCATACAGGGTTGTCAAGCATTAGAAACATTACCGGATCTTTCAAACTTGAAATTTCTAAAGACTTTCAATGCTGCGGCTTGTGAGAATCTGGTTGGTATTCAAGGCCTTGACAGATGGGAATACTTGGAAGAACTAGACATCTCCGTGTGTAATTCCATTGAGAGTTTACCAGACTTTTCGAACTTAAAGGGTCTGAAGAAAATAACTGCTGGAAGTTGCCCGAAGCTAGTTGAAATAGCAGGCCTTTACAATGCTGAACACTTGGAAGAATTGGATCTCTCTGACTGTAGTTCTTTGGAAAGATTACCAGACCTACCATGCCCCGGAACCTTGAAATATCTGCGCATCAGTGGCTGTGAGAAGATCTGTGATATCCAAGCGCTTGAGGAATTCTCTTCATGCAAAAGATTGTGCATTGAAGAATGCAAGTCGATTGTAAACCTTCTGGATCTTTCGGAATTTGAAGATTTAGAATACTTGACAGTGAAGAAATGTCCGCAACTTGTGGAGGTTCCAGGGCTTGACAGAGCGAGATCGTTAAAATTTATTAATATTTCATGGTGCGACATGCTAGAGAGATTACCAGATTTGTCAGGCTTAGAACTCTTGGAAGATCTAAGAGTACGACATTGTGGGAAACTGATGGAGCTCCAGGGGCTTGGAGGGTTGCGACTGTTAAGTGTAGTGGATTTCTCCGGATGCAACTTGCTGAAACCCCCGGAAGTACCTAGCACAACACTCCGAGTATGTTCATTGGGCAATCTATATGACTATGACAATCCAGGCCAGATTATTTTGAGGTGATTTGGAAGTTGCAACTGTCTTTTTGCTTCTGAACCATGATCTGACCTTTTTCTCCTGTTCTACGTTAAGAACTGAATTCCCTTTTGAGTTACCATTCATGACCGCTGCTTTGTTCTCGGCCACCAGGAAATGCTCCTTTGTCTTTTCCCGTCACGAACATAGTGTGTTGTATCTTCTATGCTGTGATTTGACTAGCCGTAGTTTTGTGTTCCCTTCATTGGGCCAGATAAAGTGACCAGCTGTAGTTTACTTGTTTCTATTATGTCTGTATGACTTGCAACAATCAGTTCCGAAGACCAACTCCCAAGTCTGCTTCATTGATCAGTAAGCAACTATTGCATTGAATCTTGTTTTTCTGCACTTGTCTCTTCGGATCGCTGTCGAATTTTAAAATAGCCCTTCATCTAAATGTTTTTCCATAGTCAGCAATGACTTGCATATGGCCGATTTTATGCATTATCATGTAGTATAGTCATCTAGGAATGATGGCGTGTTAAATATGTCTTGAATTTTATGTACCCGGTTGGGTTTATGACTGGACCCGACATATATTTTTGTGCAACCCGAAAAGTGGAGATTTAGTTTGTGACGCGGAAAGTTGGGCCGATAGGCCCAACATGGAGCAAGCAAACAAGTTTTTGCGGTGGTACGATATATCTCGCGGGGGGGTTCGGGGGCAATGCCTCCGAAGAAAATTTTTGGGCCGGATATATATATATATATATATAAACTGCTGCGGTTAGGGTTTTTTTTTAGACAGTTATTTTGTGAGAGAACAGTGAGACTTCTGTAATCCGTACTCTCTTTGATTATAGTGGAATTTCGTTTGCCTCGCCCGTGGATGTAGATCACCTTGATCGAACCACGTAAAACTGTGTTTTGTCTTTTGTTCATCGCGTTTTTTGTAACATGGTGTGTGGCTCAATTAGTCAATTGGTAGATCTTCTAAATAACCAGCAGTACACTTTGGAAGAAGCCCCTCAAAAATCATTCATCAAAATTAGGAATGGACAGGATTACTCTTTTTGGGATATGTGGAATTGAGTCATCGGTATGATGTGAAAGTAAATATCTCGAGTCTAACCCCAGGGGACTGGTTCTGTGGTCAAGCATTTTGGATGAGGTAGATCCTTAATCGATGCATGACTGAGAGGTTTGCTTGCATCCACGGATTACTCAAGCCAAAAGATCAGGTGCCCCATGTTACAAAAAAGAAAAATAATTCCATCTATGGTCATGTCTAAAGAGATCTAAACATATAGCAGCACCAATTTTACAGTGTTTACTCGGACTATTCCTTGTGCTGTTGCAACTCTAGAAGTTTGACTGTACTTACTCCGATAATTCCGTGTTTAAAGGAAGAGATTGAAAGACAAACATCCAACTACATTGTGCATAGTCAATGATTTATTAGTTAACTAGCAAATGAGCATGTGAAGTCAAAGACTCTGAAAAAATGTCTTGAGCTGGAAAGAGAGAAGAAACCAATAAGCTTTTAGTACCTACTGCGCAGACTTTGAGTCTTTTCCACCCATTGAACAAACGAAATGGAGGATTTCTGTTTTAAATCTGAAGCAGGGGTCTGAAGATTTAGAATAGAGAGGAAAGAGTTAGCTTTTTGCATCAAATCTTTTCTTGATCATCTGGAGGAGGTGAGTAGGTTAGAGAAAATGGGAGAATAGACAATGTGGCTTCTTCCTATTGTGGTTCCTTTTGCATTAGTCTTGCTTTCTGTGTTCATCATGTGTAAGAAAAGAAGAACAAAACCATACAGTATTGCCGAGGAAGCAATGATCACTTGATACCACTTTATCAAGTGATCCTGCTTCTTCGCTAGGATGTATTTACAACGTTTTCTTGAGTTTTAGAGGTCCAGATTCTCAGAAGGGCTTCATCAGTCACCTGTACCGGAGACTCATGATGCTAGTGTCTGTTGTCCACAGCAAGCTTGAGCATGTTATCTGTTGTGTTGGTTTTTGCCAAATGGTTTTTTTGTTCGATTAGAATTAGATTTCAGTTCAATCCCAATGCATACCGTGCTTTTGTTCATTATACATACTCATAACCATATAAAGCTTCCTAGCATCTTTATATTACATTGTTAACATAAATAACTTTCCATGTAATACTAGCGTCAAATCATGTCATAAACTCAACTAGACATCAATATGCATCATTTGCCTCAATATCCATTTATAAATCATTTAACAACCATGGCATGAAAATCATCTTGATTTCTTAGCGTACATACTTTCCTTCTCTTATAGTTGATGACCGCCAAAAGATTGATTTCTTTCGACAACTTGGATTTAGAAAAACAACTAACACCACTATAAGTTTTAATTAATAAGATCAAACAAGGATCAAGAGCACCAAGGTTATTAAACTCGTGCTTCGAATCATTAGATCGTACGATCTCACGGTCCAAATCTGCTGGAATGAGTCGGCTCATTGGTGATGAATGGCATTGGCACGTCCATATACCAGACCAGCAGGCAGCACTATTAAGAATATACGAATGGTGTTACAAATTTACTGCTGTTGTTCCTTTTGGGCCAAACAGAATTTAAGACTCTGGTTGTTAAGCGTTGGAGAGGTTACCGAATCTTTTTAATTTGAAGAGTCTAAAGAAATTAGATGTTTCGAATTGCGAGGATCTAGTCATCATTGGCAATAAACTTGGAAGACTTAGATATCTCTGGGTGTACATCAATTGCTACCATGCTCTGAAACCTTGAAATATCTGTGCATCAACTACTGTGAAAAGATCTCTGATTTCTGGGGATGCAACTCATTGGAAGTTCCACAAGTTCCTACCAAGATATCCTAGTGGGAAGCGGCTCATACGAGCTATATTTCAATGAACAGGAAGATTATCTTGAGATGATTACAGAATTTTCAAAACCCCTCTCTGTTTCTGATCCAGGATACTGAAACTTCTCTCCGTTCTATAGTAATAGTGGGTGGTTGTTTGGATATGCGGAAGGCTTCGACAGTTGAGAAGTCCATTGGTTATTAAGTTATTAATCAGCAAATACTTCACTTGATATTAGCAATGGCATACTTGTACGTGGAAAAACTATGTGGTGTAACCATGGATATCAGCGTAAAGGAATCGATTTTTCTCTAAAGATTCCAAATGCATTTGTGCATCATAGTTGCAGGCAAATGCAGAGTTCAGCATTGAGCAACAGCACACTCAAGTACAGGTGACCTCATACTGAATATTTCCACTGCACTCGCCGATCTCTTATTAGTAGACCGAAGGTGACGCATTTTTGAACTTAAGAGGGACAAGAGCGACGGCATCACTTCACAGGCAAGCTAAAGAGGAGCTGTAATTTGTAAAAGATGCAACTAGAACAGAAAAGGAAGGCAAAGGTAAATCCTTAAGCGACTCGACGCCATATGCTGCCAAAATTCCTGTAAAAACATTTCCTGGAGAAAATATAAAAGACCGGTAAATTTCGCCAAATCTTTCTCGCACTCTTTGGGTAGCATCTATAGGAACTTCTTCGAAAATTTTGCTTCAAAGCGTTCTTGTGCAGTTAGTTAACCAAAAGAGAGTTTTTTTAAGGAACTTTTCATTCCTAGACATGGAACTTCTAGAGAGAGAGACTTGGGAATTTGGGGTCTACTAACTCCAATCCCAGACAAGTTGTTGAATTGAGGAAAGGAAACTGTACGATTTGTGCGTTAACCAATCCTTATTCCCCTTTCTTTTTGTTAGTCGTTTTTCCTTGTTTTCCTATTCTTTGAACAATAATTGCGTTCTCTGGCATGCATCATGTGTAGGAAAGTTGCACTGGACTTAGCACATGGCAGTGGTCGCATATATATGAAGCTCTTCATTGCTTAACTCTGTTCTAGATTATTAAGTAAATCTCCCTGTTTACAAATTGCTACGATGTTGTTTCAACAAATTTGTATCGTATTGGGTACTTGGGTACTTTGCTCCTATAGTTAGACTCCATTTGTTTCGCGAAAAATGTGATACATTTGGAAACTATTTTTTAAGAAGGAAAATAACAGTGTGTTTGGCTGGCTAAACTCATGAAAATGAATTTCACCCATTTGGAATAGAGCCGGCAATATGGGTCCAAACCCATTTTGTGACTCAGATTTAATGGGCCCAATTCGGTTTGGGTTACTCGTGTTTTTGCAAAACATGCTAATCTGAGTTGAGAAAAAAAAAATTAAAACCCAAAAAACATGTCATGACCCGTTTTAACCAAAGCCCAAATAACTTGCTTCAGGGTGCAGACCTCCTCATGGGCTCATCCCTTGCACATCCTCATAGTGTCATTTAATTTCTTCACCGCATGAGTTTAAGAACATGCCACAATTATCTGGATAAGCACATTCCAATCATATCTCTCCCTTAGCTAATCTCAAGGCACAAAAATAAACGAATTAAGCCATAAGTTCTGCAAAATGAGTAACCAATTCGAAGTCACCTAAATCCAAACTCATCAGAAGATGGACAATATCAAAACGTGGACCTAGAAGTAAGACATATATCGACTATGCACCTGCAGAGAAGGATTAACCTCCTAAAAAAAGTCATTCAAGGACATGTTTGGTGCTTAATGATCATTTCATTAAGAATGGTCAGTAACATTTCACAGAGAAAAAGAAAATGCAATATATCACAAGAAGAGTAAATTCGAATTATATTACGAAAATCATTTCTTCACCTTACTTAGAGCGCGAATCATAACCATTCTGCTCCTCAGAATAATTTCTGGCCTATAATAGATTTTTTTATTTCCATTCTCTGGACAAGTTACTTGCCGAACAAATAAACACGTTTAATAACGACACATTTTTTGTCCTCAGAACAAAAATTCATTTGATAACAATATAAAATTTGTATTTCCTTGACGATGGCGATGGCGGCCAACGATCGACGGCTGGTTGAGGCGGCGGCAGAGGGGAGGGAAGAGCCGGGAGAGAGAGCAAAGCAAGTTATGAAGAGAGAGAGGAGAGTTTTTATTTCTGTTTCTATTTCAGAATTTGAAAAATTAAATTTTTTTACTTATTATTTCTGTTCCAAACCTATTTCTGGATTAAAAATTTATTCCCGAAATAGGAAAATGAAATTGCACTACTAGATAGATTTATGTTCCAAACTTGTACCCAGAAACAGAAAAATAGAAAAACAAAATAATCATCATGTGCGCCCTTAGGGACTGCCTATTCCTAAAGCAAAATTTCTCCTATCAGTAATGTGAGTTATGCCAATTTCGAACCATTAAAAGGCAGTAATTTCCGAAGGTTATCAATTACAGAAGCTACATAATACAATTAGAGTGACGGTCAACTATCCGTGCGCACCCAACGGCTCCAAGAGAGCTACTTTAATTTTGTCTCTTTGGGCGGTCGCCTGACCCTTTTTCGTTTGGTAGTGCTCTCATGTTAGACAGCTTGGACTTTCTCTCCTCTTTTGGGTTTACGCCAGCTCGTGCTTAACACAGTGGAGAGAAGAGACGACAGCTCAGAGTTCTTTAAGGAAACAGCTCAAAAAATTGTGGACGGTCCATCCTTTTTCGAAGAAAATAAGGAAAAGTCTTTTGGAAGATGTCTTTTTGTTATAAAAAAAAAATGGAAGTCCAGGTGCAGACGACTCTTCAGGGCATGCATCTGAATTGATTACTGCTCGACTGCGTCGGCCAGGAGAGCGACCCATATGGCCTGCCTCTCTCGACTCATCTTCGTTTATGCATGCCACGCCATGTGGCTGTCTTCATCTGAAGCCTGTCGGCCTGCACTAACTCAGATTAATTGACCCTCTAAAAATGGAGATATTTTCTTCCTTCCCCCTCCTCGATTTCTCCTCTATTAACATTGACCCCCCCAAAGAAAAAGGAATTTGATGTGATGGGTCATCATCAATCAAAGAAAAGAAGATGCATCAAGATGATGTGCCAGTGGCCAATTATGCTGCCAGATGCGAGATGTGATCTGAATCTGTGTAAGCAAAAAGAACTGAATTTGAATCCATGCCAACAAAAATCTCAAGAAAAATCTCAGCCATGCACCATCACAAATATCTGTCAAGATTCTTCTTGTGATCAGATTTCCTTCCCATGCAAAAGAAGTTGGAAGAACGAAACAAGCATTGGAAGAGAAAGCATACTTCCATTAGGATCGATTTGTACATTCATTGTCCGATGAAACTGACTCTCAACTTATGAACAGATGAACATTGCAATCACAGCACCTTCGCCCAGCCAGACACCAGAGGACACCATCATGTCTATAGATCAGTTCTAATTCAATGAGGGGCTTCTTCTACATTCCTAAGCTGGTCACAGAGAGATCAAAATGAATAAAACAACATTGAGATCATCAACATCCCCCATCTCAGCTACGAAAAGCAAAAGAAAAACAAACCAAAAACCAAGAAAAAAATCAAAACTTTCACATCTTCAGACAAAACCCATCCTCCATCTCTCTGTCTCCTTCGCAAGAACCCACGATCTGAGGCCTCCCCACGACTGGCGAAGACGACGGCGACGAATTCGCGGAAGCCATCAAGACCAGAGACCCCTCGCTCCACGCCCTCCTGATCGGATACGACACGCTCTTGTTCTTCCCCATCGGACGAGGGCAGTTGCTCCTGGAATTCTTGTGAAGCGCACAGCCGCAGTTCCGGTGGTACGGCCTCCTCTCGATCCCCGAGTCGCACCCCGAGATGCAACCCTCGTAGACGCAGCGGAGGAGGCACTCTGCAGCGCCGGTGGCCATGGCGTTTTCGCGACGGGGCTTCTTGGAAAACCGTACCACGAAAACCGTACCACCAGCGCCACCACGAGCGGTGGTCGGATCTTGATCTCTACGGTCGCTGTAGCTGTGTGGGGGAGGAGGAGAAACGGTAATTGGGTTGTGTGGGAAAGAATCAATGGAGAGGAGAGGGGTGGGAGTATAAATAACGGAGGGGGAGCAGTGGAGCTCAAGTGGGGTTCGATCGAGGACGAATTAGCTGTCGGCAAGAGCTGCACAAGCGGCGAAAAGGCTTGTGTGAGCCGCGTATCATGCGTATTGCGGGGGCTTTGCGTGTCACGAAAAGATAGTGTGTGCCCTCTTGAAAATTTGTAACCCAAGCGCATGAATGTGTATGTAATTACTTGAATAGAGTAAGTTTGAATTTTCTTAAAAATTATGTGATGTGATTCGACATTATCTTTTATTGATAAGTGATCGAGATGCTGATCAATTTTGAAACACATGACGATGTTCTCATTTCAGATTAAAGTGGTGAATCATAATCGATTCATGTCATTAAAATAGGTAAAATTTCGGATTTGATTTAATCTATTGAGATCGATACTCCTTATAACAATATAACATGTTGGAAAACATAATTTATTTTGGACTTTATCCATTCATGACATTTTCAAATCCGGTTCTTTCTATCAAAAGACGACACTCTCAATATTTGCTTTCACACTATTATAAATGTTGTGTAGAAGTAAGGAAAAACAAATACCAATAGGCAATATCATATCCATGGTTATCTCCTGAGTAATGAATTTATCTACACATTCCCTTATGCTTATAGATTAGCTTCTAAGAGTCATTCGCCCCTAGGGAGCAAACATTACTATTTCTATTTAAGTGTAATTCTTTATATCCAGTTTTGGAAATTATTCACCGCTTCGAAGGACCCGAAAGTTCGTATCGACTTGTGATGGCACCCATCAAATAATTTCAAAGCACCACATGATCATCCGCGGAATTTGAGTACCATAAATTTTCGTATCTTGTTCTCACGAGAAATCATACCAATGAAATTTAATGACTTTTTCTAGTAAGCGGTCAAGTGATCTTATGGACTACCGACTAACTTCGTCCCCCTTAACCGTCCCCTCTATTTAATGATGTCGGAATTTTTCGGTTTTAAGGTTGACATGATGAAGAAAATAGATACTACATGGTCGGTGCTCATCATGGGTGTCTCTTTAACCATTGATAATTAGTAAGCCTTTTGTCTTTGTTAGGCAGGCCTCAACCGCACCATAAAACCCTACCGAACTCCATAGGCGACTATTTAATTCCAATTAATGCCCACCATTTTAGCTCTATGGTCCATCATCGCCTAGTGGTGAGGCTATGCTATCTTTGTCCAAGATTCATGGAAGGACGAACATAATGAAGTTTCTAAAATTGCCTAGTATATCTAATTCTTTCACCATATCATAACTTATTCTATGAAAATTCTTTCATTCAGTAATTGCGACGGTATGGACACGATACCAAGGCACACCCATATAAATACGCTTTTACTAATTAGAAATAGACACTATGTAACTTATTGCATTTGGAAAAAAAAATGGTATGGACCTCCCCTTTTCAGGGGATTATCTCAGAGAAAGGACTAATATGTGTTCTATTACCTCTCTTAGTAGAAATTAGCAAAAATGGAACCATTCATTTAGTAGGAACAAAGAGATGTAGATCTATTCTATATCCGATAAGTACCAATATGCGATGGGGGTGGATCCCATTTTCAATGAAGGAATGCATACATATTGATGGAAAATCAAGTTAGTTATTGTGGAAAGCGCTAAAAATATTTTTTATACAGACTTAGGACTCAAGAGAGTCATTAAGTCCTCGCTATACATTAGCACCTCAATGGGAAATTGGCTTTATAAAATTGAAATGAAGAAATAAATTCTTTCTCTTCAATAAACCCTAGTCAAGAATCATAGCAATCCACATATGTCTCTATCCCATCATCAATATTAATTGATTGGAATTGATATTCAAGCCATCAATGAGATACCACTTTATATGAACTAGAATTTTAACCTTGTGTCAAGACCTGCGAGCCTATAGACAATTTCAGATAAACAGTTATTATGGGGCATAGGCCTCCCAAAAGGTAACAGAAACAATCAAACTTGACCAATTTCAGATGGGGTCCGTTTTTTGCTATACATACATATTCACAAAATAAACTATCCAAGACTAATTATTGTGGATCTTTCTTCAAAGTAATTATGATTATAACTATGATTCTACTACCGAACATGTACGAGCTCTCTCTAGTGGGAAAATAAAACTCAATAATTGCAATCTCATAAAGGTTGAAAATCAAATATTGTGTGACTTTGAGTAGATCGGAGAAAGATTAACGGATCATTTGCAATCACGATTAACAAAAAAGACCCTATTTTTTTGGAAGTCTTTTAGTGGATTGTCTATGGCATGCCCAACATGTCAAATGGTTCATCGTGCGTCATAGGGTCTCTCGTCACGTGCACCACTTCCTGCGGCACATGACCGGCCAAGGAGTAATGCAGCTTTCCCAACGCTACACGTGCTGATAGTTGATGAGGAATCCTTCTAGACGAATTAGTGAATCATGATTGATTTTCATTTATTCGGCGTCGTAATGCCCAATAGAAAGCATCTAATGTTGACAGTCATTGGAGTAATTTTATTCCTCAATCATCCATATCAGTTGAAAAATTTCAAATAAGGATCTAAAATGAGGTATTTTCTCAAAAGATGGTCTATAATGGATTTTATCTCAAATAAGAGCTTGAAATGACCAACTTAATTTCAAATAAATGCATGAATTCACTAAAAGTCAAATCTTATATACTAGGGGTGTGCATGGTCCGGACCGGTTCGGTCCCTGTATGGAATCGGGGACCAGACCGGTAGTCCCGATCCCCAAATTTTTGGGACCGAGGACCAGACCGGACCAAGACCATTGGTCTTAGTCTGGTCTAGTCCGGTCCCAATAAGACCGACAAACAAATCGAAGAAGCCGTTGTAACTCGCGATTCCACTTGTCGCGGATCTTGGAGAGCTCGGCCTCGATCTTGCGGAGATGCAGTGGGTTCCAACAACGTTCTTGTAAGCAATGGAAAGGAGGTACGGTGAGTGCCGACGACGTTGTAAATAAGTGTCTGCTAAAAGAAAGTCATTGTATTCTTCTAAAAAGTTTCAACACTAAATAAACAGTGTTGTTTAATCATAGTTTTTGTTCTCTCAGTTTAATTATCTCAAACAAGAAGAGTAAGGCTAATTAAAAGATGAATTCATCCGCTGCTTTTTGAATTTCAATACTAGCCGATTTCCTTTGGTTGAAAACTAAGAAAAACTTTTACAAATTATATCCATCCTATAACTTGTGTGTTTTTACCTCAACAATAATATCGATCATTACCAATGTGAAAATCTCTATCAATTTAAATGAGTTCAAGGTAGAACATTATCGAACCATCAAAGAAAGAGAAAAAGGCCATGGATGTAGTTTTATGTAATCTGACTCTTCAATTGTTTCAAATGAGTTCATGAATTTTGACAAATAACTCACATAATTAAATTACCATATTCATTTCCAAGAAATATTTGTGTTGACAAATAAATTTTGGTTCTAGATTAGTTATTCATCTCCTAAGAAAGTTCGAGGAGAATGGACATATATATATTTTTTTTATCGGTTCGGTCCGGGCGGTCCGGTCCGATCCTATCCCCCCTGGGATCGGGGACCAGACCGCCCAGACAACGGTCCCATTTATTGGGACCGAGGACCGGACCAACCTGATCGGTCCAGTCTGGTCTTGGTCCGATCCGGGCAATCCCGGTCCAGTTTGCTCACCCTTATTATATACAGCCAGGGATATTTTTGTCCAAGGGTTTTTTCTTTCTTTCTTTCTTTTTCTTTCTCCTTTTTTTTTCATCATCTTCCTCATGCCTCCATCTTATTTTGCAAATCTCATCCTCCAAAATCCCTTACTCTCTCCCTGCCAATATCACTAAGGGTGAACATGATTTTACGGTAGAATTTGAAACTTGAGAACCTATCCAGTAGAAACCTATTGATTTTAGGTTCCAAAGTATGCATGGTAGTTTCTAAGTTCCAAAAATTAAGGAACATATTCAACAAGTAGGTTCCAGGTTTTAGGTAGGTTAAACTTGGAACCTATACTAAGTTTTTTTTTTCTTGGTCTATGTCTTTGCGCGATCCTATAGTATTGATGGCATCCGATGATGAGTGTATAATCTAAAATCACTAGTCTGAGCTTTCATTTTTTGCTATATATATGACTAAAACTTTTACTTTCGCGTGTCTAAATATAAATTGTGATAAATGGATTTGGTCATTAAAAGTGATGATTCACTACAATTGCTCAATTAAAAATGCAAGCAGAACTTGGGTAGATCTTAGAACTTGTAGGTTCCACGTTCCAATCCTAAAACCTGTGACATGATGAGTTCCAGGTTCTAGAGTATGCAAGGTAAGTTCTAGATTCCAAAAAATGAAGACTCTATTCCAACCGGTAGGTTCTAGGTTTCAAGTGAAACTTGTATGGAACATGGAACCGCTCACCCTTAAATATCACCATCGACGCCCTCAACCTTGTCCACCACCGCCACAGGCAACAGATTTAACACCTTCGTTATCAAATGGAGGTCAATCTAAACCCTAGATTGAGCATGAGCAAGCCAAGATTTGATGCTAGTGCTCGATTTGAGACCCACATCTCGAGCTCGTGGTTGAGCATGGCAATGGAGGGAGACGAAGCTCGGAGGTGTAAGCCATTAGTTCGTCGTCCTCCTCGTTGTTGTCCTAAATGCTCGAACTCAAGTTTGCCCTCCGGCATGCTCTCGTCATTCTCGACAATGACAAGTTGGATTTATTAGAGGTTTTTGTGACTGAATTATTCTTTTTGATCCCTTCAAACTGATCTTTTAGACCTCATTCTTTAACCTTTAGCCTCGTCTTCCTCTCCTACTCCTCTGTCGACAGTATTGCTATTTCCGCCATTCTTGATGCTTTTCAAAATCGTGGAGAGAGACGTGTACTTTTGAGCGAAATTGCTAACCGATAAATCACCACCTTTTTAAGAAGCCACATATTCCATCTTAATGCAAACTTTATCTATGAATGTCATGAATCATCCAACCTACACCCAATAGAGCATTTATAAGAAACTGTAAATTGAAGACCAGCTGGAAGTGATAGCAGCTGGTTTGTGGGGATGAAAGAGAGATTGAGAATCTTTTGTTTCAAGGTCTGAGCGTTTGTAATTTTTGTGTTTTTGGTGATTGAAATGTTTTTTAAATTTTCATTCATTGGATCTCCACTTATGTATCAATCATTATCAGTTGTAAATTGAGATGGAGGTGATGCAGAGCCAAGAAGGAGGTGTGAGGAAGATGAAAGAAAAAGAAGAAAGAAAGAAAAGAGAATAAAGAATTAAGAAAGGAAGGAAAGTTTAAAAAAAATGCCCTTAGACAAAAATACCCCCGATCGTATATAAGATTTGGCCACCCGATGAGTTTGGGCCTCTATTTGAAACTAAGTTAACCATTTTAGACTCTTATTTGAGATTAAGTGCGCGTTTGGTAACACTTTAGAAATTCTAATTTTGCTCCAAAAGCATTTCTGGAGTAGAAATACATTTGGTAAATAATTACTTCTATAGCATTTTTCTACTTTTGGAGCAAAATTGCATTTGGCAAAAGAAGTAGAAATTTCTACTGAAGAAGTGATTTTCTTTTCCTTTTCCAGAAGTGATTCTTGTTCCCCCACATCAAGGGCAAGGGAGGTAGCCCTTACGATCGCCGGTCGCCCCCCGCCGCCCGTCAAGCACCGCCGGTCACCGATCACCAAAGTAAAATGATGGCGCGTTCACTCCAGAAATTCATTTTTCATTCTAGAGCAGAATCATTTCTGGCCAGAAGTGACTATAGCCAGAAGTTAAATTCTTGAGCAGAATGATTACCAAACGCGTCCTAAGTTGCCACTTCAGACATGTTATTTGAGATAAAGTCCATTATGGACCTTCTTTGGAGAAAACGGCTTCACTTCATACACTTATTTGGAATTTTTCCATTTCATTTTTTTGGTTATGCTGTTAGGATTTGACATAGATAAAATTTCTTAAATTGGGGGGAAATGTCTAAATTACATGATTCGATCTCATCCACACTTTTAGGCCAAATATGATGTAATCCGAGTAGCGAGACCGTAAGGGAGTTGTGATTCCAACCTCCATCCCTTTTTTTTTTCCTTATTGGCGGGCATTTTGGGAAGGATTAGAGAACCAAATTTTCAAATTAAAAGAGTTCTAATTCCCTGGAATTCTCTTTCCATGTTCTTCCATACGTTCAAATACACCCTCTTCCGATGCATTCTTCCCCCACAACCTAATATACGAATCGAAATGCTCATTTAAATTCAATGATTTCATCTTTTGATCTCATGGTTGTCTCCCTATCCTTTTTCGTCTAATGGTTCCATTTCTTCGTACCAAACGTGTTATGATGAAGTTCTATGGTTGAGGCCGATGCGAGAAAGCACGTTGAAAGAAAGGTCCAAGAAGTTCGATTTGAGGCCCATATAGATTATAGACCTCTAACAATGATTTAAGCCCCAGCTGGATTTAAAAAATGTCTTCTGGTGAATCACAATATTTAAAAGCAAGAACGTGAAATTCAATTTCATTTTCACTTGATTTTAAAAAAATAAATAAATAAGCCTCCTACTGGTAAGATATAGCTCTCTCATGTTTGTGTTTTTTTTTGGTTACTCTAACGTTTCTTTTAATAATTAATTTGCAAATTACCTTACAACGTGGGCGGGATATTGATAGAATGTTCTTTTAACTTTTTTACCTTTTGGGTTAATACTATGAAAAACCCTAAATTGGTACACCTATGATAAATTTACCAAAAACTATTTTTTTGACCACAAAAACTCCCAAACTGATACATTTGTAACTAATTTACCACAAACTAATACACCTGTGATAATTCACCCTCTGTTAGTTTTCGTTAAATTTGATTAATACCACAAAAAATTTCAAATTGGCACATCTGAAACAAACGGAGGATAAAACTCTAAACTGGTATGTCCCATCAATTGTCACATGTCATCAAACTCAGCAATTTGACGAAAACTAACGGAAAGTAAATTTGTCAAAAGTACACTAATTTGGGGTAAAATTGTCATACATGTACTAGTTTGAAATTTTTCATGATAAAAAAAATAATTTTTGATAAAATTTTCATAGGTGTATCAATTTAAAATTTTTCATGGTATTAATCCTTACCTTTTTTAGTAGATTTGAAATCTGCTTGTCAATTGAATTTGAATCTTGAAATTTTTCAAAATGGGAAAACGATAACTGCTTTTTGTAAGTCAAATAAATAAATAAAATTTGGGTCGCTTTTGACTTACCTCATTGGTCATTGGGAGACCAAAGAAGACCCACTTGGAAAAAATTCTGATTTCGCATAGAAAGTGCAAAACACAATCCCTTCAGAGAACTCATTGTACCTTTCCTCCAACGCCGTTGAATCCTCTTCCATAATTTATCTATTAAATCGCTCAAAAGCTCGGTACGCTTTCTCCCTCGAGGGCGTGTGCAACGTAGCTTTCAACTTGCTGTCCAGTTAATCATTCAGCAGTCGATTAGAACGATGATGTCTTCTCTTATGAACGAAGTCACGTCATTTTCTATGATGACTTCTCAAACCAGTCGACCATTTGTCGGGATTCTACTGATTTTTGAATTGGACAGAACTAATGACGACAAAGGGCCATTCAAACTCTCCCAAAATTCCATTCTCCTCTCTATGAAAAATGTTTTTATTATAGCATAAGTAAGAAGTATGTATGCGCATCGATCTCGCTCTATAGGGACTTTGTGCGTGATCCCGAGTAATTGGTGCCACTTTGGAGAATTTCTTCGGCTAGAATTAGATCTACGCTACTGGAAATTTGACTTAGCAACCATCAAGAACTTGTGACAATTAAGACCATGGAGACCTTGATACATCAAAAGTGGTGCCCACGTTCGTCTCTTTCTTAATTTGGACAGCTCTTGCCCAAGTGCTTTTCAGTGCTTAGAGCCGAAGCGTCAACCTTTTTCCCCTTTTTTCTTTTGCCCCTTCCAATTGGGAATTGTATTGCATGCAGCGATGCAAATTCAAGTAATGTTGCAATTCCAAAGATACATTAAAACCTCATCTTCTCTTATAGAACCCAACGTGGTCTCCCTATTCTCTTAATATCCGAATGATTTAAACTAGTAAAATGAGGTAGTAATTTCTCGATTTTGTTGAGCACACAAATATTTATGTTCGCATGAAATATATAAGCATGTGAGTCAAAACTACAATTTGACAGACTCACTATGTTACTGTCATGTGTCTGTAATGCATAAGCCAACATATCTCTACCCGAAATGACAATTGATATGGTGGATGAGACGCTACTCCACATATCCACACACGCCGCATGATTAGTGTCCTCTCATTAGGACTCATGCTTTGATGCCGTTTATAGTAGTTTGATACCTTCAGATATGAGATAAAAATTGTAAGTGGAGTATTCAGGTGCACTCCCCCTAAGATATTCCTTTTAAGTGTTTTTCTTATTTTCCATCACGACAGATTTATTCATCGATGGTAAGTCGAAACATTTAAACCCTCCTTCTCAAAGCATTTGATCTTCACCTAGAATGTACCCTAAAAATTTACAAATATGGTGCTTCAAATGGATTAGCATCCAAGCCATCTCAACATGCCGTTCACCTTGGTAGAATCAAATCTAACATAGACTTCTTTCACTAGTCCCTAGTGTATAAGGTGACTAAAAGTTCTCATATTGAAGTTTCTTCTTTCCCCTTACCATGATTGTCGCGAGTTAATAAATTTATAATAATCTACATTATAAAATACTCAAACTTGATTGTATCAGTCAATATTTTACGCATAATTCACCATAAGTAGTAGCAACTATGTTACTAAAGCAATATATGCTGCTATACCAACTGGAATACTGAATTTGAGGACCTAGAAAAGTTCGGAATGTGATTCTGAAAGAAAGAAAGCCAACTAAGGTTCCGTTTATTTCGCGAAAAATGAATGATTTGAAAAACATTGTCTTAAAAATGATTGCTTGTATCGCGTAAATTAATAAATTAATTAGAAAAAATTTTCTATCATCGATAACAATTTATGTCTAAATATTGTCGTTGGTGGTGAAAATGTTTGTCACTCATTCATTTTTATAAGCGATACAAGCGATTGTTGTTAGAAAAATAATTTTTAGAATCATTCATTTTTCACAAGATAAAAAAAAGTCTTAGATAATTTAAATTCTTAATTAGTTTCTTTTTGTCTGTCAATTCTCACTTAAATTGAGTAGCGGCAACTAACAAGAAATTAAATGGATCGGCGGGGGCAAAGTGGTAATTGGCCCAAACTCGGATACGTATTTCCATTTCAGCATACTCACGCAAAGAGACCAACCGCCATTATATCATAGATATTATCCGCCTCTCGCATCTTTCCGATTTCCTTCTTCCCCAGAAATAAGTAAGGCGAAAGATTTCACCTCTGGCGTTGGGGTTGCCGCGAATCTCCGCTCTCTCTCTCTCTACTGCGTGTTTCTCTCCAAAAGGTCAGTCAGATCTGCAATGTCCCTCGTTACGTTCATGTCCGCTCATCAGCACTTGTTCTGTGTGGTTTCTTGATTTTTCTAGTTCGAGTAGTTACTAGTGCGTGTCAGATTTTTCTGTGTTTTAGCATTTTTCTGCATGTTGATGCGAAATCTTGAGTGAAATCGTCGAATCCGTATGGGTGTTGCTCTTGCATTACCTGATTAACGTTCTTTTGCCACTGGGTTCATCCAGATCTGACGCGAATCGAGAGATATTGTCATGAAAATGGACTTCTTTGATCGGTTTAAGATCTGGGTTTTGGCCATTTCCCTTGTCTTGAACTGTGGATATGGATTTTACCTTCCTGGGAGTTACCCACATAAGTATGTTGTCGGTGATCCTTTGTCGGTGAAGGTGAATTCACTCACTTCCATCGACACTGAGATCCCCTTCAGCTACTATAGCTTGCCCTTTTGTCAGCCTCTGGAGGGTGTGAAGGATAGCGCTGAGAACCTCGGCGAGCTCCTCATGGGAGATCGCATTGAGAACTCGCCGTATCGGTTTAAGATGTACACCAACGAGTCCGAGATCTTCTTGTGCCACACCGATCCGCTCACGGCCAATAATTTCAAGCTCTTGAAGGAGAGGATCGATGAAATGTATCAGGTCAATCTGATCCTCGATAATTTGCCTGCGATAAGGTACACGAAGAAGGATGAGTATTTTCTCCGGTGGACTGGGTACCCTGTGGGAATCAAGGTTCAGGACACGTACTATGTGTTTAATCATTTGAAATTCACTGTTCTGGTTCATAAGTATGAGGAGACCAATGTCGCACGTGTTATGGGGACAGGGGATGCGGCCGAGATGATTCCGACTATTGGAAATGGTGGATCAGATGTGCTGGGCTATATGGTTGTGGGTTTTGAGGTTGTGCCCTGTAGTATCATGCATAATGCTGATTCAGTGAAGAACTTGAAGATGTACGAGAACTATCCTTCTCCGATTAAATGTGATCCAACCACTGTGGCAATGCCCATTAAGGAAGGGCAGCCTGTCGTGTTCACTTATGAGGTTGCCTTCGAGGAGAGCGATATCAAGTGGCCATCTCGTTGGGACGCTTATTTGAAGATGGAAGGATCCAAAGTCCACTGGTTCTCCATCCTCAATTCTCTTATGGTGATTACCTTCCTTGCCGGTATTGTCCTCGTGATCTTTTTGAGGACTGTCCGTCGTGACTTGACGCGATACGAGGAGCTTGACAAGGAGGCACAGGCTCAGATGAATGAGGAATTATCTGGGTGGAAGCTCGTGGTTGGGGATGTGTTCCGCACTCCATCAAACCCCGCACTTTTATGCATAATGGTCGGAGACGGTGTCCAGATTCTTGGAATGGCAGTGGTGACCATATTGTTTGCTGCGCTCGGGTTCATGTCCCCTGCTTCACGAGGCACGCTTATCACAGGTATGCTGTTCTTCTACATGATTCTCGGTGTAGTTGCTGGTTATGTTGCTGTCCGTCTTTGGAGGACCATCAGCTCTGGTGATCACAAAGGATGGGTGTCAGTCGCATGGAAAGCCGCATGCTTCTTCCCCGGTATCGCCTTTTTGATCCTGACCATTCTGAATTTTCTCTTATGGGGTAGTCACAGCACCGGAGCTATTCCGTTTTCTCTTTTCGTTATCCTACTGTTGCTATGGTTCTGCATATCAGTTCCGCTTACTCTTTTTGGTGGATACCTCGGAGCGAAAGCTCCTCAGATCGAATATCCTGTGAGGACTAACCAGATTCCTCGGGAAATTCCGCCTCAGAAATACCCATCTTGGTTGTTAGTCCTCGGTGCCGGCACTCTCCCATTTGGCACCCTTTTCATCGAGCTATTCTTTATCATGTCTAGTTTGTGGATGGGCCGTGTCTACTATGTTTTCGGTTTCCTCTTCATCGTTTTGATCCTTTTAGTCGTGGTTTGTGCCGAAGTGTCTCTAGTTTTGACGTATATGCATCTTTGTGTGGAGGACTGGAGATGGTGGTGGAAATCCTTTTTTGCCTCTGGTTCCGTTGCGATATACATCTTTTTGTACTCCGTAAACTACCTCGTGTTCGACCTTAAGAGCTTGAGTGGACCCGTCTCTGCCACTCTCTACCTGGGCTATTCCCTATTCATGGTCATCGCAATCATGCTCACGACTGGCACAGTTGGGTTCCTCTCCTCATTCTGGTTTGT
Source organism: Metrosideros polymorpha var. glaberrima (assembly GCA_001662345.2). Lineage (NCBI taxonomy): Eukaryota > Viridiplantae > Streptophyta > Magnoliopsida > Myrtales > Myrtaceae > Metrosideros > Metrosideros polymorpha. Next base: position 1,919,936 of record BCNH02000003.1, on the reverse strand, counting down.
GCATTACCTATTCTCTTCAGTGAAGCTCGACTAAACTGATAAAACGGTTTGGAGAGGCAGCAGCGGCAGGCGGGTATGTGGTTAGAGAGAAGGAAGACCCTACAAACTGTTCTATCGTGTATTACTTGCTTTCCTTGAGTTTTTACTTTTGCTAGGGATATAGTCAATGTAATCTGAATAATTCATTTGGTCTTTCTAATACATTTTTTTTCGCGGAGATCAGTTCATGACACAGCATTAGTGCATTTGGTTCAATTGTTAAATTGTTTCGGTAATGATGGTCGGTTCTTGGTAGATGATGCATCTATTCAGATTCTTCTTTGATACAATGAGTGGAATGATGGGTATTCTTTTGGTAATGATTTGTGATTTTAAGACTCTTTGCTTATGGATTTGTGATTCTAAGATTTCTGGCACCCTGCTTTTCTTTTCTTATGTTTATGGGTCTTGCCTTCTTGCTTTTGATTGATCTTGGTAGGCTTTTAGCTGATTAATGAATGGTCATTGCCATAGAAATGAATTGTGGTGTGCCCACAGTCTTGACTGGAGAGACAGCTTCTTGTCTATTTGGTCAGGACCAAATGAACTTGAGAATTTAGGTTCCGAAAGACGGCTTTGGAATGCTGCGCTTGAGAATTTTTTTTCTCACAAATCACACAAGAATCACTTACTAGCATGATAGTTCTCTTCGACTCTATATGAAGACACAAAGAAAAGACAGTTTCGTTGTGACCAAATCACTAGAACTAAAATTGCTGGGCATGCACTTCTGATGCCCAATAGATTGTTCTGCAAAATCACAATACTTTGCATCACTCCTCTTTCCTTTTTGCTTGGTTGTTTGGTCAGCATGACACTATAAGAGTTAGGTAATCTTTAGGTCGACGCACGTTTTATTCATAACAAGCATTGAAGAATTCTTTGAGGTGTTTAGGCACTCAACCATCATGGTCATGAGTCATGACCTTAAGGCCATCGCATTCGCTCTTATATATTAAATAGAAAGAGACTCTATGATCAATGCCAATTCCCCTAGCTAGCTACCGCCACAGCGCGGCCCAGTGCGGCAGTAACTGGTCTTACAAGCCTCGACAAGTAATTATAATTAATGATCTGATTGATTACTTAGGTACAAAAGAGCTTATCAGTGTGTCTAGATTGTCCTCCCCTAGTTTATTAAAGTGTCCGGGCCACTCTTTTTACTTTGGAAAAGTAGCATGCACCGCCCACTTAGTTAGGTGATTAGCTTTCTCTTGTTGACATGAACATTGTGTCGAAATAATTAATGTTGAGTACGAGACTCAGAAGTTACATATTGCTTTACTTCCTTGCAAATAATGCCTGGTGCGACTCGATCAGCACAGAGCAGAAGATTGAGAGATTCAAGCAGATCACAGATCACAAGCTTTTTTCCGTTTGCAGCCAAATTTGAGTAATCTCTCGAACATGATGTGCTCAAACAAAATCCCCCTACCAATTAGTGCTTGAGTGCTGAATTAGTACAATGAATTAGTCTCTTGAACAAATATGAAGGTGATTAAAATACCGCGCATGCGATTACTTGAACCAAGGGAATAGGAATGACAACCCTAAACTGATGAAATCGATGCGCGAGAGCTGATAGATGCATTTGCTCCTCCAAGATCTGCAGAAGGCGTTGATGTCTTCAATTTGCTGTGCTATGTAGCAGTCATTCATGTCGTGCAAATCGAACACGAGCTCCTTGGTGATACTATTAACAAGGTTCACCACTTCTTCATCCACAGCCTCGGATTGTACTATGATCCCCGCGTCTTGAAGGATCTCGATGTCTTCTGGCACGTCGATGATGCTGTTGAGGAAGATCGCGTAGCAGGTGAAGTACGGCGCGGAGAAGGCATTGCACTGTTCATAAGCCAGCAAGTTCCGTAACAAAGGTCCCGTGGAGTCGTCGATGAATAGGGTTGGGATTCGGAGTTCCCTGTTCTCGAATTCTATGTTGAGGAGGTTACCAGGATTGCTCTTGAACTTAATGCCGGATCTCCGAAGTATTCGTACTTCTTCCAGCCAAAACTTCCCCGGAAAATTATCGTGTCTGTTCCATCTCACCACCCTTCGGGACCTTCGAGGACGGTAATCACTTGGGACGAAACCAGAGTGAAATAGAGCGAGGAGATGATGATACTTCCCTTGGTCTTGCAACTTTATCTGGGTGTATTCGCCCTTTTGGGGTCCTAGAGGCTCAAAGAATAGGAGCGCGAGCTTGTTTAGCGGGTCTTCTTCCTCACCGAAGGTGGTCAGGTTGTAGATTTCTTTCAACACAAACAAGGGCAACTGGTTCTCCAGCATTAGCAGATCTCTAGTGATGTTGGGAAGCATCCATCTCGTTGCGAATATCGGTTCTTCCACAAGTTCACCGTTCTAATTTCCAACCATACAAATTGGCAGACATAAGAAAGCATGAGCAATCGATGAATCCAATCGAGAAGAAATTTGTGTAAGAGGTTACCCGGGATGGAAATTTTTAGGTACCTGATTGCTCTTGTGATACAACCGCATGAGCTCGACAATGAAGCAGCTATCGAGAACCATCATCTGTACGAATTGCTCGCTGCTGATATCATTGAATTCCTCTGAGTAACAACTCCTCGCCCTGCCTTCCAACTTCCTGATCGCAGTCTGGAGACACACCTCTCGGTCCTCATCGCCAATCTGTTTCATGAGTCGCTTGTACAGCCTCAGCTTCTGAGGTTCCATCGCCCTCAACTCTGTCCGGTCCCGGTGGAAAGGACCGATCGAGACGACCCGAGGGTTGTATGCCTTCTCGTCGACCTCGCGAATGTGCTCCGGAACCCGAAAGATCGACCACTGTTTGCTGAAACCGCGCTCCTGATCAGTCACATGATTTTCACGGAGATCTCTGGTAGCCGTCATATCTTCGCTCGCTCTCGGCTTTCCCCGAGCTTTGCGCTTCTTGTTTTTCATGATCTCCAAGACTCTTTAATAAATCGTCTCTCTGGTAGATTGACAATGGAAGAATATTTCCAAATATGCACTGGATCTCAAGCAGTCAGGTGGAAAAAAGATTAAACATTAGGGGTCTGGCTAGAACGAAAGTTTGAACAGTTCAAGTTTTTCTATAATATAATATTTTGGCCTTCAAGTTTTCAATACTTTATGCATTCATGGGCCATAATACCTTCCTCAGATGCAAAACTAAGCAGCATCTTTGAAGAGTCTGGCATGGTACAAGGCATTATATTTGGCTGGTGGCTTATTATTTTGTAGAATAATTCTGTACTTATATCTAAATGGATTAATATTAATCCCTAACTATATATATGTTGAAGTGAAAGTGCAATGAAACAAAGCTGAAGAAGAGAGCAAAAGAAGATGCAACACAGATGCAAAAGCTAAAGTTAAAGAGAGAGTTGCTTTGAAATCCCCTTTTTTTTTCCCCATGGATAGAGCAGAAACAGTTATTGAATTCATTGTTAGGAGAAATCAATATGTGTATAATTAATCAAAATCCCGAAAAAATTAATAATCATGTCATTAACTTTAGTCACATGCGCATTCAAAATGTCGTATGCTAGAGCCTCCTTCCATCTTGTTGCAAGAGAAATTTTGCTTTCTGGCTAAGGAAATGATCATCGGCCGACCAAATAATATGTAATTCATTTTGATAGTGCTCCCTGCAAGTAAAGTATGTATATGATTCCGTAATCCCCCTCGGAATTGACCAAGTTCACCCAAGAAAAGCCCTGAGAAATATCCAGCAACCATTCGAACTTTGACCAAGCTATATGTATCTTGAATATCCTTAAGTTGATAAGGATCGACAATGGAGAAAAAGTCAAACCATGAACAAGAATTACTGTTAAAAGGGAAAATAACCACATGGGTTATCTTGCTAAAAGATTTTGGATCTTCATCTGTGGTGTCTTAAAGAGAGCAAGCAAGTGTGAAACCAGTTTAGATTATCGATTAAGTTTCGATTATTACGACGCAAGATCATAGTAAATCACCACCATAATTTTAATCGTCTTTTTATATTATTTGTTTTACAGAAGAAAGCAGACATCTTTCAGTCCTTAGCTTCTTGTCGCCAGCACATCGCCAGCACAATTTCCACTAAGCTTCTCAATTATTGTTGCCGTGTTCACCTCTCCCTCCACGAACTCAACGTGCTACGAGACCAATGATTCTTTCTCGTACTACAATTCTTAGAATACTTTATCCTCGGATTTTAATGGGACGATGTTTGCTTTTGCTTCGCCTAGTTTTTTTAATAGATTCACTTATTATTCACGTTATATACTTACATAAAAACTTCACCTAAATTGAATCTGGTTTCATGAGCTATGGGATGGAGCCAAATATTGTTCGGTTTCTTGACCGACGACAGACTTACATTCTGCACATTAGATCAAGATTCTGACGATGTAAAAACACAGCGCTAGCTACGCATCAAGACAATCATACAACTTCTTCCTTGACGAACAGGCGACTATTTCTTTTCTTGGACATCATCGTGGATCTAAATTACTATGCTAGGTAGTCCTTTTCTTGATGAAACACCTGCGACACGCACAGAAAGTGCCGGTGGAGGAAATGGTGCTTCACCCATAAGTTTGGCGTTTTGGCTAATCGACCAACCATCGTCCTGCGTAGCTTCGTGCTCTATAGCTAAGCTCATGTATTTGAGCTATCCAATAGGGGAACAAACAGCAAATACAGTGGAGTCTTCAAAATATTATCTTCACATTTTACCTTACATTGACTTGATTTGATAAAATGAATCTAAATACTGCAAAGTTCTATTATTTGAAGCCTAAAAATACCGAATGTGTATTAATACTGGTAAAACACTGGTAAATATAAATGATAATAAAAACTGTCGGTAAAAAAGAAGAAGACAGATGGCTATTTTTCACAACTATTTGAATGGTAAAATATATGACAAGATATTTTCAAAACGTGAGAGCTGAAAAATGCACTTGCTCAGCCAAGATTGGCAAAAATTGTTGATGTCCTCAATTTGCTGGGCTATGAAGCAATCGCTCATGTCGTGCATATCAAACACAAGCTCCTTGGTCAGGCTATTGATGAGGTCCACCACCTCTTCGTCTTCGTCCACCGATTGAATTATAATCCCGGCATCTTGCAAGATCTCGATGTCCTCCAGGGTCTCGATGATGCTGCTGAGGAAGATCGCATAGCAGGTGAAGTATGGCGCAGCGAATGCGTTGCACTGCTCGTAAGCCAGCAAGTTCCTCAGGAGCGGCCCCGTGCACTCGTCGATGAATAGGGTGGGGATCTTGAGCTCCCGATTCGTGAACTCAATGTTGAGGAGGTTGCTGGGGTTGTACTTGAACCGGACGCCGGCTCTCCATAGCCTCTTTGCCTCGTGCACCCACAACTTCCCTGGGAAATTCTCTTGCCTGTTCCATCGAGCGCCCCGTTGACTTCGCGACGGTTGATAGTCAGAGGGAATGAAGCTCGAGTGGAATAGCGCGAGGAGATGGTGATGCTCACCCTTGTCGTTCAACTTTATATCGGTGTATTGTCCCTTCTGCAGCCTCAGAGGCTCCAAGAACAGGAGGGCAAGCTTGTTTAGAGGCGGTGCACTCTTGTCGAACGTCGTGAGGTTGTATATTTCCTGCAACACGAACATCGGCAACTGATTCTCAAGCATGAGAAGATCTCTAGTAATGTTGGGTAGCATCCATCTTGTTGTAAATATTGGCTCTCCTACAGATTGGCCCTCTTCATCCTAATTTCAACCAAAAAAACATACAAATTAAGAATATTTATGAAGCAAGATCACTAACTGTATTGAAAGGAATTAAATCGATCCCACGACTCATCTATTAATCCTAGATCTTGTAATTACTGAGTAGTTAATGAGTACCTCATTGCTTTCATGGTACAACCTCACTAGTTCCACAAGGAAGCAACCATCAAGAACCATCATCTCGACAAACTCGTCGGTGCTAATATTTTCAAACTCCTCCGAGTAACACCTCCTTGCTTCGGGCTCCAATTTCCTCATCGCTGTCTTAATGCCTCCGTTGGGATCTTTGTAACCCATTCGCGTCATGAGGCGCTCGTAGAACCTTGCCTTCTGAGCTTCCATGGCTCTCAAGCTAGGCCGGTTCCGATGGAACGGGCCGATCGAGACGACCCTAGGGTTGTACGCCTTCTCATCGACCCGACGAATATGCGCCGGAACCCTAAAGATCGACCACTGAGGGCTGAAACGGCAGAGCTCTTGATCGACCGTCTCGTGAAATTCTACGGGTACCACCGTCGTGTCCTCCTTTTCTGGCTTTCTTGGAGATTTGCGCTTCTTGACCATCTTGGTGACTTGCTCTTCATTCTTCAAGACTCTTGAATAGGTTATAGTCTATTCAGGTGATGATTCACACTAAAAGATCTCTACTTTCTTGAAAGTAAAAAAAGCGGCATTCACCTTGTGGCGTGAAAAAATGTTGAGGGCCGACAAGAACAACTTCTTTTTTTTGGTCGGATGACAAGACAAGAACAACTTTGAACAGTTCAATTAGGTTTGGAATATTTTGGTCAAAAAGAGAAGATCAAAGAGTTAGGGTTTATAATATTTTACTCTGCCATCAAGTCTCTTTTTCAATTTGGCTGTTTTAAAATTTTTACTTTAAGGTTCATGCTAGACAGAAACTCCCCCAGATACGACCGAAAAAACACTTTGGTTAGAGTGACATGTTCAAGGAAGGAATCATACTGGCTTGTGTTGTATAGTTTACTAAATGTAATTGAGAGATTAGCGTAAATTCCGTTTCAATATGATAGTCGGTAGAGATTGCGTTTGCTTCTTCTTCTTCT
>BCNH02000003.1:1859819-1912972 GCA_001662345.2 Metrosideros polymorpha var. glaberrima | reverse complement strand
TTGCGAGTCCCTGGATGGGTTGCACAATCATGCGATTGTTTGCCTTATTTGGTAATTTCAAAATTTTGTTCTTGAATTAATAAGGACGTAAATGATAATCATTATGTTTATTCTTGAATGGTAATTTCAAGAAACATGCGTCTATTTGGTGGGAGCACTTGAAGAAGCAAAGAGCTCGTGAAGGAAGAAGCCATATCGTAACTTGGAAGAAGATGAGGAAAGAATTGAAAAAGAAGTTCTTGCCAATAAACTACCGTCAAAATACCTTCCTCCAATTTCACAATTTCAAACAAAGGGAACTGTCCGTGGAAGAATACACAACGGAATTTGATCATCTCATGATGATTTGTGATGTTTCCGAGTCCGAGGAGCAAACTATTGCCCGCTTCCTTGGTGGACTTTGCTCGGAAATCGGTAATGTTGTCCAACTTCAACCTTATTGGACTTATAATGATGTTTGTCAACTTGCGCTTAAGGTGGAACAACAACTTAAAGAGGCTCGTGATAGTAGTTCTCGGTGTCAGAACAAAGAAGACTATTCCAAAGGTGAGAATGCCTCTACTTCTAATACTTGGACAACTGTTACAAAGTCGCTTACTAAGAATGGAGGAGCATCAAGTTCCAATCGCCCCAATTCTGTCAAGTGTTTCAAGTGTCAAGGGTTTGGACATATTACCTCTGATTGTCCAAATCGTAAGATTGTCTCTCTAGTAAAAGAAGACCTTGAAGAAGACAATCGTGAAGACCCACCTAGTTCTAATGAAGGATCAGAAAAGGGAGATGACATTATCTATGGAGACCAAGGAGAATCTCTAATCCTTCGTTGGGTCTTGAATGCTACTCAGAGTGAAGAAGGTACGTGGCTTCGTAAGAACATTTTTCACACTAGATGCACTTCTCATGGAAAGGCGTGTGATGTTATCATCCATAGTAGAAGTTGTGAAAATGTGGTGGCTACAACGATGGTGGATAAATTGCACCTCAAGACGGAGAAACGCCTGCAACCTTACAAGCTTTCTTGGCTACGCAAAGGGAATGAGGTACGGGTTGATAAACAATGCCTTGTTCAATTTTCCATTGGAAAAAAATATAATGATTAAGTATGGTGTGATGTTGTTCCCATGGATGCTTGTCATTTGCTTCTTGGGAGATCTTGGCAATTTGATAGAAAAACTAAGCATGATGGGTTCAAAAACACTTATGCTTTCAAGAAAGATGGAGTCAAAATCATTTTGGGTCCTTCCAAATTGGAGAGTACTCCTAAACCATCTAATGGGGAGGGAAATAATTTAATCTCTAAATCTGAAGCTTCTAAAGTTTTTAAAAAATCCATGGAAGCATATGCTCTTGTGGTGTTAAAAGAGAATGAAGAACATTTTGCTATCCCTTCTCGAGGAGAACCCCTTCTTCAAGAATTTAAGGATGTTGTTTCAAAAGAGATTCCACCCGATCTTCCACCAAAACAAGACATTTAGCTTGGCATTGACTTTGTTTCGGGAGCTGTCATTTCAAACAAAGCAGCCCATAAAATGAGTCCTAAAGAGCAAGAAGAGGGAATGATTATTACGGCCGGAAATATTACTTGCCACTTTCATTTTGTATGCCCGAAAGCATTCTCTATCAAAGTGTTCATTAATTGTCAAAATATCTTTGATATATTTTCAGCTTTGCAGCATGCCTTGACTATATGTGTTAGTATGAAGCTGATGTATTACATAGTACGTTGGAGAGGTCGTCCTGAAAATTTTTTGGAATCAAATTCCTTCGATAAGATGATTATGGCTACTTGGATACTTTCAATCTTGAAGATGAAGACAAAGGAAACTTAGGGATGAGTTTACACGCAGTAGAAGCATGTGATGTCGGAGCATTTTTTGAAGACCATTAATTTGATAACTTTAGAAATAGTCGACATATGAAGACCGACAACCAACTATCTTTATTTCTTATGTTTTCAAGGTCTAGTAAATGTCTCTAGTTTCTAGAGTCCTATTACTTAGAGTTGTAGTTTAGTAAAACAAGTTTTACCTTTCTTGAGAGTCTTTGTGTCTTTCCAATGAGTCTTATTAATTACTCATGCATAGAGGGTTGTTTCATGCTTGTCTATTTAAGCATGCTATGATGAATGAAAGGGTCAAGACTTGTTGATTGATAAACTATAGCCTTTGGCTTGATAACAAGAAGGGGTTCTTATTTTACTCTTATCCTTTAGGTGGATTCCTCTGAGTGGCGAGTGTTCTATCCATTTTAGTTCTCACTTGTGTTACCTCATGTTTCTCTACTCTCTCCCGGTGTTAGATATGAACCTCCTCAGATGCAAAACTAAGCAGCATCTTGGATGAGTCTGACATGGTACGAGGAATCATATTTGACTGGTGGCATATTATTTTGTAGAATACTTTTGCACTTATCTTATTGCAGAAAATTGTCCTAAAAATTCTAGATTTATTGCACTTTTGTTAATTCAGTCCTAAACTTTTTAATTGAGACAATTGAGTTCTAAACCTTTTTATGTTTTGCCAATTGAGTTCATTCAGCCAATTTTGATCGGAAATTGCTAATGTGAACGTCAGCTGTCCTATATGGTACGACTGGCACTGACATGAACAATTCGTAATCATATTTAAATTATTGTTTCTTTTCTTTATTTTTTTTACAACTTTGGCCGACAAGGTCGCGAGTTGACCATTGCCGACCATGGGCAAGGGCCTCCGTGCCCTAGCCAAGATCTAGGCGAGGTTCAGGACGCCTTTACTAGCCACGAGTGAGTGGCTCATGGCCCTCACTTGTGGCCGGCGAGGGCATCATGGACTTCACCTAGACCAGGCGAGGGTCGTTGGGCCTTGCCTATGGCTGACGACCTTGTCAGCCCACAGTTAGGAAAAAAAGGAAAGAAAGAAAAGGAAAAGGAAAAGAAATAATAATAAAAAATTAAACAATCAAACAAATATTAAAAATTATTCATGTCAGCGTCAGCCGTGCCATTTAGGATGATCAGCATCCATGTCATCAATTTTCGACCAAAATTGTCTGAATGAACTCAATTGGCAAAACGTGAAAAGATTTAATATTGAATTGGCAAAAGTGTAATAAGTTTTAAAACTTTTTGAACTATTTTTCCTATCTTACAGATTAATATTAATCCATGACTAATTATAAATCTATTTGTTGAAGTGAAACTGCAAAGAAACAAAGCTAAAGAAGATACAAAACCGGGGCAAAAGCGAAAGTTAAAGAGAGAAATATTTCGACATCATTTTTTTGGTCCATTGATAGTGTAAAAACAATTGTGGGATGGATTGTTTACGAGAAATTAACATTTGTCTAATTAATTGAAATCCCGAAAAGAATAAATAATCATTTCAAAGTAAACATTTAATCTTACCAATCAAAATCCCGAAAAAATCAATAATCATTTCATTAACTTTTATATATGCATGTCGACCTCCTAAATGTCGTATGCAAAAACCTACTTCCATCTTCTTGCAAGAGAAATATGCTTTCTGGCTAAGGAAATGATCATTGCCTGACCAAAACTCATTTTGATGGCGACATCTGCAAGTAAAGTAAAGTAAGGTAAAGTAAAGTAACGTATGGATATGACTTCATAATCCCCCTCGGAATTGACCAAACTCTTGAAATAAAACCCTGACACGTAGTGAGCAACCCTTTGAACTTTGACCAAGACTTCCCTCAAAATATCAGATGTGCCCAAGAGAAGGAAGTTCTAACTTCTAATCCACAGCAACCTCTTAGATTAAATCATGCTCCATAGAAGTCCATAATCTATTGCTTGATGGTCTCTGATATTAGTGAAGAGTTATTTGGCGAAATTTATGAAATTTTAGTCGCTTCTAATTCTACAATTTGCGACACGTCGCAGCATATGAGAGAAAGAGGGTTGGGACTATTTTCCTTCGCTTTAAGCTTATGTGGATTTTCAAAGAAAAAAGGTTGGGTTATAGAAAATCGAATCATGATTACACATATTAAGTTCATTAATGTGTTAATATATTCTTCTAGGAATAGTATTTTAAAAGGGAAAATAACCACATCAGTTATGTAGATGAAAATTTTCGGATCTCCATCTATGGTGTGTCTAAAGAGAATCATTTTCTAATTGTGTTGCGTCGCCCATGAGATGAAGTTGGTCAACAAACACAGACACGTGATGTGCCGACCATGAGCAGGCTCATCAAGTGTGAAACCAGATTAGATTATTGATTAAGTTTTGATTATTACGATGGAAGATCATAGTAAATCACGACCTTGAATCTTGATTGCTTTTTGATTTATAATATTTTATTTTACGGAAGAAAGCAAACATATTTCAGTCCTTCGCTTGTCTTGTCTCCAGCACATTGCCAGCACAATTTCCACTGAATTTTTCATTGTTATTGTCGTGGTCACGTCTCATCCACGCAGTCAACGTGCTATGACACCAATAACTCTTTCACGTACTATAATTCTTACAATATTTACTTGAATATTTGTCGAATATAAGAACTTCACCTAAATTAAATTTAGCTCATGAAACATGGGATGGAGTGTTGAGTATGAAATTCTCACAACTCTAATAATAATCATGCAGGAGAAGCTCTTTATGAAGGAGATGAATACACTACTTTACTTGCTGAAATCTCTTTGTATTCTCTTACTGAAACGATTAAAGACTTGCCTATAAATAGGCTTGAAAACATGACTCTTGACATACCATTAATAATGACTTTAGAAAACTACAAAGCAATAAAGATACTTTAACATGTGCGCCGAAAAGACTTCCATCGAGAACTGAACAACCTTTCGACCAAAACATGAAAAGTCACCAGAGATAGGCGGTGATATCTTCAATACTCTCCCTCACCGACTACTCTCTCTAAGGATAGTTCTTGCAACCATACCAAGCTGAGCTCGGAACTCTTCAAACTTTGCAGCTCCAAGACCTTTAGTGAAGATATCAGCAACTTGATCACCTGTCTTGGTGTACTCCATCTTGATCTCGCCCTCCAACACTTTCTCTCGCAGAAAGTGATAGTGGACTTCCACATGCTTAGTCCGAGCATGGAAGATTGGATTCTCTGCCAAGCTTATAGCAGATAAATTATCACAATACAATATTGTCGAATAATCTATCGACTGATGAAGATCATCCAATAACTGCACTAGCCACGTGCTCTCCTGAGCTGCCATTGCTGCTACTCTATATTCAGCTTCTGTTGTAGACAAAGATACAGTCGGCTGTCTTTTACTGCACCAGGATACTACTGCTGATCCAAGATGAAACGAGTATCCAGTAGTTGATCATCGTGTGTGTTGATCTCCAGCATAGTCGGCATCACAATGACCAACCAACTCACCCGATGCTTCCTTTTTATACAAAAGCCCAAAATCAAAAGTCTTCTTTACATACCTTAGGATACGCTTGGCTGCATCCAAGTGAGGCTTCCTTGGCTTCTCCATGAATCGACTCACTACGCCCACTGCAAAAGCGATGTCAGGCCGGGTTATGGTAAGGTAGATTAGACTACCTACCAATTGCCTATACATAGACGAATCTTCTAGCTCTCGACCTTCTTCAGCATATAGCTTTGCATTCCCATCTAGCGGAGTAGATATAGGTTTGCAATCGAGCATCCCGAATTTTTCCAAGAGATCTCGTGCATACTTTTGTTGACATAGGAATAATCCTTCTTTTGTCCTATCAACCTCGAGCCCCAGAAAGTGTTTCAACTCTCCAAGCTCCTTCATTTGGAATCGTATAGAGAGATTGGCTCTAATTTGACATATCTCATCTTCATCATCTCCAGTAATGATGAGATCATCCACATAAACCAGCACAACTGCAACCTTTCCATCTTTTGCCTTCACGAACAGGCTCGAGTCTGCTGGAGCTACATTATAATCGCTCTTCAACAAGAATTCTGCGATCTTTCCATACCACGCTCTCGGGGCTTGCTTCAAGCCATACAACGCTTTTTTTAGCTTGCAAACATATTCTGGATAAGTTTCGCTCTTGAACCCATTCGGCTGCTCCATGTATATCTCTCGCTCAAGTTCTCCATGCAGGAAAGCATTCTTTACATCCATCTGCCATACATTCCACGACTTGCTTGCTGCAAGTGCTAATAGAACTCGAACTGTGGTAACTTTTGCTACCGGGCTAAAGGTCTCTTCATAATCAACCCCATATTGTTGCAAAAATCCTCGGGCCACTAGACGTGCTTTATACCTCTCAATCGACCCGTCTGGTCGAGTTTTAAGTTTATAAACCCATTTGCAGGAAATAGGACGTACCTCTTCAGGTTTCGGTACCAAGTCCCACGTCTCATTCTTCTTTAGTGCAAGGATTTCTTCTTCCATGGCCTTCCTCCATTTTGTACCCTTCGAGGCTTCTTCATATGTCGAAGGCTCGACCATGCCAACATCTACAGTCAATGCCGCATTGGCATACTTGGGGTTTGGCTTTCTTTGCCTCGTCGATCTCCGAAGTTGAGGCTCCTCCTCTTCAAGTTCTTCGACCTGACTTGGTCGAAGTTCTTCTGTCGACCTTGGATGCTCATCAGATGAACTTGTTGATCCTGGTGACTGTGTTTCAACATCTTTTTCGACATCTTATCAACAGGCTGATTCTCATCGAATTCTTTCAGCCTTTCTTCGACCTCTTCATCGAAATGCTATGAATTTGGCAATTCGACAGCTTGAGGTGACCACCAAGACGACAATTCATCGAACACCACATTCCTTGAAGTATAGCACCTCCCTGTTGTAGGGTCGCAGCATTTCCACCCCTTTCGTTGATCATCATAGCCCACGAATATGCAGCGAACCGCCTTCTTGTCAAATTTGCTGCGAAGATGATCAGGCACAAATGCATAACATACGCATCCGAAAACTCTAAAGTGACTTACCACAGGCTTGTGATTCCATAGCTTCTCGTATGGTGACATAAAACCAAGCCTTGCTTATGGCAGCCTGTTAATCACATGAGCCGTCGTCTTCATACCTTCGGCCCAAAACCTCGGTGGAACATACTTCATGTGCAACATGCTCCTGCATGTCTCAGCTAGATGCCGATTCTTTCTTTCGGTAACACCGTTCTGCTGCGGCGTGTACGGACAAGTATATTGTCGACGTATCTTGCACTCTTGCAAATACTTCGTGAATTCATCGGAAGTGTATTCTCCCCCATTATCGGTGCGTAGGCAACGAATTTTTTTGTCTACTTCACTTTCAACCTTCTCCTTAAACACCTTAAATTTAATAAATGCCTCGAATTTTTCCCTCATGAAATCAACCCAGACGTACCTGGAAAAGTCGTCGATAAAAGTGATCATATACTTGAATCCGCTAACAGACGGCTGCTTCACTGGACCAAACACATCCGAGTGAACGAGCTCGAGAGGCATCCGAGTTTTGAACGATGATTCCTCATACGGAAGTTGATGTGCCTTCCCGTACTGGCACCCGGCACAAACCACATCTTCTTGCACTTCCAACTGGGGAAGACCCCTCAGCATGTTCTTCTGCATCATCACCTTCAACTTGTGATAACTTACATGGCCAAGCCGCGCATGCCATAAATCAGGTGTATCGTTCCTTCGAGTTTTGTTTACGTATGCTGTTTGAGCAGACATCACGTAAACGGACTCCAGCCGACGTCCCTCCATGATTGGTCGACCAGTGGGCTTCACACTTCGGTACACCTTAACATCTTGTGGACCGAACACCACATAATTACCCGAGTCTGTGAGCTGGGACACAGACAATAAATTCTTCTTAATTCCTGGCACGTGATACACACTTTTCAATTCAACTTGCTGTGAATGAAATCGAGGAGTTATCATCGTCTTGCTGATATGAGTAATCGGCAACCTCGAGCCGTCTGCAGTAATAACAACACGTCCTCCGGTATATTCACGCATGTTCGACAGCTTGCCTTGATCTCCAGTCATATGACTCGAACACCCTGAATCAACAATCCAGTCGAAATCATAATTAATCAACTTTTCACTTATAGAGATTAATGCCATCGCATCGTTTGACTCAATTGTGGAAGAGGCAGCGAGCTCGTCTGATACCACCATTGCAACAGACGTTTGGAAATCCCATTCCTTATCTTCATCGAAATCATTCTTCTTCGATGATGCTGCAACATTTCCTTCAACTTTCTTTGCTCGACAATCTCTGGCAAAGTGGCCCTCCTTGCCGCAGACGTAACATCGTCCATTACGTCTTTTGCCATCGCCCCGCCAGACTCCCCCTGGTCGAAAACTCGTCTCTCCTGGACGCTTTTTCCATTCGACGTGGCTTTTCCTCGACTTGCCATCTTTATTGTCAGCACCGGTTCGCCTCTGACCCTTGAACCCTCTTTTGTCACTGAAGAGGGCACATTCTTCTCTCTTAATCGAAACCTTAGACATTTGACTATCTAAAGTCTCTTGGTTAGCTAGAATACTCTCCAGATCGGTCAACGTCGGTTCAGTTGCCCATCCACGAGTAGCCGTAATAATACCATTATACTCCGGCTTTAACCCGTGAATAATAATTCTTCTCATTCTTGTTGCTGAGATGGCATTAGTGGGATCCAATTTTGAAATTTCGTCACAAATAGACTTAACTTTGGAGAAATACTGACTCACCGTCATATTTTGTTGTGACATCGACAGCAGCTCGTTTTCCAGCCTTTGTAGCTTGGCATCATTCGACCTTGCAAATAACGCTGCCAAGTTATCCCACGCCTCCTTGGGAGTCTGCGCGCTCTTTATGTGCTGCAATAAATCATCTTCGACAGTTACAGCAAGAGCGTAAAGAGCCTTACCCGCTTTGATCTTCCATCTCCTCTGCTCATTATCTTCTCTAGGTGCCGTGGTGGTGCTGCCGTCAACAATATCCCACAAATCCTGACCCAGCAAATAAAACTGCATCCAAATACTCCAATTGTTGTAGTTGGAGTTGTTGAGCTTCTCAATGCCATTCATCGAAGTTGAAACGTCCGCCATCTAACTTGAACTAATGCTCGGCACTACTCCAAGAAACCTTGGTCCCCGACCAATCGATCACAATTCTTGACTGTACACCGATAGAACTTCGACGTATTCCGTTCCTCGACCACCTGTGCACGAACAATGGTCCTTGACCACCGTCTTCACGAACTACGCTCCGGAAGACTTGACTCACTGTCTTTGACAACCGTGCTCTCGATCCCAAATAACCGTGCTCTGATACCAAATGTTGAGTATGAAATTCTCCCAACTCTAATAATAATCATGCAGGAGAAGCTCTTTATGAAGGAGATGAATACACTACTTTACTTGCTGAAATCTTTGTATTCTCCTTACTGAAATGATTAAAGACTTGCCTATAAATAGGCTTGAAAACATGACTCTTGACATACCATTAATAATGACTTTAGAAAACTACAAAGCAATAAAGACACTTTAACATGTGCGCCGAAAAGACTTCCATCGAGAACTGAATAGCCTTTCGACCAAAACACGAAGAGTCACCAGAGATAGGCGGTGATATCTTCAATATGGAGAGCCAAATACGGTTCAGTTTCTTAACCATACAAAAAAAAAATGAGACCCCAATTATTCAAAGTCTTAAACCACCAGTTAAATCAACTAATAGGCGGCAGGAAAAATTGTTGAAAAAGTCTTTAAACCTACAAAACACACACTTCCATGGAAGGAATGGTTCTTCATTCATAAAAATAAGATGAAAAAAGGAGATTGATAAGTTATGTGTTTTGGCTAATCGACAGACAGTCGTTTGGTGCTCTCTAGCTAAGGTAACATATTTCAACAGATGAAAAAAAAAAACAAAAAATATAGTGGAGTCAACAAGTTTTTTTTTGAATGAAAGTTGTAGGTATTATATATCAGATAAAGTACAGCAACATAGAAGTATCTCCCGACATTACAAATAAAGCTAATAATTCAAAAAGATGGAGATAGGAAGTCTCTATATAATAGCCAATAAAGCATTCAGTTGGGAAGGTCTTATTTTTTGGTAGAGGAAAGCTCGACCTCTTATATTTTTACGTACCTTAACCAAAATAATATAAAAATCAGTTAACTTGTTTTGAAACAGTCGCATATTGCGTTCCGTCCAAATGCAATATATTGTTGCTAGGAAAGATAACTTGAGGAGTCTCACCGCCAAGTCTTTGCCATTTAATTCCATAATCATCCATTGGAGTTCCTCATTCCAACTTCCTATAGAGTGCCTAATCTCAGGTTTGGCAAGGATACGGCTCCATATGCTACTTGTCCACTCACATTGGAAGAATGTGTTGTCTTCTATACATGCCTCACAAAAGTTACACTAGATATCAATTGAATGTATCCAATTTGCTATAATCGCAGCAGTTGGTAGTCCATCTTTGCACACCAACCAACCAATTGTGTTTGTTAATATCGCTGGACCAAATTAGGTTAAACCATTCCATAGGTGGTCCCACTTGTTTGAGATCGTCATATGTATCCATGCAACAATACCTTGAGTTCGAGGTAAACAAGGTTAAAACGGGTTGCAATTCAAGTAGACATCTCCAACTCCAAGCTATACTGCCCCTGATGTCAAGTTGTATAATTGGGGTGCCTCTGCATTTGGTGTTATGAACCCATATACTCCAAAGGGAAGAGGATGAACGGCTGATGAGGTTCCACAGCATACAGCCTAACAAAACTTTGTTCCATATGTTCAAATCGAGCAATCCTAATCCTTCTTCCCTCTTAGGTGAGCAAACCACATGCCATGCAACCTTGTGCGAGCCATGATTTTTTGTATTACTAGCCCGTAAGAAATGCCTAACCTCATAAAATATTATTCATACCTAAAAATGCCGAAGGTTTACTCTTGTTAGTAAATTTCAAAAGTTTTGATAAGTTTTAAAAAAAATTGATAAAATTTTTTTACTTGTGATAGTTTTTTTCCAAATAATTTGTTTGGTAATTCACCAACACTTTTATGAAATTACAGACTTTTTTTATTTGCAAATTAACAATTTTTGTACTAGCTTGGCTTTTATTTGCATAACTTACCCAATCTTTGAAATTATTAACTCTTATGAAATTGCCAATACAAATTAGAGTGATTTACCAATGTTTATAATACCAATTTATTTGGGTTACCAACTCAAATTTGAGTTACATACCAAAACCAAGGTTTTTATTGAGTTACTAATTTATTTATTTTTTGTCATGGTTAGACACTTCTTCCCTATACTAACTCTTTTTAGAGATTACTCCTCCCTTTAGATTATCTCTTAGTAATGGGATACTCTCTCTCATTTAAATTATTCAGTGACATTTATTTCGTTCTGTTTTCAAATTGCCAACTTTTCCTATCTTTTATAGACTTTTATCCACACTTCTTAGCAACATTTTAAGTTTACAAACATATTTAAGAAATTACCAATCTTAGTTAGAGTAGATTATCAAATTTTCTCCCATTAAGTTACCAACTGAATTTGGTTTAACACTTACCAAGCTTATTTTTTAAATTACCAAATGTTTCTTATCTTTACAACTTTCATTTACCTTTCTTAATTATGCCCTATAATTACCAACTCTTATATGGAATTACTAACTTAAATTAAATGATTTATCAATTCAGATTAAGCTAAAACTAGTTCTGCATTACCAACTCTCATTTGTGTTAGTCATGTTTGCTTTTTTTTTTTTTAAAATTGACAACTTTTTTATGGGGTTACTTAATCAAAAGTAAAGTTAATTTGTAAGTCATCAAATAAAGGTTAGTAATTCACATAATAGTTGGTAATTTAGGGTGTTGCTAAGAAAGTTAAACAAAAGTTAATAAATAGCAAGAGAGGTTTCTTTGTCTGAGATAAGAGAAGTTGGTGATTTAAAAGAAAAAATAAAATAAACATCAGTAACTAACTGAAATAAGAGTTAGTAACGTAAAACTTGTTTGTAACGGGGAAGAGTTGATATTCACTCAATTAATATGGACAAATTAGAAAAAGAGTTGATAAATTTAACAAGTTGGCAAGTAAGGCAAATAAAAGTCAATAACTTAACAGAAAATTGTTAAATTTAAGAGAAAAAAAACCAAATAAATGTAGCAAATAACTCAAATAAGACTTGACGAACAAAAACTACTTAGCGACCTAAGGAGAGAAAAATCGGTAAGTCACAAAAACGAAAGTTCATAAATTCATATTAGAGTTGATAAATTTGAGGAGTTTACAAAAGCGATAAATAGAGTAAATGATAACCAAAGTTGATATATTAAAAAAAATATTGATAAGTATCTCAAATTAGAGTTGTAAACTAGTTGGCAATTTAATCGAAAAAAAGTTGACAAGTCACTCAATTAAAGATTGAAAACTCATATAAGAGTCGGTGAATTTAAGTGGTTAGTAAGAAAGATAAATAAATCAGTAAAGATTGAAAAAAATTGATTATCTTTAAAAGGGAAATCTCCCAAAAGTACTAAACCTATAGAGACAAGGTTGAATGGAAGATGAAGAAGAGCTCTTTATCTCAAAATGAGAAACGAAACTGGCAAGGACTTGTAGGCACAACAACGACATAATGCAGAACCAGATCTCACTTGGCTGGCGAGGCTGTGGGGGCTCGCAGGCCCCGATGTCACCCGTCGGCCCTTTTGGGGAAGATATATGGTAAGGAAAACAAACAAGAAAAAGGAAAAAGAAAAGAAAAGAAAAGAGTCAAAATAATTATAAAATTTCTAAAAAAAAAACGACGTCGTTTGGAGTGGTATTGGACACGTCAAATCATCAGCCATGCCACGTAAAACAGCCGATGCTGATTAGATTGCCATGTCAACGGTTTTCGGCCTAAATTGGATGGATGAGCTACATTGAAATTTGGTGCAAAGGTTTACAACTAAATTAGCCAAATTGAAAAGTTTAAGATTGAATTAGTCATACCATATGTTTAGGACTTATTAAGCAATTTTTTCCATTTTTAAACTGTAAAAAAGGGGTTATTAATTTCACAAAAATGTGGGTAAGTCACCAACAATTTACCGGAAAATCGGTAACTTTCTTTCCCAATAGTTTTTTCACACTTACCAACTTTTCAGAAATACATCAGAATTTTTTGGAACGGCAGTAGAATAGTCCGCAATAATAAATCAATAAAGCTGTTGTTGCCATTCTGTTCTCTGGTTTCCGCAATTACTTGCAAGACGAGATCGGGAGCATTTAGGCAAATTGCAAAAACTGCTAAAGAAAGCACTCGATCTGGGGTAGATATATTCAATGACTATTCGATACACAAAGTCAATCACTTTGGAGGACTAATAATTCACAAATATTAAGCGGAATTGGCTTAATGGTTCAGAACAATGGATGCAATTGCATGAGCAATACATGGATATTGAATTAGTATAAAAAGAATGATCGAGGGTGTTACAAAATAGGGTTAGAATGTGAATTGTAAAATTTAAAAAGTTATTACAACTATCTGAATGGTAAAATTAGTGACAAGATATTTTCAAAACGTGAGAGCTGAAAAAAGCACTTGCTCTGCCAAGATTTGCAGAAATCGTTGATGTCCCCAATTTGCTGGGCTATGAAGCAATCGCTCATGTCATTCATATCAAACACAAGCTCCCTCGTAAGGCTATTGATGAGGTCCACCACCTCTTCGTCTTCGTCCACCGATTGGTATATAATCCCTGCGTCTTGCAAGATCGCCATGTCCTCCAGGTCTTCAATGATACTGTTGAGGAAGATGGCGTAACACGTGATATACGGCAGGGCGAATGCGTTGCACTGCTCGTAAGCCAGCAAGTTCCTCAGGAGCGCCCCTGTCCACTCGTCGATGAAGAGTGTGGGGATCTTGAGCTCCCGATTCGCAAACTCTATGTTGAGGAGGTTACCGGGGTTGTACCTGAACCGGATGCCGGATCTCCGTAGCCTCTTTGCCTCGTGGACCCACAACTTCCCTGGGAAATTCTCATGCCTGTTCCATCGAGCGCCTCGTTCGATTCGCAAAGGGCGAATGTCGGAAGGAATGAAGCTCGCGTGGAATAGGGCGAGGAGATGGCAATGCTCGCCCTTGTCGTCCAACTTTGTGTCGGTGTATTGTCCCTTCTGCGGACTCAGAGGCTCCATGAATAGGAGGGCAAGCTTGTTCAGAGGCGTTGCGTTTCCGTCGAACGTCGTGAGGTTATAGATCTCTTGCAATACGAACATCGGCAATTGGTTCTCGAGCATGAGAAGATCTCTAGTGATGTTGGGTAGCATCCATCTCGTTGCAAATATTGGCTCTTCCACAAATTGTCCCTCTTCGTCCTAATCTCAACCAAAACACATACAAAAGAATAAATTTACATTAAGCATGTGCAAGATCACTAATTCTTGTGAAAGGATATCAAATCGATCACATGTCTCATCTATAAATTCTAGATTTTGAAATTAAAATGAGCAGTTAATCATCTACCTGATTGCTCTCATAGTTAAGCCTCAAGAGTTCCACAATGAAGCAACCATCAAGAACCATCATCTCGACAAATTCGTCGGCGCTAATATCATCAAACTCTTCTGAGTAACACCTCCTCGCATCAGGCTCCAATTTCTTCATCGCCATCTTGATGCCCACATCGCGATCTTCGTAAGCCATCCGCGTCATGAGGCGCTCATAGAATCTCACCTTCTGAGCTTCCATGGCTCTCAAGCCGGGCTGCTTCCTGTGGAACGGGCCAATCGAGACAACCCTAGGGTTGTACGCCTTCTCGTCGACCTGACGAATATGCGCTGGAACCCTAAAGATCGACCACTGAGAAATGAAACAGCAGGGCTCATGATCGACCGTGTCACCGGGAAAATCTTCGGCGGCCACCGTCATGTCCTTGTCTTCCTCTTCTTGCTTTCTTCGAGATTTGCGCTTCTTGCCCATCCAGGAGACTCGCTCTTCAGTCTTCAAGACTCTTAAATATGCTATAGTCTTTATAGGTCAAGATTCACAGTGAATGATCTTCTCCTTTCTAGACAGGAAAACAAGCAGCACTCACGTGGGGGAGTGAAGGTTTTTGAGGGCCAGACAGGACAAGGTTGAACAGTTCAATTACGTTTGGAATATCAGGTCAAGAAAGGAAAGCCAAAGAATTAGGTTTTAGAATATTGGACTCTGCCGTCGAGTCTCTTTTTCCAATTTGGTTGTTTAGAATTTTCATTTTCAGGTTCGTGCTAGACAGAATCTCCCCCAGATTCAAAACAGAAACACTTTGGTTAAAGTGACATGTTGGAGGAATCATATTGGCTAGTGTCGTATAGTTTACTGAATATAATTGAGAGATTAGCGTAAATGCGAGTCGATTAAGTTTTCTTTTTTTTATTTTTTATCCTGACAAACAAGAAAGCTGGGGGAGGCACCTGGAATTTCGGACCAGTTAAGATGCGAATCGCCGGGTGGGTTGCGCAAACATGCGATTATTTGCGGTATTCGCTAAGATTGAAGAAGTATTCTTGAATCAGTAAGCCATGGAAGAAGTAGAGATCATCATCATCAACAACGTAAGTGTCACAAAGTATTGACCCTTAAGTGCTAAGCCGAAGATTCAAGAAGAGGTCATGGAAGCTGATTTCACACCATCCCTCCATACAATCCCGACACGATGACGCCTAGCGCATGATATTTTATGGTTAAAAGTGATGGGATTTGAAGAAAATCGAAAACTACAAAATATCTGTATGCTATCGAAGACTTCATCATTTGTATAATCAAGCCGATTTCAACTTATAACCCTTTTTTTTTAACTTTAATGAGGCTTACATATCGTAACTATGCTCAATGCAAATCAAACCTGTATGCCAAATTTTCTCGCACAACTCTTGCATACAATGTGGTAGGACCTGTCTTATTATATCTTATATTTTCCTCGGTGTGAAACGAGATTAAACTATTGATCGCTTCATTGCAAAAAAATCATATATCTAGTCTAATCATCGGATAACAAAATCAAAACTTCGGTGCTTTAATAATCTTGGTGGGATAATCCTTTGTCGTTATTAGCACAAAGCCAGCACATTAGCCTAACTCTTTTCATTATTTTATTTGTCGCATGCCTATCTGACGAGGCAATATTCCCTGACCAAGTCCACGTTCCTAGTCCTAATTAAATATTGGTTTCACATGTCAAATTTTAGATTTTTTTAATCCTTGGGCCAGTTCCGGCACATTTTAGTCTTTTTGCCCATCCTCAGAATTTATAAAACCGAAACAATTTTCTTGTCCACGTATTGATTTTTATTTTTTATGCTGAACTTAAATCTTATTACGCACATACTTTTACTTATTTTACTTTAAAATACATAAAACTTGCATGATGTATAATTATCGACACTTTGATATGCCTTTTTTATTTATGAATTTTTCGAATTTTCAATTCTATTTTAGATTTTGACATGAAAGTGAAAAATACCCTTTGCATATGCTTAAGTTTAAACATACAAGCACATATAGCCTCTTTGTTTCACGGAAAGCTTCTTGATGGAGGAAAACCTTTTCCATGAAAATGATTTTCAAGGAAAACGACCAGTTTTCGATTGTTTCATAATGTATTTTAAAGTGAGACGCAAAATACTTTTTGATGTTACTTTCAAAGATTAATTTATGTTATTATTATATTTATCTCATATATATTACCAATATGTACAGTATAAATTTTAAATTTTTTAATATAAGAATAAAGAAACATAAAAAAAAAATGGAAAAAAAAGAAAATATAAATAATTAAAAAGCTTAATCTCAATGCTCATAAAACTTCGCCTCTCCATTTTGTGTGAGCTGCGTGTGGAAAAGAGCTCAGGAAAATGATTTCTTCTTTTTAGGATGGAGAAATCATTATTCTCAATTTTAACTACGGTTTTTTTCCTTGACCGTAAATTTTTTTACAGTTGATAGTCCACTTTCAACGAACCAAACACATGAAATTTTGGGAAATAATTCCATGCAAATCATTTTCATATAAACTAACACACCCTCTTAATATCAAAGTTTCACTAAATTTCAGTCTTGTTTTTGGCTAGGGGGATTTGAGCACTTATTCAGGCCGGCAAGCTTGGGCCTGGCAAGGCCTCCAGAAGTCGGGCTCAGATGGGCTAGGCTCGAGCCCGACCATACACTCAACCCTTCTTCCCCATCTTCTTCATCTTGTGCTCAACCAACTTCTCTTCGGTCTCGCCATGTCCTCTCCTTGTCGGGTCCACTAAAACCCATTTGAGAGCAAAGTCGAAATTTATGGTCTGTAATGTACTGCTCACTTATTGACCCTCGGGTGGCAGGGACTGAAGGTGAATTGCTCCAACTGTTGAAGATATTGATATCTGGTGCACCACCATCTGGGAACGGGACTCAGTGTGGATTGATCGTCAAGAAGGTGTCTTTTTTTGTGTTTAATTGTAGAAATGACCAAACAAAGATGCAAAACTGTTGACTTGTTGATAAAAAATGTTATCATATGGTTACTTGGTAGCACTTCAGCACTGCAAGGTCATGGCCTCAACTTGGCTTCACTGATCCTCCAACAACAAGGCGGATGTCATCTCGATATTATCTTCAATTTGCGTGTCTGAATTCAGCTGAAGTATATAATAGACTCCAATTGCTTTACTAGTGTAGTCTAATACTAGGGTACATGATGTTAGTTGCATGCTTTTCTCCTCTTTTTTCAGCGAACTACTCTGAGCACCTTTCTCCCTTGCATAATGCAGTTAGTGGATGGAAAGATCTCTTAAAATTGGTAATTTTTACAATAATTGTAGTAGGGTGTTCTTAAAGTTTCTCTCGATTCCTCTTAGTTTGGCTTGGTGCCCATATCCACCGGTGATCTTCTGAGAGCTGATGTATCTGCTGGGACTGAGAGTGGAAACAAAGCCAAAGAGTTCATGAATGCGGCAAAGCTTGTACCAGATGAGACTGCGACGGCTGTATAGACAACTTCACCATCTCGCATCATAATGTCTTTTGGTGGTTTTGAAAGTTCAAGCAGATGGAAAGTTATTGTCTCGCAGATGGTCACAACAAGATTATCGCTTCCAGATGCTAAACAAAAGGAATGGCCTCTTGATGGGGTATCCACGGGGTTATGCTCAAGCCTCAAAGCCTGGAAGATAGGTTCTTTGATTTCCCTAACCTTCCTCGCCTGGAACTCTGTACTGAGGTTGATCCACTTGTTATTCGAGCATTTGCCTCTTCCGCCGCATCCTCCTCTTTTGAGTCCCAGTAAGCATGCCCCCTGGTGTACCACCGACATCGATCCATCATCCTTTCGGAGGATTATAAGGTACTTTGTATGTTCGTCGACATGAAGACCCTGGAACTTCATCTGCTGGGAAGTCATCATCTGACTCACCCCATCCCGTCGGCGTATACTTCACAAAACAGTCAAACTTGTCACTACGTTGTCCCAGTGTCCCTACACTAGGGTTGTTAGAAATAGTAAAATTGTTTCTTGTTTTGATTGAAGAAGTAAAGTCCAATTTTTACTTTAGTCTTGGTCTTGGATAAGTTACGGTAACTTCCAGCTTGCAGCTTGCATTGAATAACTAGTGTCAGAGGAATATTGAAGAAGAAAATGCTACAAGCATTTATTGAGGATGTAGCATTTAATGAGGAAGACTTATGAATAATGAAGACAAAGAAGATTAACAAAGTTCATCACCAAAGTCTTTATCTCCATCAAAGTCTTCATGTGCATTTATCGTTTGTGTGTTTGTTCTTCTAGCTTTGTGGACTTTTGTATCGCTTCATTTAAATTTTGTATAAGGAGTGCTCGAAGACTTCTTGGTTCATTTAATGTGTGCTTCTAAGTGTGTGGGATGTTTGTCTTCGGACATTAAACGTATTGTAGATGTTTTGTTATTATATAAGGACATGAGGTGAGTGTTATAATCCTATCCACCATTAGAAAGCAATCTAAGAACAATTTTTCCCTCCAATTTTGTGTCTTGTACCAAATTTCCAAAGTTATCATTATTCTTTTGGTTCCAACAAGGGTCACCCTCCTTGTATCGTTGTTTGAGAGTTTTCTTCCGCATCGGGCTTCTCTTTGGAAAGTCGATTCGATTAAACACACTAGACTGATGAGCTGCACCCATAAGTACACGATCATGAGTAACTCATCTGCCTCGGCCTGGCTGAAAGTTCACTTTCATTTTACTTTTAGCTGAATCATAGTCCTCTGTGTTAATATCCCGTTGGCAACACCAACAAAGATTCCTTTGTGGCTGTTTCACTTCCTTTTCTTTTTTTTTCTTTGTCATCGGCAAACTTGATTTTTCCTTGCCGAATAGCCTCTTGAATTGTTTTCCTGAACCTTGTTATAGCCATGTGAATGGTGCCATTTACATACCTTTTGTTTACTAAATTTTATTTATTTGGAATGATTTAGCCTTCAGTCAATTCTATAAGCCCATATTTCAGAGCAAGTCGAAGATTTCGTCAAACTAATTGATGTCGAACAAGTAAATTTGGGTGTCTTTAGCCCTAGTCATAGTTGTTTATTTTATCTTGGTAGGCCTCAATACTGAATAAAAGTAAGGCTCGTCGAGCATCATTTTTGCTACAGCCACTTCCATGTTTTCATTGGAGTTAGAGTCATTTTCCGATTCCCAATTGTTGATTATGGCCACATTTTGTTTGAACTTTCTGTGTGGCTCCTTATCTCTTTCTTTGAGTAACTGCTTGTATGGAGAGACTCTTGTCGCAAATCGAAACAAATCGGCAAAGTCCTAGCCTTAGAATCTATCTCTAATGTTGATTTTCAACCCATTAAAGGCCAAATTCATAAATTCTTTTTCTAAGAGTGAAGTTAGTCATATGTTTTTAGTCTTCTAAAATCGAGCAATAAACTAATTGACTAACTCATTATTATATTGATAGATACTAGTCAAGCCAACGGTCGACACCTCGGGTATAGTTTTATAAAACTGAGAATGGAATTCTCTTTATATCTCTGCCCAATTATATACCGAGTTGGTGGATTGGTGTACTAGGTAAATGCAATTTTGATAAAGATAAAGGAGACAACCTTAGTCTTAAAAACACGTTTGTACCCGCTTCACCACATTGGGCCACAAATCCACCAACATGTTCAATGGTCGATTGGTCATCTACACCATTAAAAATGGTGATATCAAGGATCCTAAAGCCTTTGCGAAAAGGCTAGTTATTGACCCATTCATGATAACGTTTTCTATATAGGTATCATAATTGCTCTTTCTAATCCCGATCATTGCATGGCCTCTTTAGCAATACAGTGTCTAATTGAACATTTGGTTGGACATGATACCCCCAAGGCGGCAAGACTAGTCTTGCCGGATAATCTATTTAGATGTTAATTGGTAAGTTAGGTCTAGCATGGATGTTTGCATTTGGTGGTGCCAAAACCACTATTGTCCTCATGTTTTCAACTTCTAGCATTTGACTGGTCTGGTTAGCCAAATTGTTGTTACCGATTTGATTATTTTGACTGACATCATTTCCATTGTTTTGACATTGATTTGAAGACTCAGGCATTTACCAAATTCTTATAGGGGGTTCATTAGATTGACCCCCATTGTTATAGAAAGGAGGACTACTAAGATACCCTGGTACCACGGAATTTCCTTGCAGTAGTTGGTTAGAAGATTCTGACTTGGACAAGAATTGTTCATGGCGTTGAAAACCATCGGCTTGATTATATCCGACATATGACTCACGATGTAATTAGCCAACACTCTCTGTTGTTCTTCACATAACCTCCTTAAGGCCAACATCATAGTAGAATTCGCTGTCATTTCTCCTAATTGCTCTTCGGTAAGATTCCTGGGAAGATCACCTCCTTCGCGTCAACCTTCTTCTGCGACTCTTCCTGAGGCTGAAGAATCAGACTGGGCAACAACATCATTTCAGTTTGTGATACTGGATTGTTGTTGCCAGCAACATTATTGCCCTCTGGTTGAATTTTTGTTCTCGTAATGAAAGCTTCCTCTGATCAATAAACAAGAGTCCTATCGGACGTGACAAAAAATATTCTGCCAAAAAGCTTTGACGAAATACCTTTCAAAATATGGATCGATGTGAACCAACTAAGGTCTTGAAAGGGTCATTTGTTTTTATTTGGACATGAAACATAAACGATGAGAAAATAAAAGGTATTGAGATGGGGAACAATTGTTGCCCATCACATAAAGGGTATTAAAATATAAAGATAAACTGGAAGTAAAATTGTAGCATAATTTGAGTAATCTCTCAAACATGATGTGCTTAAACAATATCCCCTTACCAATTAGTGCATGAGTATGGAATTAGTACATGGAATGAGTCTCTCAGAGCAAATATGAAGGGTTACATGGAAGGTTATGATCATGTCTGTTATTTGTGTTACATGGAGGGCTAGGAAAATGGTGGGTATACAATTATTTGAATGAAGGGAATATGAATGATAATCCAATATTGATAAAATCGATGTTCGACAGCTGATAGATGCATTTACTCATCCATGTTCTGCAGAAGGCATTGATGTCTTCGATTTGCTGTGCTATGTAGCAGGCATTCATGTCGTGCAAATCGAACACCAGCTCCTTGGTGAGGCTATTAACAAGGTTCACCACTTCTTCGTCCACAGCCTTGGACTGTATTATGATCCCCGCATCTTGAAGGATCTCGATGTCTTCTGGCTTGTCGATGATGCTGTTGAGGAAGATTGCGTAGCAGGTGAAATACGGCGCAGCTAAGGCATTGCACTGTTCGTAGGCCAGCAAGTTCCGAAACAAAGGTCCTGTGGAGTCATCGATGAATAGGGTCGGGATACGGAGCTCCCTGTTCTCAAATTCTATGTTGAGAAGGTTACCGGGATTGCTCCTGAACTTAATGCCAGATCTCTGAAGTATTCTTGCTTCTTCCAGCCAAAACTTCCCCGGAAAATTTTCCTGTCTGTTCCATCTCACGCCTCGGGACCTTCGAGAAGGACGGTAATCACACGGGAGGAAACTAGAGTGAAATAGAGCGAGGAGATGATGATGCTTCCCTTGGTCTTGCAACTTTATCTCGGTGTATTCGCCCTTTTGGGGTCGTAGAGGCTCGAAGAATAGGAGCGCGAGCTTGTTTAGTGGGGGTTCTTTCTCACTGAATGTGGTGAGCTTGTAGATTTCTTGCAACACAAACAAGGGCAATTGGTTCTCGAGCATTAGCAGATCTCTAGTGATGTTGGGAAGCATCCATCTCGTTGCGAATATCGGTTCTTCCAAATGTTCACCGTGCTAATTTCCAACCAGATAAATGGACAGACACAAGAAAGCATTAACAATCGATTTGAATCCCAGCGAGGAAAAATTTGCTTTAGATGGTATTCGGGATGGGAACTGATAGCTACCTGATTGCTCTTATGATACAACCGCATGAGCTCGACAATGAAGCAACCGTCGAGAACCATCATCTGGATGAATTCCTCACTGCTGATATGGTCGAACCCCTCTGAATAACATCTCCTTGCCCTGCCTTCCAACTTCTTGATCGCAGTCTGGAGAGCCACATCGCGTTCCTCGTCACCAGTCTGCTTCATGAGTCGCTCGTAAAGCCTCAGCTTCTGAGCTTCCATCGCCCTCAACTCTGGATGGTCCCGATGGAACGGACCAATCGCGACGACCCGAGGGTCGTACGCCTTCTGGTCGACCTCACGAATGTGCTCCGGAACCCGAAAGATCGACCACTGCTTGCTGAAATGGCGCCCACGATCAGTCGGGTGTTTTCCGGGGAGATCCCTGGCGGCCGTCATCTCTTCACTCGCTCTCGGCTTTCCCTGAGAATGGCGCTTCTTGTTCTTCATGATCTCCAAGATACTCTCAAAGGTCATTTCTCTCTCGTGGATGAACAGTGGAAGAGTATTTCCAATATATACGGGAACACTGCAGTCACGTGGAAGAAAGATTAAACATTACGGGTTTAGATTGAAGTTCAAGTTAGGGTCCAAAATTCACATTTTGGCCTTCAAGTTTCAATACCTTATGCTATCATGCGTGATAGTACCTTCCTCAGATGCAAAACTAGGCAGCATCTTGGAAGAGTCTAACATGATACGAGGAATCATATTTGTCTGGAGGCAAAGAATCTTGTGGAATACTTTTGCAGATATATCCGACGGATTACTATTAACAAAAACTAATTATGAGTGCGTAGCTATATATGTTGAAGTGAAAATTGCACAGAAAAAAAGCTAAAGGTAGAGAGAGAATCATTTCGACATCATTTCCATTGTCTACTAATACTATATAAGAGATTTTTGTATGTATTATTAGGAGAAATCCCGCAAAAAAAAAATGCAGATAATCATTTTGAAATTAGCATATGTCTAATTAATCGATATGCCGAAAGAATCTATAAAATCATTTTGTTAACTTTAGTCATATGCGCATGTCGACCTCCTATATGTCTATGCAAAAACTTCTTTCCATCTTCTTGGAAGAGAAATATATGCTTACCGGCTAAGGAAATGATCATTGGCTGACCTAATAATATGCTGTTCATCTTGATAGTGATACCTGCAAGTAAAGTAAAGTATATACATAATATATACATGAGTTCATTCTCCCCCTCGGAATTGACTAAATACATCAAACCCTAAGACATAATTAGCGACCTAACTTTAACCAAGAATTCTTTCAAAATGTCGTATGTGCCAAAAAGAAGGAAGTTCGAACTTTTAACCCACAACTTCATCTCAAATTCACTGGTCCATAAAAGTTCCTACATTGTTTTCCGGTCTCTTAGATCAGTGAAGAGTTTTTTTTTTTTTTCCGAAAGATTAGATTAGCAAATAGTTCCTTGATGAAACTTATGAAATTTTAACATCTTATTATTCTATAATTCACAACACGACGTGGCGTATCAGAAAAAGGGGGCCGAGACCTTGTTTCTTCGCTCATGCACGAATCTCAAATGAGAATTTAAGGTGAAAAAAGGTCGAGTTAGGAAAAAAAAAAAACCCCCGATGTGTGTGTTAAGTCTATTATTGGGCAGTAAATAAGCTATATAGTCTTCTATCTATGGTACAGAATATTGTTAAGAGGGAAAATAACCACGTCGGTTATCTTGATATTTTTGGGACATTCATCTATGGTGTGACTAAAGAGAAACATTTTCTAATTGGGTTGCGTCCCCCATGAGATCGAGTTGGTCAGTGAACACACAGACATAATGTGTCGGGCATGAACAGGCTCATCAAGTGTGAAACCAGATTAGATTATCGATTTAAGTTTTGATTATTACGATGCAAGATCACATTATAACACGATCTTGAATCTTGATCCTCTTTCTTTTAAGGTTTATTTTTCAGTCCTTCGCGGGTCTTGTCTCTAGAACATTGCCAGCACTATCTCCAATGAAGTTTTTACTATTCTTGTCGTGTTCCCATCTCCACCCACGCAGTCAACGTGCCATAGACCAATAATAAATCTTTCTCGTACTATAATTCTTAGAATATTTTACTTCAACCTTGATCCTCATAATTTAATGGGACAATATCTGCTTTTGCTTCTTCTTTTTTTTAATATTGTTTAGTTTCTGAACCAACGAAAGAATTACACGTCTGCACATTAAATCAAGATGACGACAGTCTTAAGCATAGAGCTAGCTACGCATGAAGACAATCATACAACGTCGATGGTAAATTTTGACAGGGATTTTAATTTTCTTCCGTCAAAACTTATACAAGTAACTCTTATTCACACAAAAAAATGCAAATTTTCGTCCTTATTTACTACAGTTACGTCTTCCATCCGCAGAAGTAGGGATAGTTCTTAAACATATCTTTTCGTTGTTTTGAAAGACTGTTTTATAAATAAAGAATAAGTACAGAGAAAAACAGACGGGTAACTATTTTTATTCCAAGCAGTTTGTTGGTAATTCATCGACACTTTTATGAAATTAGTCAAAAATAAATAAAATTTGATAATGTGTATGCTGTCAAAAGGGGTTAGGAATTTTATGAAATTGTTGGCCAATAAATTTTCGGAAGATCAGGTGACATCTATCTTTTAATATCAATATTTTTCCATACTTATAAAATCTTTCAGGAATTTATCATGCGATGGCAAAAAGAAAATATCCATTTTTTTTTCTTCTGGAACGACGGTAAAATCGTCCACAATAATAAATGGATAATGCAATTCTTGCTGTTGTCTCCTCCGGTAAGAAAAGCACTTATTACTTGCAATATGAGATCGGGATTATCTAGTCAAAATGCGAAAACTGCTAAACAAAGCAATCTACTTGTGGTAAATTAATTCAATGACTATCCGTTGGACAAAGTCAATCGGTTTGATGTCTCGGTTTCTTGAACTAAGGGATCGATGTGATCATCTGAATGATCTTGATTGCATCACCACGATCGATGCAATTGCATGAGCAGTAAATGGATAAATGAATTAGTATAAAAAAAAAGGAAAATTACTAAAAAGTCTTAAACATGTTGTAATTATGTCAATTCAGTCCTAAATTTTTTTTGCCAATTAAATCATGAACTTTTTTTTTACAAAAAAAAACAGTCATAAATCTTTTGATAAGATAGCATCAACAACATGCATCTTCTCTTAAGTATGAAACCAAATTAAATTAATGATCGCATCACTGCAAGACCAATCATGATTTCAACCCTAATCGTCCGGAAACAAATCAAATCTTTGATACTTTAATAATCTCGGTGAGATAATCCTTTGTCGTGATCAGCACAAAGCCAGCACATTAGTTCTAATTCTTTTCATTAATTATTTGTGGCGTGCCTATCTAGGGATTCAATCTTCCTTGACCAACTCCACGTTTGAAATCCTAATCAAACATTGGATTCACATGTGATAATCCTTGGGCTACTTCCGGCACATTTTAGTCTTTTTCCAAATATTTGTTCTTTTTTTGTATAACTTTAATCTTTAGACACATGTATCAATGGTATGAATTGATCCTAGTCCAATCCGGGAACTAGATCGAACCAGCCGATTTTGGGTGGTTCCCATGGGTATCAGTTCGGTTTCTAGTTCCTAAAGAGGTATCGGAAAGAACCAGCTTACAGTATGTGTGTGTATATATATTTTTTTATTTTTTTATTCAGCAAGGGTAAAAAATACAAATTATTTGTGGGACTAATCGCTTGTTTTACTGGTAACTCCCCTGTGATTAGTAATTTCATCTTACATTAAAGTAACTTTTGATATTTATATAAACTTTTGAGAAAGAAAATAAAACATTTTGAAAAAAAATAATACCGCTAGTTCCCGAGGACCAGGACTACAAGTCCTATTCCAGAGTGGATAGGGTAGGTTCCCAATTCCATGGACTGGGCTGACCCTTTTTGGTTCGGTTCCCGGACCCACCTGGAACCGATCACCATTACATGTACCTTGATTTTTATTAGTTAGAAATACATGAAACCTTCATAACATACATATGCATATAATTTTTCCATAAATTCTTAGAAATTTCGATAACATGTTAGATTTTGATGGGAAAGTTTTAAAAAAAAAGTTGCTTAAGTTTAAACAAACAAGCATTTAAGTAAAAATCAAATATTCACTGAATTTCATACTTATGTTTGTCGTCCACGCTTTTTCGCTCGGCGGATTTGGGCGCTTAATCAGGCCCGCAAGTTTGGGCCTGGCAAGACCTCAAGAAATCGGCTCATATGGGCCGGGCCGGAGCCCGACCAGACACTCGGGTCTACTCTTATCACCGTAATACCGTGACACGTGGATGGTCCGTTGCCACCCTTACCCGCCAAAAATCAGGAGACACCAAAATCTAGCTGGATCTCTTCACACGCCCTCATCTCACCATTCATTTCTCTGTTCTCCGACCTCTCACTTCTCTCTCTCTCTCTCACTCCCTCTTACGTCTGCGACAATGTTACACGCTTCCCTGTCGTCTCTCCACTGCAACAACGCCTCTCCATCTCCCTCTCGGCCTCGTCTCTCCACTCCTTCTCTCTACCCTTCTTCCCCATCTTCTTCATCTTCTGTTCAACCAACTTCTCTTCCGTCTCGCCGTGTCCTCTCCTTCTCGGTGTCCACCAAAACCCATTTGAGAGCAAAGTCGAAATCTGTGGTCTGTAACGTTTTGCTCGCCGATTGGCAATTTTCCTTTTGCTTTTTCTTTTTTTAGCTTTTGTGGGTGTGTGTGTTTGTACTACTGTTTATTGATTCTTGTGTGGCAGGGACTCAAGGTGAATTGCTCGGCTGGTGAACCATTGAAGGTAATGATATCTGGTGCACCAGCATCTGGGAAGGGGACCCAGTGCGAATTGATCGTCAAGAAGGTACCTTTTTTCTATATTTTTCATTGCAGAATCGACCAAGAAAAAGATGCAAAATTGTTGATATTTTTATAAAAGAGTATCATATGGTTACTTGTAGCACTTTAGCACTGCAAGGCCACGGCCTCAACTTGGTTTCGTTGATCCTTCAACAACAAGGCTGAAGTGTGCTTATGAACTCAGCTGAAGTGTATAACTGTAGACGCCAATTTCTTTAGTAGTGTTTACTAGAGTTCATGATATTAGTTCAATGGTTTTCTCCTTTTTATTAGCAAGCTATCCTGAGCACCTCTCTCCCTTGCATAATGCAGTTGGTGGATGAAAAAGGTCTCTTAAAATATATTACTTTTACGATAATTGTTGTAGGGTGTTCTTACAGTTTCTCTCGAATCTTCTTAGTTTGGCTTGGTCCACATATCCACCGGTGACCTTCTGAGAGCTGAAGTGTCCTCCGGGACTGACATCGGAAACAAAGCCAAAGAGTTCATGAATGCGGGAAAGCTTGTACCAGATGAGATTGTGACGGCTGTATGGATAACTTTAGCATCTTGCATTGTATCATATATTTTACTGGTTTAGACAGTTCAAGCAGATTAGCAAGTTATTGTTTTGCAGATGGTCACAGCAAGATTAGCACTTCCAGATGCTAAAGGAAAAGGGTGGCTTCTTGATGGGTATCCTCGGAGTTATGCTCAAGCACGAAGCCTGGAAGAAAGGAAGATTAGACCAGACATTTACATTGTGTTAGATGTATGTAGACCCCTGCATATACACAATCTTTGCTTTTTATGCACCTGTTTTATACTCTACTCTTTTTGTGCAAAGAATCTGCTCCTTGCGTATTGGTAGAATTAGGCCACTAGTTAGAAGAATGAATTTTTTATACCTCCTGAGGGAACTTTTTGAGCGAGGAACAGATCCAAAATTTTATCATTCCCCTCAAATGGGCAGACAGTTTATGAATACGGAAGTTGACAAGTGTTATGTTCTTGGATATCTAGTGCAGGCTAGAACCCAAGTCTACTGCCTAGGGAGGAATGGCCTTTCACAAATACTGAACTTGTCACAAGTTATTTCTGGCTGCAGTGTTTCGAATGGATTAATGTTGTTCCCATTAGAATGTTTGATGCCATGTGGTGAGCAAGATTAGTGAACAAGCTAAGTACTACATCCTCATTGTTTTTCTGACACCGAGCATCAATCAAGAACTGGTAGTGTGGGTGCTCTCACTTTCTTACAACCAGATGGAGATAACAAGGATTTTGTTATACGCATGCCTTATTACTGTCGAGTTTCAAATCTTCCATGTTTGTGAGAAATCTCAAATTTCCTCACAAAGGCTAGTTGCTTCATCTGTAATTATTCTCTGTTTGGTTTCTTTACCATAATGAGCACAAGTACAGTTGAGTTGAACATTTATGTAAACAATATTTTTAATACTCAGGTTCCTGATGAAATTCTAATCGACAGATGCGTTGGTAGACGGCTAGACCCAGCGACAGGGAGGATTTACCATATTACAAATTTTCCTCCAGAGACAGAGGAGATTAAAGCAAGACTTGTTACCCGTGCTGATGATACAGAGGAAAAGGTAAGAACCACTTCATTTGTCATTGCTTCTCTGGCTGTTTGTTCATGGTTTGCATATTGTATGTTATCTTATTGCCTACGTCTTGCAATTTGAGATATCTTATCTCCTTCGCATTATCTAAAATTGGCATCCGTTAAAATGCGGATAAGATACGACCATGCATGGTCATAAAAGGTGACCTTAAGTACTTATAGAAAGAAGAGGAGATGCATTCAATAAATCTGGCAAATTGTTGTCTTTTCGTACTCAGTATCTTGCACAGGCGCAAAACTGTCAGGGAAAGTTGGAAGATTATGCAACTCTGACATTGTTCAAGTTCATAATCTTATGTCTGCCTAGTAATTGTAATTGTATGATAAACAAGAGAAATTTGGGTAATACCCATTGGCCCCTGAGCACATCTATTGCCTAGTAATATGCATGCCCCTAGTTGTCACATTTTTATGAAATTGCTAGAATTATTGTGTAGCCCTTTTGATTAATTTAAGGGTTGATGGTGCTAGCTTAATTGGGGACAATTATTATTTAGGCTTGTTAGTTGCTCTCTAATAATTACAAGAAACTATCTTATCATTCGTCTCCTACATCTACATAAGATTTTAACTGCAGTATCAGCACCATTTTAGTTTTTCCTTAAGTACTCATTAACATCTGTTGGTGACAAGGAGTCTATGACACCTATGCCTGCTTATGCTCCCTGAACACGGTCACTTTCTGAGTAGTGCATAGGCCTGAATAGCTACTTTTGGTCATCTACCAACGTTTCCTTTGTATAATTTCTCTTTTGATTTTTGTATTAGGTGAAGTCACGCCTGGAAATATACAAGCAAAATGCTCAGGCTATATTATCAACTTACTTGAGTTTAATGAATAAGGTCCTCACTTGCTGTCAACTGACTCTTTCTTCCACTTCTTATTAATAATTGCATGGTAATGACCTGTAATGGATTGCGTTTTGGAGAGTGCAGATTGATGGAAATCATCCCAAAGATGTGGTTTTCAGTGAAGTAGACTCCCTGCTGTCAAGGGTACAAAAAGACAAAGCAAAAACAACAAAACTAGGTATGAGTTATGTCATTCAAAATGCAATCGGGTTCACTCTATTTTGATACTTCAATCATGATTTTCTTTTTCTTTTCCTTGAAGTGGGAGGCCACCAATTTTTAGAAAGAAATGAAAAATAGAGACCACTCATCGACTGAAAAGATGTATCAATGTAGAATTAGCAACTAAGTAGTAAAGCTTAGTAAAGTATAGCCAACTTTATATAATTCAAAGGATGAGTTACTTCTCAGGGAATCTTCTAGAAGTACAATGTAAGGGATAGCTTTGCTTAACTGAAGGAAGAACTGTGAAAAGACTGGTAAGGAATGTATTGTAGGACAATTATTATTTTTGGTGAGAAAATTGACACAAGTACTTTCGGGAGGGATCTATCAAAGAAAAGGGTTGATGTTGCAATTCATAAGAATGTCGAGTTTCTTTATCCAATGTCTTGTGAGCCCGTGACATTTCTTTCAGGGAACCCTGTATCTGGGATCTCACTGCCATCAAACCAGGCAACTAAAAAGGAGGTATTTGATCATACTATATATATACCTTGTCTCCTTGCCTGCAAGTTGCCTTGTGGATCTGCAGAGTTCTGATTAATATCTGTGCTATATTCTTGCCTTATTTTGCTTTAGCATTCTGCAGGGTAAATGGCGGGGAATACCTACTAGGTTAAACAACATTCCTCACTCTAGGGAAATCAGGACATATTTCTATGATGATGTGCTTCAAGCTACGCAGAGAGCCATAAATGATGGAAAAACAAGACTAAAGGTAGGATAATGGTCTTCAATGCTGTTTTCATTTGCCTAAATTACTTGAAGAAAGAAACTAACGAGAGATATAGTTATCCTACGTCACAGTATTTTCTATATGTTCATTTGTTATAATAGTTCCACACATGACTTTTGATACTTAAATCCAAGCTGATCCTCTTTTTACTGATAAAAAAAACAATCCATAGCTGGAAATTTAAGGGGAACCTTCCACTCAAACAGATTTACCCTGTTTCATCTTATTACGGTTTTCCTCATGAACATGTGCATGTTACTCCTGAAGTCAAACTCATGCTGCTCTTCTTGTGAACATTTCAGGTAGAAATCAATATCCCGGAGCTAAACCCAGAAATGGTAAGATGATTATATGAGAACATTTGGTTCTTTGTCAAACGAATAATAGGAATTTAACCATATTTTAGTGATGCAATCTGGACAGGATGTTTATAGAATAGGTACTCTGATGGAACTTGTCAGGGTTATTGCTCTTTCATTTGCTGATGATGGAAAACGTGTTAAGGTATCTCTTACTTAGTTCCTGTGCCTCTCCTAAGTTAAGATTAGGTGTAAGTTACCAGTTTATATTCATAATTGCTAGAAAATCATCTCGTGCAGGTTTGTGTTCAAGGGTCCATGGGAGAAGGTGCTCTTGCCGGAATGCCACTGCAGCTTGCTGGTTGTCGCAAGATATTGGAATTCATGGATTGGGGAGATCATGGTGCATTAGGAACCTTTGTCAAGATTGGATCTATAGGTATATGGTTGGGGAAATTGAGTTAATTTAAATGGCGTATGCCTGTTAAAAGATTAGGCAATCATCCTAAGGATAAATGAATAAAACCATTGACCACTTCTCTCATGGGTCATTGGCAGACAAAATGGTTATTGTCATAATAATTGCAGAGATCCAATAAATAGAATCTAAAGAACCCAAATATACTTGGTGTGGGACTTCCAAGTTCCCTTCTGACATCCAAACCCATGAAAGAATTTGCCCAACATGCTATTAGTGCATACTTTTAACTTTAGACATTCTGTTTTCACTTCCTTTTTGTAGCTCTTGGGGACTTCAAATTTTTAAAGTTTATGAAGGGCTCATGTATCAATCTCATATGCTTTGATGGCCTTCGCATTTGATGCATTAGATGTTAAATTGCTATTCCACCTTTGATCAATAGCATCATTTTTAGCATTAGCTTATATCGCTTTTCAGAACACTTTGATTGGGCAATTATTTCACAATGTGTAACCTGACCATGCCATAAATCTGCAATAGGTGCAAAAGAGGTTGACGAGCAAGACGACATTTTTATCTTAGTGGCTCCTCAAAATGCTGTGGGTAACTGTATCATCGATGTAAGGAGCTTGATAGCAAGTGTTTCGTTAATCCTTTTGCACGTTGTGTCCATTTTATGACTTGTCGCTATCATATGGTTAAGCTCCACTTGATTTTGAGATTGCAGGATCTCAGGGGCATGACTGAAGCCGCCGGTATGCGTCCAGTCATCCTCATCAATCCAAGGCTTAAGGTTTGTCCTGAAATCTTCTGTTAAATTGAACACTTTCATTGTTCGGGTTATGACTCTAATTGCACTTTAGGGAATTATTAGCTAATGAATGTTAGATAAATATCGATGTTTCCATCCCATAATTTCCTACAAGTGAGGGTGCAACCGTATATAGCAGCTGGTCAATATTTGCTCAGTAGAAAAACAGACACTATTAGAAATCATCTCTCAATCATATTTCCTGGTTTTACAGGGTCACAGGGGTAAGCCATTCTTCAAACAAATATGAACCAAAATCTTGTATAAAATGACTCCAAGACACTGTGCAATTTTTTCTAGCTATTGCTTTCATGTTCTTACCATTCTTAATCCATCGCATAACATTTTGTCTGCAGCGCTGCATCCAGTGTTTTAGCAGGGTCTGGAACTAATGTTTTGCCTCTTTCTAATTAACATGGCTCTTTTTCTCCAGGACTTACCAGGTTCCAGTGGCATTATGCAAGTAAGTACAATGTTAATACATGGAAACAAAATGGAAATTGATTTGAACTGATTCTTTCTATCCTTAAAACTTCTTTTGAAGACTATGGGAAGGGACAAGAGACTGGAGTATGCTGCGTCGTTTGAGAATTGCTATTTCTTTCGGCTTCTCTATTATGCAGGAACTCAATACCCAATTATGGGTGCTCTCAGGTAAATTTGCCTGATCTCTGACACATACCTCATAATCTAGAGCCATGTTTAGGTGTACTAAAGGGCCGTGCAGAAGTGCTGTTTGAGCACAAGGAATGGTTGAACTTACATCCAATAAAAGTAGAATCAATCAAGGTTTGGTCTTGGGGGTGGCCCATCCTTACCACCAGAGGTCTTGCCTTCACTGCTTCTCCATCCCCTTGCCTAGCAAAAGCAAAAGGACAACGCAGAAGAATTGTTAATTTAGCTTTCTCAGAATGAAAGTTGTGTGTGGAAGTATGCATTTCTTCTGGATGTGCGAAAAAATGATTCTCAATGGTGCGCGAAACATTATCTTGTCCGTTAAGGGTGTAGATGTCAAGAGATCAGTATTTTCCGAAAATCATTGATCTGTTTTTTTCAGGGAGATTATTGGCTAACTTGAACAGTCTATTGGTTTGCTTAATAACTGAGCCTCAATGCATAGTTGTTGGAAGTACAAATCATGGATTCTAGGCAAGAATCATCTCTGTCAAACAAAGATGGAGTTGTTGCAGTTTTCATGAAGTTGAACGACATGTGAATTTTTCATTGCAGGATGCCCCACCCCTACCCATACAATTTGTACAAACGAGTCGATCAGCCATCAGGGAAGGAGGAGTACATCT
The DNA here is from genome assembly GCA_001662345.2 of Metrosideros polymorpha var. glaberrima. Taxonomy (NCBI): domain Eukaryota; kingdom Viridiplantae; phylum Streptophyta; class Magnoliopsida; order Myrtales; family Myrtaceae; genus Metrosideros; species Metrosideros polymorpha. The sequence goes on along the minus strand of BCNH02000003.1, from coordinate 1,879,428 downwards.
TGCTTTCAACATTCAATGGAAAGCCAAGTATTGATGAAGTCAACGATGCCTTCCTTGGGAAACCAAGGTTAGTATTGTCTTCATTATTCTCTGTCCCTTTGTATTTCTTCCAAGTCTCATCCTTACTTACCGATCATATCTTCTGTTTCGTGAATAACTTGCAGAAATCAAGTCAAGAACACATCAGGAATATGGTAAGAATCAATCATGACGTGTGACTTGCCATCCAATGACAATTAGCTGTTTTACGTATCAAAACCTTTAAACTGTGTGTAGGGGTTTCCTGAGCGGTATACTGCAGTAGACGGGAAGCTGCGCATAAAGTACAACTCTATTGCTCTGCCCTAATGAATCTAGAAAGCTCGGCCAGTGAGTTGCCATTGAGTTGAAAGTATTTTTTAATAGATTTCTGAATTACAACAGAGTAGAAAGATTTGTTCGCGTTATTGAGTTTTGAGACAATGGGTGGTATATGACTTCATTTGATGTCAACAGCAAATATAATTCCATTCTATGCACAGTACATAGCATGCGATTCACGTATTTCACAGATGAGCATGTCAGAATCAATGTAAACTTGTATAATATGGGTCTTGTTAACTGGTGCGGTCGAAGCACTTGTTAAGTACATTTTATGAGGAAATATTCGACTCTCCAAGCATTGATTGTGCAAATCACGAGATCCTTATTTAGTTATTTATTAAGTACGTGCAGGGCCCTTTTTAACATAATACGTACAATACAAAAGTATTGCATGTTCTTCATTTGCTCAACTCAGAATAATTTAATTCACTCTTGAGTTGTCGACACATTTATCGGCATAGACTAGGCCGGTCGAGATTCAAGTCGATCAAACGGGATTTCAACTTTGGTCACAGTAAATTGATATCTTCATTTCATCTCATCCTTCAGTTGAGATGACTTCAAACCACCTCCTCCACTGCTTTTTTTGGAGGGCTGATTTACTTTTCAAAAGACTAATCACGCGCGTTGCTCGAGTTAAGCCCACATATTTTCCTTTCCAAAATTTACTCAAAGCAGAAATTGATTAGGCATGGTTTGATTATTCTTTATTAGACTTTCAGTGTCATTAGATAAACGGTATTTTATGTAATTTTAGAGGATGATTATGAAAAAGAAGGAAAGTGATGATTTCTGATGTGGATCATACATTAACAACCAAACTCCACTTGGAATACAAAAGTAAGCGATCTTGTATTTTGTTGATATTAGCATATATATATAACATCTATTGAAAGAAAATTAACATTATTGGCGGAATAATATTGGTGATTAAAAAAAAAAAAAAACAGATGTTGGTCATTTCATGAGCAAAAGTTGTTCAGCAACTTCTCATTACTTATGAAATGCCCCTCATATTCTCCATCGCAGCAATGTTCTTCTTTTCACTTTCAAGAGTCTAGCGCTCTCTTTTCTAGAGTCCATAACTCGATAGAGGCAGGGGAAGGCAGAGATATGCAGAGCAAAACACTTCGAGCTCACCGCATCAGGATCGAAGCACTCTCTCGTCGGAGTAACTGAGATTCTCTAGAAATGGCGTAACTCATAGAGAATCCAGCCTGGTAAATCATGACTATGAGCACGTCCAGTTTCGAAATCTGCGAAAAAATCGCTATAACATTTGATACCAGGCCTTTTCTGCTCCCTGTTTTGGCCAAAGAAAATTTCGTTTCGCGCCTCCCCCTATATCGGTTCGGCACTATTGCGAGTCAGGTGATCAATGTGAGTATCCAACTTTGAGCAATGAGCATTGCAGACTGTACCATTTCTCACTCACACGCGCACAAAACACTTGGGAGTAAACAAGCTCGTAGAAGCACACACAGTCAAGACTCTTCTGTTTCTTTCGTCAACTCTCTCTTTTTCTTTCTATATGTGAAGCTCCAGCAGCTTGCATTCTAAGGTGTAAAGGCTACGCGGACGAAACTTCAGGCGGACGATTCGGTGAACATACTGATTGATGTGGGGGCCTTAAGCTTTTTCCTTTTCACTTTTGAACAGCTAGAGGCAACCAATGTGTTTCACATTGACACAAGGTCCATGGCCTTGGAGACGCGGAAGGAAGAGTGGTGGGGACGGATAAAGATGGTACTTTTCTTTGAGTCAACAGAGCGCGTCTCGAAAAGAATTAAAGAGAGAAATTGCAGCATAGAGGTTAGCACTTGATTGATGGACATCTTTTCTATGAATTTGTCTATCTTTTCCCTCTTGATCAATAAACTCAGCTGCGCGTGGTCATCTTCTTGGCATTTTGATCTTTCATTCTAACGGAGAGACTCCGTTCAAGAGTTATTGAAGGAGTAAAAATGAAACGTCTCGACTCTATGCTCGCATCCAATTCTTTCCAGAACTCCAAAACGAGCCAACGTCGGAAAGCAGATGATACCGGTGCATCTACTTCGTCCCTCGCTTCAACGAGAAGTGACAACTACGACGTGTTCTTGAGCTTCCGCGGTGTGGATACTCGCAAGACCTTTGTGGATCACCTCTATAACAGCCTCATCGATGCTGGAATCTGCGTGTTCAAAGACGACGACGAGCTTTGCGAAGGTGAGGAGATCAGCGCCAACCTTCTCCAGGCCATTAAGAACAGTAAGGTCTCCATCCCGATTCTCTCTCAGAACTATGCTTCGAGCAAATGGTGCCTTCAAGAGCTCGTTCAAATGATAGAGTGCGTGAAGAGCGCCGGGCACGTTGTCTTGCCCATAATTTACCGGGTTGAACCGGCTGATGTGCGATACCAAAAAGGGAGCTTTGGAGAGACTTTCTCCCATTTAAGCGGGAAGTATTCTGAGGAAGATGTTGCCAAATGGAAACAAGCACTCCAAGAAGTGGCTTCCTTAAAGGGATGGGAATCGGAGAGAACTGCTAACGGGTATTTCAATTTCTATAGAAACCTTATTTAATTTCTTTCAACAGGATCTTACTTGTAGAGGAAGATATTATATCTTGTGTTTCACAACTGGTGCTTGCTTTTTTTACTCTTATATGCTGTAGTGTGGTAACAATGAGAAATGATAGGATATGATCGTTCTAATGCATTTTAGCTCGAATGCTTTATAAACAGCCGCGAAGGAGAATTGGTGAAAATGGTCGTCAGAACAATTTTGAGCAAGTTAAAAGAGGCCTTTCAGCTGGTTGTTCCCCAGCAACTTGTTGGAATTGATCATTCTGTGGCGGATATTCTGAGATTGCTGGATGATAACACCAGTGCTACCCAAATCGTCGGTATCCATGGAATGGGAGGTATTGGTAAGACAACTTTAGCCAAGGTCGTCTACAATAAGCTCTCCGACCAATTTCAGCATCATAGTTTCATTGCAGATATTCGAGAATCCTCGCAGCGCAAGGGCATTTCATGTTTGATGAATCAATTAATACGTGATATACTAGGAACAAAGGTTGAAGTGTCGAATGAGGATGAAGGAATCAGGATCATGGAATCAAGATTTAAACATATGAAAGTCCTAATTCTTCTAGATGATGTAGATAACCATTATCAGCTAAAAGCTTTAATTGGGAAACATGACTGGTTTGAGAGGGGAAGTAGGATAATCATTACCACAAGAATAAAGTCTGTTCTTGATGATGTTGAGGTGAACTGCCAGTACGAACTCAATGGAATCACTAAGGATCAATCTTTGATCTTGTTTAGTAGACATGCTTTTCGGAGGGACTCTCCTCCATGTGAATTTGAGTCTCTCGCTCGTGATGTCATATCCACTACTGGAGGGCTTCCCTTAGCTCTCGAGATTATAGGTTCGTTTCTGTGTGGGAAACACCGAGCATTCTGGCAAGACGCATTGAAAAGGTTAAAGAAAGTACCACATAAGGATGTGCAAGAGAAGCTGAGGATAAGCTATGATGCATTGAACTACGAGGAAAAACAGATATTTCTGGATATTGCTTGTTTCTTTATTGGAACTGATTTAAGAATTGCTTCCTACATGTGGGATGCCTGTGACTTTTATCCGGGAATGGGGATTGAAATATTGAGGTTTATGTCACTGATAAAAATTGGAGATAATCATGAGTTGAAAATGCATGACCAATTGAGAGACCTTGGTAGGGAAATTGTTCGTCAAGAAGATTACAATGCGCCTATAAATCGAAGTAGGTCGTGGGACTATGAAGATGCCTTGGAAGTACATCAAAGAAATAAGGTACTTTTTACCTCTATCGTTGTTCTACTCTCTTTTTACATGAATTCTCTCTATTGGAATGAATTTCAAACCGCATAGCTGAGATTATTCTCCATATATAATTTCCTTGATGTGATTAGGATGTAATCTATTGGCATCTATACCTGGTAGACGACAATTCCTATCGAGTTAAGGAAAGAAAACTTTTGGGTTTAAACAATAAACTCCCAAATCGTTAGTGGTTACTTGTGCACTTGGTGTTAGTATTAATTCATTCTAGGTCGTTATTCGAGCCATCATGCTTTCTCCCTTGAAAATGGCCTATTGCACTGGGAGAAATAGCGTAAACCAAAGAAGGGAAGATGTCAAGACGAATATATGAAATGTTTCGCAGTAACTTCAGAGGGGAAGATTACATGATATTATTTATTAACGAAAAAAAAAGAATACTTGCGTACATGATAAGATCTGGTTGAACGTCAACTTCTCCACTATTGAACAAAAGCAAAGTGATATCGGTCCACTGTTAGATGATTTGGTGCAACATTTTTGCAGGGAATTGAAAAACTTCACGTTCAGGCCCTTCGTCTCGACAAAGACAGATGCATGGAATCCACAACTGAACAATTTGAAAAACTACCGAACTTAAGGTTCCTTCAAGTGGGTGCTGCAAATTTGATTGGAGAATCCAAAAGCTTGCTTCCTAAGTTGCGATGGCTTAAGTGGAGAGAACCTCCTGCATCCGTGGCTACTAGTTTTCATCTAGAGAAATTAATCATACTTGATTTATCGCAGGGTTACATTTCAGAGCATTGGAAAGGTTGGAGTCATCTCAAGGTCAGATGGAAGCATTTTGTGTTATCTTTTGTTTTTAAGGACTTGTTCTTTGTGAAAATTTATCGATCATTTGTTTTGCAGGTGGCGAAGCAGTTAAAAGTTCTAAATCTTTCTAGTTGCTTTAATTTAACAGTTACTCCTGATCTCTCAGCCTTCCAAAATTTAGAGATATTAGTCCTTGCACATTGTAGACAACTGAAGCGAATTCACCATTCCATTGGAGAAGCCAGGGGCCTCGTTTCTTTGGACTTTTCGTATTGTTGGCATCTCCAAGTGCTACCCGGAGAAATTGGCAAATTGGAAAAACTGAAGGAACTAAAGATACGCAGTACTCCTATAGAGGAAATTTCTCCATTTATAGGTTCTTTGAAGGGCCTTGTTTCTTTGGACTTTTCGCGATGTTGGAAACTCCAAGTGTTACCCGAAGAAATGGGCAAATTGGAAGAACTGAAGGAACTAAACATAGACAACACTGCTATAAAGGAAATTCCTCCATGTATAGGTTCATTGAAAAAGCTGGAGATACTTCAGGCCAATGGTTGCAATTCCTTGGTTGGACTTCCCGACTCAATTAGCCATCTCATAAATTTGTCGACCCTTGACTTGAGTATGTGCATCAGTTTAGATAGACTTCCCAAGAGCATCGGATCCCTTGTGAAATTGCAGCGCCTGACATTAGGCAGAGGGGGAGATACACCTCATAGGGTTACCTCAATTGATTATTTTAGCAATGCCTCCCTCAGTAATGCGAGTGAGCAACCGAAATGGTTGACACGAGACATATTGCCGAGTGTGTACATTCGGGAATTACCTGAATCAGTTGGAGATTTGAAGAACTTGAAAATTTTGGATATCACTGCAAGTAAACTGAGTAATTTACCGAGTAGTATAGGCAAGTTGGGCAACCTTGAAGAATTGCATGCCTCGCACTGTGGGAGTCTGGGGGGAGAAATTCCTATTGATGGGTTGTCTTCACTGAAAATCCTTGTATTAAGTTGGACGGGCGTTTCAGGCTTCCCTGACACATTCGATAAGCTTTCTCGTCTTGAAAAACTTGACTTACGCAGCTGCAAGATGCTTCAATCGCTGCCGGAAAGCATGAGTAAGCTGCCTTCTCTGCAACACCTTCAGTTAATTGATTGTTACGAACTTCAGTCGATGCCAGAGCTTCCTGGCTCTTTAACAGTTCTAGAAGTCACCTGTCAGCATCGCACATTGCCTCAACTTTCTCACCTAGCCCATCTAAAAGAGCTCACTGTTTACAACTGCAAATTGCTAGAATCCATGCCAGAGCTTCCCTCGGTAATATTGAAGCTTTCTGTCTACGGCTGTGATAAGTTGAAAGAGTTGCCAAGTTTGTCAACTTCGGAATTGTTGTCGCAATTGGATATCCAAAACTGCCGAGAGCTGACAGAAATCAAGGGTTGGGAAGCATTAAAATCCTTAGTACATCTAAGTGTATTTGGAAGCAAGAAGTTATCCAAATTTGACGGCCTTGAACAAGCAGAGTCCTTGAGATACTTGGACATGAGTTTTTCCTTGGTGAATGATGATCTAGTTCAAGTTCGAGGCCTTGACAGATTGAAAAACTTGGAAGAGCTGGATATAAGTTTCTGTGACTACCTTATAAGACCAGACCTTTCGCAATTAACACATCTGAAGGAATTAAGAGCTCGAGACTGCTACAATCTAGTTGAAATTAAAGGCCTTGAGAGGTTGCAAAAATTGAGACGGGTGATTATCGAGGGCTGCACATCCATCGAAACATTACCAGACCTCTCGTGCTTCGATAACCTGTACTATTTAGACATTAGGCGATGTCTGAAGCTTCGTGATGTTCAGGGCCTAGAGAAAGTCGGACATGTGACAAAATGAAGGATTCGATTGCAAGGCCTCAGCAAATTGTCCACATCTGTCGAAATTTTGAAGATTTAATGGAATGATGGGGTTGAACTTCGCATGAACTTTGTGGAGATCACAGAGCTCCAGGACTCAAGGCGTCTAGACACTAAAAGACGTTCAGCGATGCAACTTAGTGGGATCTCAGTATGTCCACCGCACTACACGGCAGCAGAGAAACAATTGGTTGATGAAAATGAATGCTTCGATGAGTCGACCACTTTGGCTACAGTGTCGGAACGATTCACGTTTCCTTTCAAAGTTGGATAAAAGCAGGTCGCACTATTCTCTTTCGAGACGTATTGCCCAATTTCATCAGCATTTCCTACTTTATAAGTTTTCCGTAGGTGGTGGATTTCTGAAGTTGTAATTAAATTTCGAATACTGTCGTTATTAAAGTATGACTAGTACCTCGATTATCATGTAATCAGCTAGTAATAAGTTGCTAACACTCGCAGGAACTTTCTCAATTTCAAACGCGACCTAAATTACCAAATCCTTTGGAATTTACAGGTGTCATTTTTTTTTATTAATTACTGACACTATGATAAATCTACTTTTCTAAATTTTACAAGTGTGCACAGTAAATCAAAATCCTGATAGAATATTAAGTTACCGACTTCTCCAAAATTTACAAGTGTGATTAGTAAACTACTAGCGTTATGAGGAACTTATGAACATCCTAAAGATCCGTGGATTTCCAACTTTTTAAAAATTTTACAAGTGTGGTTAGCTAAACACCAATCCGATGAGGAATGTAGACAACATCCTATTGAATTAGAAAGTTACCAACTTCTTTTAAAATTTGCAAGTGCTGTTAATAAGCTACCAACACTAGAAAGAATTTGCCAACGTTTTCATAAATCAATACATTGCAAAAAGAATTTAGGTCTGGATAGTAAAATACCAATACTAAAATGATTTTGCCAATACCAGATAAATTAGTTAGTGACCAATTTATCAAATTTTATAAGGGTCGCACTATAATAAATTTACAAATATGACGATAAATTAGTAAGGGAAAAATTACCAAAAAAGTCCTAAACCTATTGCAATTAAGTCAATTCAGTCCTAAACCTTTTTTCTTTCTTCCAATTCAGTCATAAACCTTTTATATTTGTGCCAATTTAGTCCATTTGGCTGGTTGGCGCTGAAGTGGACAATTTTTAATAATACTTTAATACTTTTTCAATTTTTTCCTTTTTTTTTTTATCTTCCTACTCCTACTATGGCCAGCGAGCTCCGGTGACAGTCGCCGACCATAGTAGGAGTAGGAAGATTAAAAAAACAAAAAAAGGGAAAAATCGATAAAATATTAAAATATTATTAAAAATTGTCCACATTAGCGCTGGTAATGCCACATCAACTCTGACCAACCAAATTGACTGAATTAACATATATGCAAAATGTTTAGAATTGAATTGGCACAATTGCAATAGGTTTATGACTTTTTTGGTAATTTTCCCAATTAGTAAGTTACGAATTTCTTTCATCATGAAAGTTATTTTCGCCAATTAAAAATTTTCTATAGTTAATGTATTAACAATTTGATATTAGCAACATACGTAAGAGGAGGTTTAATAGTTAATCGCCAAATAAAAAGATGGATATTAGTTAAGAAAAGATACAGGATTGCAAAGACACAACAAACATGTTTAAATTTTCATTAACCAAATATATTTTCAAGAGAACAAAAAATCGAAAAAACGAAATATAATTTCAGTTTCCTTTACATTGAAAACAAATACGAAAATAACTATTTTCGTGAACCAAAAGACCCCTTACAACTGAAATTCCGGTTTTCTAGTTCTTTTCTTTAATTTGAATTTTTCGGATTGGGCCAAAATACTTAATATCCAAAATTTTAAATTTTCTGATGAAAGGGAGGAGGAAAAGGTCGATAATTTTTTTCTTTTTGTCTCCTTTCCCTTTCATAAAATAATTAGGTCGAATTTAATCATTTTCCACTCAAAATATTTTCTTTTAATATGTCATCATTTTCCACCCGAATTTTTCATTTTCTATATCCTATATTGAACTTAGGTTTGTCTTGATTGGCTTTCACTTTTTACCTTTTGCTTAAATTAAATCTTGCAGCCGACGCAGTTTAAGTTTTTTAATTTTTTTTAATCCAAAGTGCTTGAAATTTTCACAAAAGAATGCAAAATGTTACATGCACCGAGGTACACATAATTTGTTCATTATTTCATGAAACTTAATTAATATCTAAATTTCCTTTGATGTAAGAGTTGGAAACATAAGAATGCGGGTCAGTGTTACTAGTAAAAGCTGCTCAATTTTATAAAAACAATGTAATTTTGAAACAACCAGTAGATATTTGTAAATAACTCAAATAAGAGTTGGCAACCTAAAATGATATTCTTATCTAGGCACACTCATTTTGTAAGTAACTCTAACTAAAACCAGTAATTGGATGTAAGATTTGGTTACTTAAGCTCACTATATTGAAAATAGAAGAATATACTCTGAATTTTAAATTCGCTATCGTGAAAAACAAAATCCGATGTGCAATATACATATACTCCATATATTTTCAAAAATGCATCTATTATATTATTTCGTGTCAAAGTATCATAATTTACAAACCATTGATTTAACAAAAAAAAATGAGAATTCTAACAGCATATTTCAAGAATATATTCATGATCCTATCATATTTTTTAAATAGAAAAACAATATTGTTTAAATTTGAAAGCTAAACATGGTAGAAAAATTAGAAAGGAATAACTATTGTTAATAGAATTACAAATAGAATTTCACTATATCTAACGATATCGTGACATCCAAAACCAGTAATTTCAATTTAAAATCCCTTCCCCACTATTCTAATGAGTTACTTCTTATCATGGTGGGGATTAGTGGGAGAAAATCGATCTAAATAACTAAATCAAATGGAACAATAAATTCAAATTGCATTATAATAGCATATATGTTTTTTTGGCCGATGATTATAACTTATACTCACTACAACAAAAGAGTAAACGTGTGCTTTGTTTGGGGCACATAGGAGTGGAATTTATTGGGAAATAATATGTTGGCTTTTAAAAAGTTTAGTCAAACTATTTACATGGTTAGAGATAAATGCTTTCAGGGAATTCATAGCAAAATGCAGATACCATGATCAAGACTCGTCTTAATTAATCTCTAATGGGGAAAAACGAACATTGAAATCAAAATCTAGAAGATGGGTTTCCCTTGGAAAAACAAAATTAAAAGTAGCAAAAAACCAATGCTTGCGGGAAGCGAGCTGATTCACTTCTTCTTCAAAGGGAGATGGTACGTTCACCGAGGTTGTCTAATCTCAAGAGAAACGAATGCAGATTGTACAGAGTTTGAAACTTAAAGAGTCAGCAACCTTTAGACATGACTTTTCAACAAAGACAATTTGGGATATGAAAAGTGGAGAAACGCCTCACACTTTTTAATAGTGGTTTGGTTTTGTATATGATGGGACCTCGTTAGTTTTTGCATCCCCTTCTTCATCTTAAAATTAATTTCATAAGAAATCCCAAACTGATATATCAGTATCACGTTTACACCCCAAATTAATTTTCATGAGGTAAAAAATCTCAAACTGGTTCACCCATTGCAAATCTACAAAAAAATCTTTGAGCAAAAATTGGGGCAAAATTAGGGATTAATAAATTTCCAAATGTGAGAGAGCTCTTAAGGCAAAATTAACAGATTTTAGTGGACTTACCAATCTCAGTCTATTTTCTTCAAATCTGGCTTCCCCAAAAGAACGTCGTTTAAGAGACTCATTTATGTTGAATTTCCACGTCTTCTTGCAATCATTCGAATTATTTGCCAATTTCCACGTCAACTATTTAACTGAGATATTGGATGGAAGCTAACGAATGGCAAATTTGTAACTCGCGGAAATCATTTTGAAATAAATATGACACAAGTATACTAGTTTGGAATTTTTTGTGATAATAACATTTGATCTTTATCTCCTGTCCCTGCGTTTCTTCTTTGTAAAAATAATTATTCAGGATTAGCTTTGGTCATTGTCATTAGTATCCCCACCATGAAAAACAAGGAAAGTGCTCAATCACAGTAATCAGGTTTCATTTCTTTCAGAGGGGTTTTGCCCTTTTGTTAGGGTCAGATTTAGACATCTTTTGACCAAATCATGGGAATCCAATCCAATTGAATCCGCTTTTCCCTAAAAAGACACAGACATTCGGCGAGAGTGTGGTCTTTTCTGAACCTGCCCCCCCAAAGGAAAAGAGCTACTTTTTAGAAATTTCTCCCTTCTTTCCTCAACGTATCCCTCTTCTGCATTTTAGTAAACGGCTCTTTGTTTAATGGGTACTAATCAAACATCTCAATGATTAATCACTGTATACTCTAGAAGATTTATATCCTACTGTATACCATGATTATATTCGTGACATTGTCACGTGAATGCAGCTGCTTTGACCCACTGTAGTGTTGAATGCAAGAGGAGGAGTCTCTCGTGAAAGTTTTCATGACAGTCCTAAGTCTTTCTTAACTGTAGGTTTGTCTTTTCTTTCGGCAATAAACTGGGCTGAAAGCAATTGAATATTAAAGAAATGTATCTATATCCCTTTCACCAATGAAAATTCTGATTTTCCTCATTTGGGTCTTTTTCAAGTTATTATAAACTAAAGGACAATAATTTCCCTGTCCTCATTTAAGTATTGTATTTTAGTACTTTTGGGCACTGTGTCTGCTGACACTAATATGCCTAGCATTTATTTCACCCCAGTCCAAACCAAACCTATGGTAAGAGACTGGCTGTATGGTACCAAAAATAAGCTGAGAGAGTCCTTCATATTCATCCTTTGGATGACTATAGAATGAGTTTATGACCAACTTAAACTGTACTTACCAATCTTAATGGTTGAAATTAGTTGTCTTTCTTTACATCTAACTCTCTCTCTCTCTCTCTCTCTGCACCTATGCAGTTTTTAGAGCTCCGAGAATCACCTTGTGCACAGGTGTGAAGTGAAGAGGTGACTTTTGAGTCCTTCAAAGACACGGAAAAGCACTCACTTGTCATAAATCAGAAGAGAAAGGCCATGCCTTTAAACACAACCAGTGTCTTTTCCTTCTCTGTCTTTGTGTCTCTCTGCGCCTGCAATTGTCATCTCAAACTTTATCTGATAAATCCTAACAAAGATCTACACTCACTTGTCTATATATACAACTACACTTTGGGAGGGTTATGCATGAATACAGGCATACAGTTCATCTTTCACATGTCTCAACTCTAGTCCTCCACTACATACTCGAAAGTACGTACCTCCATTGTGCTTCATTCTGATGCTTGAGCAGTGCTTTCTTGACAAGAACTTAGTTCATCTAGGCCTTAGAAGGACCAACCTGACTAGAAACAACAATACCAGTCAAGAAATTAATCCCCATACATTGACAATGCCCATTTAAGATGATTATTTGAAGCTCAGCCTGTTGTTCCGATGATTTTCTTGGTGTTAGCCAGGTCATTCCATCACTTTCGTCCCATTAAATGAGAAGGCATAGTCGAGCGAGAGTCGATTAGATCATGTCTAAACTGAAGCAGTTGAATTGTGTTCAATCGACTACTCAGATCGAAGGTTGCCAAAAATGTATTGTTGCAATCCCTCTTCTGTGCAGCAACATATTTGAGAGAATGAACCCTAGGATCTTGTGCGTCTTGGGTGAAGTCCGACATATCCAAGCTACCTCGCTTGCTAAGTAGACACGAGCACGATATTTTTTTTAAAGATAAAAGAAATTTCACTTGTCTGTCCTGAAAGTAAGGAAATTCTGCCTCAGTCAGCAAAAGTGAGAAAAGAAAGCACCACACGAGGCTCGATCACCTTTTATGTTATCGATATCGACGAATTCATGCAACGTTGATTGCCATAAAAGTATTCAAAATGCCAGTTTGAATTAGACACAGAAGCAGAATGATTGGATTCTCTTCAGTAAAAAGCAGAAAAAGAAAGGAAGAGATGCCATTCCACGCATAAAACCTTTATGCCTCAATGGTAAACATAATCCAAATAAACAAAGAACCAAGAGGTCCACTTCTGTTCCTAAAAGCAAACTCAATAATCTCAATTTCAACTAATCATCAACGTCACTCCCTCCTTTTGTGAACCAACTTTTCTCTATTCCCCATGCACCACCACTCGCCCAAAACCAAACCAAAAAAAAAGTTAAGTAAAGTTTGTGAATTTCACCTGATATATTAAAAAATTTCCCCATCTCCCACTGAACTTTCACTGGGATTTTCTTGTGTTGTCCCTCCATTTTGCTCACCGCAAGTACCAATGGAGATTTCCCATTTTCTCTGCCTTCACCTTCTTGTCACCCTCATGTTCTTTGAACCAGCTTTGTCTGCTGATGCAGATGTGTACTCAGAGGCTCTTTTGAGTCTGAAAAAAGAGCTTGTTGATGACCAGAGCAGCTTGAGTGACTGGATCTTGAGCCCTGGAGGTGAAACCTCCCCAGAGAAAGTAACTGCATGTTCTTGGTCTGGTGTTTCTTGCAATGAAAACTCCACATCAATCTTGGGTCTTGATCTATCCCAGAAAGGCCTTGGTGGTGAATTATCTGGGAAGCAATTCAGGGTCTTCAAAGAGGTGACTAGTCTAAACCTCAGTTACAATTCTTTCTCTGGGCTGCTTCCTGAGGGAATCTTCAATCTTTCTGGGCTGAGAACACTAGATATCAGCAGAAACAACTTCTCTGGTCACTTCCCTCGTGGAGTCTCTGGTCTCAGAGACCTTGGAGTGCTTGATGCATTTAGCAACAGCTTCTCAGGCCCAGTGCCTGCTGAGCTCTCCGAGCTCGAACTTCTCAAGGTCCTTAACTTAGCCGGTAGTTACTTCAGTGGACCGATTCCATCTGAATTTGGCTCGTTCAAGAGCCTCGAGTTCTTGCACCTTGCTGGGAATTCCCTGAGTGGAAAAATCCCACCGGAACTCGGGAAGCTTCAGACGGTTACTCATATGGAGATTGGGTACAATTTTTATGAGGGAAGCATCCCGTGGCAATGGGGCAACATGAGCGCAATCGAATATCTAGATATCGCGGATGCGAACCTATCCGGGCTGATCCCGAGTGAGCTCTCCAATCTCACCAAGCTTCAGTCCTTTTTCCTCTTCAAGAACATGTTCACTGGATTGATTCCAGGAGAGTTCAGCAGAATGATCTCCCTCACTGACTTGGATCTTTCGGATAACCTGATTTCGGGCCCGATCCCCAAGAGCTTTTCGGAGCTGAAGAATCTGAGGTTGCTGAGCCTGATGTATAATGAGATGAATGGTACTGTTCCTGAAGGAATTGCTGACCTTCCATCACTTGAGACCCTCCTCATATGGAACAATTACTTCACCGGGTCACTTCCAAGAAGTTTGGGGAAGAACATGAAGCTTAAGTACATCGATGTCTCCACCAACAGCTTGGAAGGTGCTGTTCCACCTGATATCTGCTCAGGAGGTGTTCTATTCAAACTGATCTTGTTTTCGAATAAATTTGCGGGCAGTCTTCCTCCGTCTCTCATGAACTGTTCTTCCCTCGTTCGTCTTCGGCTCGAAGATAATTCATTATCAGGGGAGATCTCTCTGACATTCAGCCTTCTTCCTGACATAGCGTACATAGATTTATCAAGGAACAATTTTACTGGTGGAGTGCCAGCAGATATATACCGAGCTTCAAAACTCCAGTTCTTCAACGTTTCCTACAACTCGAGGCTAGGAGGATTCATCCCAGCAGGGATATGGTCTTTGCCATTTCTTCAGAATTTCTCGGCCTCCTCTTGTAATATTTCGGGGAAAATTCCTTCATTCGATTCATGTGAATCGGTTTCGGTCATTGAGCTGAATGGTAACAGTTTATTCCAATCACTCCCCAAAAGTGTTTCTAGATGCCAGGCTCTCGAAAGGGTCGACTTGAGCAACAATCACCTGACAGGCCTTCTACCCAAAGAGCTCTCAAGTCTCCCTGCTTTAAGGGTTCTCGACCTGTCGCACAATAATTTTACCGGTCCAATACCGGCAAAACTTGGTGATCTTTCAAATTTGCAATATTTGAATGTGTCTTACAACGATCTCACCGGTTCAATCCCCTCGGAGAAGGTGTTCAAGTCAATGGATGGAAGTGCCTTTGCTGGAAACGTGAGACTATGTGGAGAACCATTGAGGCAATGTCCTGGTTCAGTGGCCATACTGGGAAGCAAAGGCACAGGCAAGCTTATGCTAGTTCTGATACTATGTCTAGGAATAGTTGTTTTCATTGCTGCATTAGCTTTCGGGTTATTTTATTTCCGGAAAGGAAATAAAGGCCGGTGGAAAATGGTTTCCTTTGGTGGGCTTCCTCGATTTACAGCTAACGATATTCTGAAAAGCTTCAGCTCTGCAGAATCCATAGAATCAACAACTTCCCTACCTGCCTTGGTATGCAAAGCCGTCTTGCCCACAGGAATCACCGTGTTAGTGAAAAATATCGAATGGGATGCGAAAAGAATCAAGGCCATGACGGAATATATCACAAGAATGGGCAATGCAAGGCATGTGAATTTGATCAGGTTGCTAGGTTTCTGTTACAATAAACAGATGGCCTATCTGTTGTATGATTACCTGCCCAACGGGAATTTGGCTGAAAAGATGAGAATTAAGAGGGACTGGAGTGCAAAGTACAAAATTGTGATGGGTGTTGCAAGGGGCCTTTGTTTCCTCCACCATGATTGTTTTCCTGCTATGCCCCATGGAGACTTGAAGTCGAGTAATGTGGTGTTCGACGAGAACATGGAACCACGTTTGACCGAGTTTGGACTCACTTATCTGGTCCGGATGAACAAAGGTTCAGTGGGAGGAACAGCTTCTAACCAGGAAGCAGGTAAATTGAGCTAAACATTATCCTCACATATTACATATATAGGATGTTAATGTTATAGAATACTCACGTTTGACAAAGTTGATTTCTGGGTGTTAACTGAACGAAATAAGCCATCTACAGAAATTTCGAATTGGCCATATCTTAGAGAATGCCGTTATGCCCCAAGGACCTAACTTTCTGTACAGATAGGTGCATCATACGATGACTGACTTGTGGAAAAAGCTTTTAGTTCATCTAGAGTAACGATTCTTTTGTGATCAGAAATGGAATATTAATCAGTGCACAATCAGATACATAATGGACAGCTGAATCAAACTAACAGCGGGTGGATACCATCTGCAGAATTCTCTTGGATCATTTTCTTATCATTATCTCAACCCTGCATCAAATTGATTCTTTTCTCTGTCCTTGTTTGACGACAGATAACAATGCCACACGGGAGCAGCTCCAAATGGATGTTTACAACTTTGGGGAGATCATTCTGGAAGTTTTGACGAACGGAAGGTCGGCAAACGCAGTGGGAAGCATACGGAGCAAGCCAAGGGATGTTCTTGTGAGGGAAATCCTCGTAGAGAATGAGGCCGGTACCGATCACTCATTGCAAGAGGAGATAAAATTGGTACTCGAAGTCGCTCTGCTCTGCATACAAAGCAGGGCATCCGACCGACCATCCATCGGCGATGCGCTGAAGCTCCTGTCGGGGTTGAAGCCACCGAGAAAGTGACACCTGCGTAGGAGTGATACCAAGTCAGCATAAAAGTCTCGAGTGTTTTTGTCAAATAGCTAATATCGAATACTTGGTTGGTTCTTATTTTCAGCATAAAAGTGCTTGCTGTTCTAAAAGCCCCCAAACTATATTCTTGTGTATTCCCAGAGAATAGTATTGAGTGTCATACTTCTGCCTGTCCTCTGCATTAAGCAAACGAGATATCTACCAAGCTTGGTTTTTTGGCGACAGATGACACAAAACCGAAACAAACCTGTGTAACCGAGCAGAGGAGGCTGAAAGCTGAAGCAGTGGGAAGAGTTTTTTTTTTTTTTTTTGGTAAGGTAAGAATAAACAGTGGGAAGAGTTACCACCCACCTGGGTAGCGTCGCTGGAGCGAGCACTCTTCCTCTCGCAAAAGGTCGAGTGTTCGAATCCCGGGCGCCGCAGGGTGATTTACCCGGTGGCACGTGCCGCCCCCAGGGTTTACCCTCCGGCTGCCGGCCGTGCGGGGGTTCCCTGGGTTATCCAAAAAAAAAAAAACAGTGGGAAGAGTTGATCATGTTACATTCAGCAAAACCATCAAGCTCCTTGAGATCTGACTTTGCTGAATGTGAAGAAGATATGCATGAACTGCTTAACCCAAAAAGAAACCAGGACCATGTAGTTTCCACCAAAGTTTCCATCACTGAGGGAGATGGGAAATCAAAAGCAACACTCTTTCTGGGAATGTTGGCATAATTCAATTTCAAGAAACAGAATGCGAAACACTTTCCTTTTCTTTTTTTCCTTTTTTTCTGTTTTGGGCAGTATTGTTGGTTGAATATGGACTCGGATGTTCGTCATCTTGCAGTTTTTTTGTCTGATTTATCATCAGTCCATTGCACTTTCTTTTCCTTTCAGGCAATTTCATTCTATGAGAGGAAGGGAAACGAGAGAGAAAAAGGAATGATTTTGCTTGACATGCTTGTGATCGCCTCATGGGTCAAATTTGAATTTGAATCCATACAAATCACAAAGTAGCTCAGCTCAATTCAAGGTTGTTCTTGCACTCTGGAGTTTCAGGCTGAGCGCCTCCACAACACCCCCGAAGCTCTCAAACTTGTGGCCCACCAAGTCGACCCCGACCCCCAGCCTCTCCGCTTCCGCCGCCGTCACCGGCCCATGCGCTGCCACCACCAGCTCCGGCCACCTCCTCCTCACGTCCTCCCACTCCCACCCAAAACCCGTCTTCAAGCTCTTCAGAAGGCCTTCCACTTCTCCGCTGCTGGTAAAAACAATGGCATCCAATCCCTCGCCCTCCTCTCTGCTTACGATCGCCTCCGCGCAATCCTCCCCCAGCCACCGCGTCTCGTACGCCCCGACCCTGACCGCCGCCCAGCCGTTCGCCTCCAGGTCGTCGATGAACTCCGGCACCACCGGCGGCTCCTCGATCCCGACCACCAGGGGGACCGGGCAGAGTATTCTCCTCCCGTCGCCTCGCCCGAGCGAGTCCACGAGCCCCCGAGGGCTCGCGACTTGGGGGATTAGGGTCTCGATCCGTCTCGAATTGGAGCAAATCCTGGACAGGAGGTCGGCGTCCAGGAGCTCGGAGTCCTTGCCGAGGGCCGCGACGATGAAGGTATCGCGGCCGTAGGCGGACAAGAGCGGGGCCCGGATGTCGGCAACTGCGGCAGAGAAGGCGGCGATGCCGGCTCGGGAGGTGAAGGCGATGGCGAAGAAGGGCTCGAGCGCCGGCGGCTGGAGGTGGGACCTGAGGAAGGAGATGGTCTGCGGGGTCGGACCCACGGAGAGGGTGGGGCACCAGAGGGGGGTGTGGCCTTTGAGAGCGAGGAGGTGAGAGAGTCTGTGAGCGTAGTTTTGCGGCGTCGTGAAGGCCACGGTGGCGGGAGGAGGAGGAGGAGTGGCGGCGGTCGCGACGGCGGTCATGGCAGATGACGATAACGTAGCCATCGAAGCGTGAATCGTCGGCCAATCATTTACACGTCTCTAGCGGCGGTGATGGTGTGTCGGGCTTGGATCGGGACTGACGTTTCGGGTCATGGATCGTCTCGGACATGAATTCAAATCACGTCTCGGACATGCCGAATTTGTATGGATTTGGCCATGAGCTTTTAATTCGTGTTAGCATATAGCATGATGTCGGGTTGCATTTTCCTTTCGTGTGTTCGGGTCAAGTCAGTTCACGATTTGGGTATCTCGACGGTCTCGTTACGGACGGAGCGAATTCTTGCGATTGTATTGCATCTTCCCTTTTGTTTTTGGTCGAAACTTAATTAGAACAGTTTGCGCCCGCAATGTTAAGTTGGAAATCCCCTTATGCCCCAACCAATGATGCCAATCCTGAAAGTTGTGATCGACTTATTTAAAAATGCATGAAAATTATATTACATTATCTTATTTATTTTGAAAACTTGCTTCAATATACCTCAATCGACTTTATAGGCTCGCATGCCGAATTTTATAAAATAAAATAAAAAGAAAGTTTATTTGATCGTCTCACATGCAAGGCGATCACGCATCGTAAATAGAAAAGTGATCGGAACATAAATCTTTCCGAAAGGAGGTGCCTTTACCCCAAAGCCGAATAACGTTAACAGCGAGTAAAGAATCAGAAGCATGAAAAGGAAATAAGAAGAAAGAGGAGAAGGATGCGGCGATGCGCAATTTTTTGTGATTTTCTCTATCGCAACAAGTTTAATGCACTTAGGGTACGTTTTGGAAGCCTTTTGGAAAAATGCAAATACCTTTGAGTTAAAAGGGTTTTTCGAAATGCAAATTGTGTTTGGTAAAATCACACTTTGAATACAACTTTGATTTTTTGAAATACAAATGGTGTTTGGAAAATTACACTTTGCAAAGTCGTTTTGGAAAGTTTTTTTTTAAAGTCAAAATCTGCACCGGCGACCTCTCCAGAGAGCGGTTGGTGAGCCGCCGCCAGCCTCGCCTAAGGTCGCTCGACCTCAGGCGAGGCGACGTGAGGCCGTGCGACCCAGGCAATTGGGTTCGCGACCTCAAGCGCAGGTGAAGGGTCGCGCGACTAAGTTCGCGACCTCAGGCGACCTAGGTGAAGGGTTGCCTAAGGTCACGAAACCGTCACCTAGGGTAGCGCGGCCCCTAGCGGCGG
>BCNH02000003.1:1813742-1859751 GCA_001662345.2 Metrosideros polymorpha var. glaberrima | reverse complement strand
GTGAAGGGTCGCGCGACTAAGTTCGCGACCTCAGGCGACCCAGGTGAAGGGTCGCGCGACTAAGTTCGCGACCTCAGGCGACCTAGGTGAAGGGTTGCCTAAGGTCACGCAACCGTCACCTAGGGTAGCGCGGCCCCTGGCGGCGGTCGCTTGGGTCATTCGAACCCAAGCGACATCACTTGGGTCGCGCGACGATCGCCGACCTCGCCTGACGGTCGCCGGTGACGTCAGCCCCTCTCCGGCGACGTCGGTCCCTCTCCAGCAGCTTTAGGGTTTCTCAAAGTAGCAAAAGGGCAAAATTGGAATTTGGATGAAATTGTGAGGGCAAAAAAGGAAGAAATTTTTTTTTACTTACCCCTTTATTTGCATTTCGAAAATGCTGAAAGTCCAAGGCACCTCCAAGATTGCTTTAGGTGCTCAAAGCCCTTTTGAAATGTTGGGGAAAGCAACGTAGCCTTAGTCCCTCTTTTGCTCTTTTTAATACCGTTTGTTTAACGGTCCTATGTTCCTTACTTGCTCCTCAAGTACCTGTGCTATCCTGACCTAAAAAAAGGAAAAGTACCCGTGCTGTGTTGGTGGGTCCCACCCTCACTCCATGTATTTTCCCAAACTAAAATACAAGTAACCGTAACGATCATCGTAGCTCCTCGTGTTTTGAGGGGAATAGTTTTGAGAGCAAGTAGGTGAGAGAGTCTCTGCGCCTAGTTTAGCGGCGTGGAAGGCCATGGTGGTGGTGGGAGGAGGAGAAGGAGCGGCAGCGGTCATGGCGACGGCCGTCATGGACAAATGATGATAACATGGCCATTGGAACGTTAATCATTGGCCAATCATTTGCATGTCTCTAGTGGTGATGGTGTGTATTGGGCTTTGGATCACGACTGACATGTCGTGGGAATGGGGCGTTTCATAATGAATTCAAATCACGTATGTCTAGTTATCTAACAAGCTATATCATTGTGTGGATTTGGACATAAACGTTTGATTTGTGCTAGCATATAACATCATGTCGAGTTGTCCATTTGGGTCATTTGGGTATTGATGATCTTATTACGGATGATGTAATGCATTTTTCGACATCAGTGTTGCATTTTCCTTCTTGTATCTTTGTACGTGACACTCAATCTTTGAAGTGAGCATCGGTCCCGATTTTATCCGGAAATCGGACTAGGCCAAACCAATCAGTTCTTGGTGGTTTTCGGTTCTGCACAAGAAATTGGACCGACCGAACTAATAGAATCAACCCAGTATGCCTTGTTTTTTTTTCCCCTCTTTTTTGGTAAAGCTGAATTCGGGAAAGAGGCAAAACCCTAATTTAAAAAGGTCTTGATTTAGTCAATTGTGGTTATTGTTTCTTCGATGTCTCCACATTATATAGGTTTCTTGAACAAAGCTTGAACTTTCCACTAGTTTTTTCAATAGTTTCTATTATAAGGCAAAAGTAGAAGTGCTCCTCAGCATTGCTCAGGGAACTTGAGCTCTTCGAGTTCTCGAAGAGACCCTACAATCTTCGCCGACCTCCAACGCAATCCCATTCTGTTGATTCGCTTTCTAGAGCGTCTTCCCCACGTTTGTCTTATTGTCTCCCCTCCGACAAAGAACCCAAATGGTTGCCATAGGAAGAAGACGAGAAATTTCTTGTGGAGGGTTTATACGTAGCAAGAATTGAACAGGGTTCGAAGTGAGGAGTTCGTATTATTGGTGGGCAGGGTGGGAGACCTTAGAGGGATTTCAGCAAGCACAGAGGGAGAGAGACACACAAGTGAATTTGGGATGTGAGTTTTTTCTCCGTGCACACAATATCAAAACCAACAGTTGTATATATGCATCGTATCTCTAGGTTTTGAGTTCATAAGACAGAGAGAGATGTGACAGGCTTCGTACGTTCTTTTGAACTACGAGTGCATCATGAGACTAGCCTTTATCAAGCAATTGGTCCTAGGGCGAACAGTCTTGTTGGTTCCGGTCCCACAAATTGGGAACCGATCCCGTCTTATTCGATTTCAAGTCCAACGGTGAGAATCGACCCATTCTAAAATTGTCCACTCCTAACTCGTCTAGAATAGCTTTCCTGCAATGCTAAGTTGGAAATTCCTTGACGCTTCAACTAACTGTGCCATTCAGGGAAGTTGTGATCGATTTTTTTGAAAATGTTTGAGAAGTATGTTGTATTATCTTATTAATTTTGAAACTGTGTTTCACTATACCTCAATCGACTTTATAGGCCAACATGCTGAATCTTACAAAAAGTTTTATTTGATTGCCTCACGTGCAAGTCGGTCATGCATCGTAAATAGAAAAGTGGTCGGATCGTAAATAGAAAGGTAATTTATCGAAACATTTTTTTAACGGAGATGCCTTTACGCCAAATCCGAATGACTCTCAAGGCGAGTAAAGAATCAAAAGCATAGAAAGGAAAGAAGAAGATGATGCACAATTTGTAAGGTCATCTTCTCTTATGCGACAAGTGTAATACACTTAATCCCTTTTTTTTTTTTAATGTTGTGGGTTTGCCAGTCCTATGTTCCTGACTTGATCCTTAAGTACCGTTGTCTTGGTGGGTCCCACCCTCAATCCATGTATTTTCTCGTACTGGATACTATACAAATAATGATGATCTTCGTCCAATAATAATAATAAAAAAATAATAATAATAATTCCTGATGTTGCGGACCAGGCAGGCAATACATGTATTTGCGTTTTGTAGTGTCAATAAATCCCTCAATTTTTATTTTTATATTTTTTAGGTTTTCAATGTTTCTTTGGCACTATTTTATATAATTTTTCCTCGGAAATACCTCACGACTCTTGGGAAGGAAGGCAATCGATGAAGAAATTTCCCCCTTCCCGAAGTGTTGACTATTCGTCCCTGCAGCTAAATTTGAAAACTAAAACTCTCAGTGGATCTTTATTACCAAAAAAGGGCATAATAAATTAATCCAGTTAAAGTATTTGTCCCAACATGCAACTTTAGTAAAAGATGACATTGAATTTTTCAAAAGTTAGGGTTTAATGATTTATACCCTGATTTATATGAAGCGGGATTATTAATATCGAATCTCCGTAATATCTAACGAGTCGAGTCTTATGTCGGTCAATCGGTCATACAGAACGCACGAATTAGAGGTGAATGATTGGCTTTATCGAGACTCTTTTAAATTTTTTTGAAATGTCCCGTGGCAAGCGATAAAAAGCGAAAGAAAAAAGAGTTAATAGGCTTAACGAATTATACCTCGATCTATCCGAATTGAATTTATTACTCGTGGACCTATATATTACATAAAGTACAAAATTAATTATCTACTGAGCTAGATCGCGCGAAGGCTCGACAAAAAAGGAAAATACGGGGGGGAATCCAACCTAAAAAAATGGCCCAATCTACCATGTTAGATAAATTTCTTTAGAAGACAGTTCATTAAATTCAGATTCGAGTTGCTAACAAATCACGAGGATTCCACCTACCTAAGATTATTGTCCGCGTCGTGTGAAATGGGAAGGTACAGCGATGTTTTCCGGCAGAACCAGGTTCCTATAGAGACGCACAAATTCTCTCTTGGGTCAACTGATAATCAAAGCATCGGTTCGTCATCGAACTATGAGGACGCATTGCAAACTCACGACTGACGACGAAGAACACCAGAGGGCTTCACGCGCTCTCCCTCCAGCTCTGGTCCTGTGCTGTTTCGTCTTGTGATTTCCAAGTCTCTTTTTGGGTGTTTGGAGCTGGAAGCTGCAGCCATGCCCGACGGCGAAGCCGAGGAAATCGTTCGGAGCCCGAATGGTTTGCTCGCCCCGCGCTCGCCTCTTCCTCCATATTCTAGTGTTTCGGCTGCTGCTGAAGATGACGAGGGAGTGAGCTCGGAGGCGGGAAAGGCAGAGAAGAACCCGAGGAGGATTGCAAGAAAGTATGTGAATTTCTGATATTTCAGCTTAATCTCCCAGTTGGGTCATCTTTTCTTTTGCAAAAATTTTGGCTGGTTTGGAGGTTTTTAGTGTGTCCTTCCCTCTCTCGCGAAGGTGCCGCAACGGGGAAAGATGATTACTTCGTGAGTTATGTGCTTTGATTCTCCAAGACACTTCGCTTATAGAAATAGGAAGGATTTTTAAGAATGTTTGGCTTCGTAGTCCTTGCCTTTGTGGTCATGTGTGGGACCATTGAGCCATTCTCGTTTTATTCAGTTGACTGAAGTTTTTTTTTTCCCCATTCATGGGGTTTATTGTGTGTGAATTCCTTGAAGTGTGGCTTTAATCTGTGTCCTTTGGTTTGCAATTCTGGTGAAGATATCAATTGGAGCTATGCGAGAAAGCTTTGGAGGAGAATGTGATTGTGTACTTGGGGACTGGTAGTGGAAAGACCCATATAGCCATTTTGCTAATGTACGAGATGGCTCACTTGATACGGAAACCCAACAAGAACATCTGTGTATTTCTTGCGCCTACTGTTGCTTTGGTTCAACAAGTAAGCTTCTTTTTGGCTAATTTTCCGTTTAGAACTTTCATGTTGGTGTGCTAAATGTACAACTAGCAGATGCAATAAATCGCTTTACAACAATGTGTAAGACTCAGGCCAATTGTAGCCACTGGCAATTTGCTATTCGAAAAGCTTTTGGTATACTCTCGGATAATTTAATTACAGGAATTAATTCATGTGAGTCATTCAAAGTTGAATCAGAGGTCAGAGTTATGCAAATGATATCTCTGGCTACCATTATTTCTTCTTTCAGTATATCCTTTTCTATTTCCAAGATTTTGATGCTTTATCATAGACTTACCATGCTTCCTAATTGGCCGTGGATCTAACTTTGCAGCAAGCCAGGGTTATAGAAGATTCAATTAACTTGAAGGTTGGCAGCTATTGCGGGGGCTCCAAGCGATTGAAGACACATGCAGAGTGGGAGAAGGAGATAGAAAAATATGAGGTGATTCAGATGGCATAGCTATAAATGATTTATGATAGTTTGGTGGCTCTGTACAGCCCTGTCAATATCTGCTAGGATAATATAGATATGCAGTAGAAGATTATTTGGAGAAGCTGGTGACAAACTTTGATAAGCTGCTGTAATTTTGAAAAGCATTCTTGCTGTGGTTATGAATCGTTTCTTCAACCCAAAAGAAAAACAGGATTCATTTAGGACACAGTTGAAGGGAAGCTCCTGTGAATGCTCTGAGCAGAATGCTGACAATTTTTTGCAGGTTCTTGTTATGACCCCTATAATATTGCTCCGTAGCTTGTCGCATTGTTTCATCAAGATGGACTCTATTGCTCTTCTGATATTTGACGAATGCCATCATGCTCAAGCCAAAAGTGGTCATCCTTATGCTGAAATTATGAGGGTAAAGGATCACATTGAACATTGATACTTGCTCAGTTCTTGAAAATGCACAAAACTTTCACCTTCCTCATGACCGTGTCATTTACATATATCATCTTCTTGGGAAAAAGGACACTACAATTGTCGTAACTTTTGTATGACGCTCACTTGAATGCCATCGTTTTAATTGATCACTTCAGTATCATAACTTTTGTAGAACATTCACTTAAGTGCCATAACTTTTTAATCGATTACTTAAGCGTAGTAGCTTTTAAAATCGGTTCACCACAAGTACCATACCACGTCGGATTTCCAACCCTTGTGGTGAACGTTTTTTAAAAGTTATGGCACTAAAGTGATTGGTTGAAAAGTTATGGCATTCAAGTGAACGTCGTATGAAAGTTACGGCACTCAAGTGATCAATTGAAAAGTTATGGCACTTAAGTGAGTACCGTACGAAAGTTGTGGCACTTGTGATGTCCTTTTCCTTATCTTCTTTCTATTTTAGATATTTTATAAAGCTGATCTCTTGAAGCGGCCTCGGATATTTGGCATGACGGCATCTCCAGTTGTTGGAAAAGGTGAGAATACTTACAATCACTTAAGATATAATAATAGTCAATCAGTTTGTGTGAACTGTGAAGTAAGGTTTGTCATTCCGGTATTGTTGTGAAAGGTACTTGATTTGTGAAGTTCTTTGGAAGGTTATATTGCTTTATGACATTTTTCAATTGAAGTGACAGAATCCCTAAATCTAGAGATTTTATCTGAATTCTCTTCTTGATGCAGCAGTATGTCCCTTATTCTTTCATTTCTTAGGAATTGAATACTCTTTTCAGTCCCCTTGTTTAGATACACTAGGGAGAAAGCATGAAATCACTTGTATTGTCTGTGGGCTCCAAACCTGCCAACTCTTTGGTATCTTCGCACCAAGCTATCCGGTTAAATGGAGATTGGGAGCAAAATGGTTTTGATGCATAATTGGGTATTCTTTGCTGAGATTAATAGAGAATTCTCATTGGATCAAGTGGAATTTTGGTTCACCTTCCACTTGGTAATGAATTTGTGATCCATCATTAAAATGTTGGATATATGCAAGTATATATCTGAGAATGGGGATTTTTTTTTTTTCGGAATTGTTATTCCTGGGAGCTGACTTGTCATATGTGTGATCTTCCTGTAATTGCTCTCCTACTAATAACGATCTTTTATATTTAACTCTTGATTTAGGATCCTACCGTGGTAGAATTGGAGCTAAACTGACACACTACTGTTGTTTTGTGGCCTAACCTTGATTCATAAAATTCAGGTGCTTCTGAGCAAGAAAATCTTCCAAGAAGCATCAATAGTCTTGAAAATTTGCTAAATGCTAAGGTTAGCATCTAACTTGAAGTATAACTTGTATTATACCCTGTTGTTGACATTTCATTTTATCCATATGTTCACTACTATACATGTAACTAATGTGTGATGCAAAAAATTTATCTGGCAGTCATTTCTTTGGTTTTTTCAATCGTTTTAAGATTTCCTGTTCTGACTCATTGATGCATGTTGTGGATTTGTCCAATATCATTGACATTGATATTTCTAGACCAAGATGATTGACGATGGACATCCTTAAATGGATCTCCCGTGGTCTGTGACATCATGAGAAATTGCCTGCTTGGGGTGCTTTTCCTGTGTAGTTGATTTTTACACTCCTCTCTGTATGTTTGTAGGTTTACTCAGTTGAAGATAAGAAAGAATTGGATAGTTTTGTGGCATCTCCAATTGTGAAAGTGTATTATTACGGTCCTGTTGTGTGCAGCACTTCTAAATGCTTTGTGACTAGCTTTAGTCAACTTGAGGAAGTTAAACGCCAGGTATTTGTGGTGTTATGCATTCAGGTTGCAATGAGCTTAATCTTGGGGAATTGAATTTTTATATTTACCACTTCTGTGGTGAGAGCAGTGCCTATCAACACTCAGCAGGAAGAAAGATGATCATCAAATCCTTCGAAGCACCAAAAGAATGCTCAACAGAATGCATGACAATATCATAATATGCGCAGAGAACCTTGGACTTTGGGGAGCAACACAAGTACACTTTGTGATATCTAGTCATCTTGCTTTTAACATCTGCTATTGTTTTTCATCTCTCAGTCTTTGAAATGTACTTGATGTCGACATTGTCTTCGTTTGCTGGTTTTGTTTTACTGCTCTTTCGGGCAGAATGTTAGTTATTTAACTGAAACAATAAACGTGTACTCTCACTGCTGAGATCTGTTTGCATGCATATATGAAGCCACAACCGTTCTATTATGAAACTTGCTTTTTCGGCAACCATAGAGGGTTATCATTTACATCTGGAGTTCTGAACATTGGGCAGAACTTTTTTCATGCCTCTGTTCAACTTTATTGTGAAAGTAACACCTACCTTGCTAACATCCACTTCTCAGGTGCTTGCTTCATGAGATTGTGTTGTTTACATGTGTTTTGATACTTATATTTACATGATGCCACTTAGCTACTCGGGATGTTTGCTAGAGAAAGCAAAAGAGCTGTTTGTGTAATCTGTACATCCTTGTTGAGATTTAATCCCTTCCATGCAGGACACTACTTTTTTCCAATTTATTAACCTTTACTTGTTTTCATATTCCAAGGCTTGTCAGATCCTCCTTAAAGGTGATTATTCCGAGCGTAATGCATTGATTGAGGCAGCAGAAAATCCAAGTGATGTTCCTTTATGTGATAGATATTTAACTCAGGCTTCCACTATCTTTGCTTCTGATTGCCCTAAGGGTATGTCTGGATAATTGACCGAGCCTCCTCTATATGCAGTCTTATGCTTGTTTTTTTCCTTGTTGTGTGACTTGCAAAATCACTTGTTCTGTTATTATTTTATCTTATCCCACATACGCTTGACAATACCATGGCAATTTCACTTTTAAGTCCTTGTGCTCCGGCATTTCTTGTCTGCATGACTTCTAACGCAAATCTTATCATGCATGTTCACAGATGACATATCATCTTTAGAGGTTTTGAAAGAACCCCTTTTCTCAAGCAAGCTTTTATGCCTTGTTCACATACTGTCCTCTTTCAGGTCAGTGCTTTAAGTGTTTCATCATTTACTATATGTACAAATTTCTGGTGTTTGGAATTTTCTTTCACTTCAGTTTACTTTGTTCGCTTTAGATTGATGATGTGTTTGTCGCTGATGGGTGACAATTCTCAAAATTCCCCCTCTTCAAAATATTTGCAAGTCAAAAGGCTCAAACACAAGATTATGCAGGAGTTAACAAGTGACTTAGCAACATTAGATATCACATGCTAAAAGTTTTTCTTACATAATGTACACCAACTATTCATCTCTTAGATTCAATCAGATTCCTGTGGACTGATTTGATGCTGTGAACGTGGTTTTCTGGTGTCTACCCTGTCACAAGGATTGATGCCCTATAACTTGATCTATCTCATGAAAGATGACATGCTGGACTGCTTATTAGATACTGGCCATTCTCTAATTGTTTAAACTACGGCCCCTTAAGAGTTATTCCCTGGCTATTTACTTGAGGAACTTTCAACTTATGCAAGGCCCCCCCTCTCTTCCGTCCATCATTGGTTCGGGTGGCATTGTTGTGTTCGAAGGAGCTCACTTATCACTGCATATATGAATCTTGCTCTTGGGGCTGAAAGTAATAAATGCCCAATATTTAATCTTTTAAAGGTGCACCACATTAATGATGATGAAAAGTATGATGATTATTGAAAGTGCAGCTAAAAACTTGTCGTGAAGTAGCTAAGCATGGCATCAGATTAGCGATTATTGAGGACATAAAATTGTAGGAAGCTGAAGAACAGATGGCTACCAAGTTTTACTAGTTAACCAACTTCATTTGCATGAATTGCCACGCTTTAAACTTATTCTATAATCATTAGAATTTGTAATATACACTTTAGACCGTTCATTCTGAAATTATTTCGATCATCAGACAATACATGGCTGGCACATATTCTAATAGAACTCCACATCTCGCTTTCCAGGTCTCAGCCAAATGCGAAGTGTATAGTTTTCGTGAACAGGATAGTTATTGCAAGATCATTGACTTATATACTGCAAAATCTTACAATGTTGGCATCTTGGAAGTGTGATTATCTTGTGGGAGTTCACTCAGGACAAAGAAGCATGTCAAGAAAGAACATGAAAGGCATTCTTGATCATTTCCAGTCAGGAAAGGTAATAGTTGGTTTTTCTTTTATTGACATGTTTTGTTTCGTTCACTCCTATTATTCTATGCAATTTGTTGCCCTTATCATAGGGAGTTCTTCCCTTATCAAGAAGTCTCTTCTCTTCATCCTCAAATCTTCCAATATGTTAAATGCGTTTTAGACTTGATTCCTCAAACATGGTAGCTATATGGGATTTTCCTTCTCTGATTGTCTGCATAGGACAATCCCTTGCTGATGATCAATGATTCCCTTCTTTATTTTCGACGATAAAGGAAACACTGCACATTCTGCATTAGGCAATGGTTCTATTGGCCCAAGCTGGTTACTACTTCCTGATCTTGTTAATTGCCAGTTGAATCTATTGGTTGCTACGAAAGTGGGTGAAGAAGGCCTTGACATTCAGACATGCTGCCTGGTGATACGATTCGATCCTCCTGAAACTGTCGCTAGTTTTATTCAATCCAGAGGCCGTGCACGAATGCCTCAATCAGAATATGCATTCTTAGTGGACAGGTGCTTTTCAGTAGCCTTTTCTTTCTGATGCACAGTGGCTTTGATGCTCGTATTTTTCTGACAAAGAATCTTAACATTGTAGGGGCAATCAGAAAGAGATTGATCTGATAGATAATTTCAAAAAGGACGAAGATCGAATGAATGTGGAGATCACTGCTAGGACATCGGACAAGATTTTTAGTGCTTTGGAGGAAAGAATATATAGGGTAGATTCTTCGGGCGCTTCCATCAGTTCTGGATCTAGTATCTCATTACTCTACGGATTCTGTGTGAAACTTCCACATGATGAGTATGCCCTTGTTTCATTTGTTGCTGGATAGAATTACTCAATTAAAGTATTGACTACCTAATTTTTGTTAATCAAAATAATTAAAGATTCATGTAATAGCACTCATTGAGGCACCTTGATTTTTTTTTTTTATCAGGTACTTTGATCCCAAGCCGAAGTTCTATTATTTTGATGATGCAGGGGGTACCGTCTGCCACATTATTCTACCTCCAAACGCCCCGATTCACCAGATTGTAAGCAAACCGAGGCTATCGATGGAAGCTGCTAAAAAGGACGCTTCTCTACAAGCAATTGAAGAATTGCATAAACTAGGTGCTCTGGATGATTTTCTCTTGCCACAGCGCGATGATGACAAACTTGAGGAGATGGTCATCTCTTATGATTCAGACAGTTGCGAAGGTTAAACTAACTGTTAAATATTCTAATTTTGTTGGTGGTCTTTTCTTTGGGTTGTTTATATATGGTTCTTCTGATGAGCAGATGAGAGTTCACGAGGTGAACTACAAGAGATGTTAGTTCCAGCTGCACTCAGGGAAACATGGTCTGGCTTGGAGAATGCTTCTCTCTATACTTACTGTATAGAATTTTCTCCTGATCCTGCGGATAGGACCTATAAAGAGTTTGGTCTCTTTGTGAAGGCACGTCTTCCAGCGGAGGCTGAGACAATGGAAATCGATCTTCATCTGGCTCGTGGTAGGTCTGTAAAGACAAAGCTTGTGCCATCCGCAGTTGTTGCATTTGATAAAGATGAGGTTGATGATGGTCCTTTCTACATTATAATTTTGGCTATTCCAACTTCCTAGTACTAATGTTACTTGTTGACAGATTATGGAAGCGCAGAAGTTTCAACAGATGTTTCTCAAGGTCATCCTTGACCGATCAGACTTACACCAAGAATATGTTCCCCTGGGACAGGATATTGATGTCAATTCAGGCTCATCAACCTACTATCTGTTGCTTCCAGTCATTGTGCAGAAGAGCAACAGTTGTGTTAGTGTTAGTGTAGACTGGAAGACTATCAGAAGATGCTTATCATCTCCAATCTTCAGGAATCCGACTGATACAACAGCAAAGACAGATGTTCTTTCAGGGTTTCCTTTGACACTCGCGAATGGTTTGAAACGAATAAGGGACATCGAAAACAGCTTAGTATATGCTCCATATAAGAAGTTATTCTACTTCATTTCTAGCATTAACTTTGAGAAGAGCGGAGGCAGCCGATATAAAGATTCAGAACCTTTAACCCATGCAGACCACATAAATAGAACGTATGTAACTGGAGTTGGTGCTGTGTCAACATCTTTTACTAATATTTTGTTACCATCTCCTTAAAAGAAACTTGCATCTTATGTATTTTGTTTTTATGGAGTTCTCCAGTGAAAATAATTCTTTTACTTGAATTGTGGAAACAGGTATGGTATTCATCTTAAAAAACCCAAGCAGCCTCTCCTGCACGCGAAACCTCTCTTTCATGTGCGCAATTTGCTACATAACCGGAAGCAAGATGACTCAGGTACTCTTTCTTGACTTTCTTTCTATTTCCCTTTAATGGCGGCTCTTGTTTTATTCTTGTTCCCTTTCCATGTTCTCATTTTTAGTTCAGTACTTCTGTTGAAAGAGTTAGTAAAATGTAATCCAATTGGATCAGTTACCATATGCATCCCCTCTGTATTGTCATTCCCGTACTTGACAAAAAAATTCTTGTTGACAGCTAATTTACAAAAGTAAGCATCCTTGTATTTTCTTGGAAAACAATGAGTAAATAGGGATTTTACCTACTTTGGTGACTTTTTGGGTGTCTACTTTCTACAGGTTTCTCCTGAAGATATGGTGGAATTAGTTCTTTCTTAAACTTAATAGATATACCAATGAACTCACAAAAACAATTCGATTTTGCATTTCTTTTGGTGTAGGAAGGGGTTCGGATTCTAATTGGCAAAATCAATGGTTCATGTTGATCCATTTCGTGATTCAATTTCCTTGTAGAGTATGCATATATTAGTCCTGATGTTTGTGCATGGCATTAGTACAGACTTTAAATATGATTCCAATGCTATAAAGGATGTAGGCACTTGATGAAGTTGTATTTTCTCGAAATATAATATTTAAATGAGCAGATTTGTCCAATTCCTCCTGATCCTCCTTTTTAATGTTTTATACAATCCTATTTGGCACATTTCCAGGATTTTATGATCCCCCTTCCAATCTTTTGACCTCATCATCTGACAAACCTGTTCAATCCTAAGTTAGGATCCTGATTTTACAACCTTGCATTTTGGATCTTTTGCTATTTTTACAGTATCAGGGTTAGGCTTGTTTAATCATTCTGCATTGAGGTTACATTTGCATCTCTTGTCTCCCTCACATCTGTTGTCTAATATCTAAACAGAAGCACATGAACTTGAAGAATACATAATTGATATACCCCCTGAGCTCTGTCAGCTGAAAATACTTGGGTTCTCTAAAGAGTTGGGGAGCTCTTTATCGTTGTTGCCATCAATCATGCACCGTCTGCAAAACTTGCTTGTGGCCATTCAACTGAAGTACCGGTTATCTGCTTCTTTCTCAGAGGGAGCTAAAGTTACTGCTAATAGAGTATGCCCTTTTCATTGATAATTTTGTTTTCAATGCTTGCTTGAGGTGCTTTTGATATGTAGCAAATAATTTGTTGTTCGCTTAGCAAATTGAAGAACAACTCTATTTACTGAGGAACCATCTTCTCTTAGATTTTAGAAGCGCTCACAACAGAAAAGTGCCAGGAGCGCTTTTCTCTTGAAAGGCTTGAAATACTTGGAGATGCTTTCCTCAAATTTGCTGTTGGTCGACATCTTTTTCTCCGCCATGAGGCACTTGATGAAGGTTGGCTCACCAGGAAACGTTCAAAGGCTGTAAACAATTCTAACTTGTTCAGTTTGGCTGTCAAGAGCAACTTACAGGTACTATCAGATACTGAAATATAAATTGTTTTGTGGAGCAAATTTCTTACTGTTTGTTGAAACATCTTCTATTATGCTTGCAGTAGATGTCAGTAGATGTCAAATAACAATTAGTCCCCATTTACATTTTTTAAGCTGGGTTGCAAATTTGGCATCCATCTAAGATATTAGTCGTGTTTCATTGTCTTTCTTCAGTGTTCAATGCCTAGTCAAACATTGACGCATATGTGATGTCTTCTTTGTGAAATCAACCAAAAGTCGCGTCCTTATGGTTTATATTCCGGACAGTTCACAACTTCTTGGTGCTCCACCACATCCCAGAATAGTACCCTAAAGTACTGCGTCATGTCCAGAATCCAGCTTGTCTTGCGAGGCTCATAAACTTTGTGTGCATGTGTTCCTTTTCCCCCTAAACGGCAATCTCAGTTGATAGGTGTGACATTTTAGGTATACATACGTGACCAACCGTTCGAAGCCAGCCAATTTTTTGCACTGGGCCGTGCTTGCCCAAATATCTGCAACAACGAATCAGAAGGAAAGATCCATTCTCATGATCAAAATGGTGCAGCTCATCAATCAAAAGGTTGTGAAGTCAGGTGCAGTAAAGGCCACCACTGGTTGCAGAAGAAAACTATTGCTGATGTGATTGAAGCACTTGTAGGAGCATTCATTGTGGATAGTGGTTTTAAAGCTGCAACTGCCTTCCTTAGATGGATTGGCCTAGAAGTTGACTTCGATGCATCGCAAGTTACCCGTGCTTGCATTGCAAGTACTCAATACCTGACTGTGGCTGACTGTGTGGACATTGACTCACTTGAAATTTATTTAGGATATAAGTTTCATCATAGAGGTCTTCTTCTTCAAGCTTTTATACATCCTTCTTACAATAAACATGGTGGTGGCTGTTATCAGGTATTGCACTATTTTTTTTTTTTTCCAATCTTATTTATCCTCTGTTTTGAACTCCATCCTGTCAAGCAGCCCTTGAGAATTGAATGGTATTGTGCTTACACATCTGATACTTCTATAATTTATTCCAGCGACTTGAGTTTCTTGGAGACGCTGTCTTGGATTACTTGATCACGTCATATCTCTACTCTGTATATCCAAAGTTGAAACCTGGAGAATTGACGGATTTGAGATCACTGGCTGTCAATAATAAGGCATTTGCTAATGTTGCAGTCGATCGGTCCTTCCATAAGTTTCTTCTTTGTGATTCCAGGAGCCTCTCTGAGGCTATAAAAGACTATGTGGACTTTGTAAAGAGATCGGCATCGTTGAAGGGTTCTCTTGAGGGGCCAAAATGTCCCAAGGTAAGCTACAGTGGATTCCTTTGTTATGTCTGTTTCTAACCAGAAGATGCTTCACTGAATTGGAAAATGTTGATTGTCTAGTTCTCAATGTGCTTTTCTTGGCAACAAGATGGGTGTTTTTTATCAGCAAACTTTTTGCATGGTAAGTGAAATTAAAATGAGATGAAAATGGAAGAAGTTAAAATGAGATGTAAACGGAGACCTAGGTATATGATTTTTATCTAAACATTGTAGTATTGGTATTTGCAATTAGACCTAGGCTTTGGGTGGGAGAGTGAAAAGACAATGTGTTCACAATTGCAACTTCAACAAATTAATTCTTTTGTCAGTTGATCTTAGCCAACATCTCATCTCTTTGAGAATCTTCAGACATAGCCACTATCATTTGATTTTTGAATTTTGACTGGCTTTGAAATTCTACTTTTTTCTGACTGTCGGTTTATTTTTTTGGTATATATCCCTGACACGAACCTTGGACATTTTTGGTTTTTACATTAAAACTACCAGTCCTAAAGCTCATAATTGGCTTTTGTTTTCATGATTTTCAAGGAAAACAAATAATTATGAGGACGGGATTATGATTTCTTTTATAAGGAGAAATTCTCTATAAGGGACTGAGGGGGTGCCAACTGCCAACCCATTTAAAGAGTGATCTCATTTACGACATTATCAAAATATTTACATCTAAGACGTAATCTCCATCACACCTAAAGTGTAAGACGTTGGATCCGTCGTGATCGAAATTCAATATATATCTAAACCATTGTTCTTCAAAGATATTTTATGTGTGCGTGTTACAATTTTCCCATGTTGATGAACAGCATATATATTCTAATTGAAATTCATGTGAGCTCTTTGCAATGCACAATTCGTTCTGCTACAGATTGTCTTTTGATTTGGCATCAATAATAATCTCCGTTACTAATTTAAACATGAGGATCTCAGGATAATATATAGTAAGGGAGATTAAATCTTGATTTTCAACAATTTAGGCTCTTGGTGACTTGGTAGAGTCTTGCGTTGGTGCCATTCTCCTCGACATGGGATTTGATCTGAACTTTGTTTGGAAGATAATGCTATCCTTTCTGGATCCAATGATGAGATTTTCCAACTTCCAGCTGAATCCAAAAAGGGAACTGCAAGAACTTTGTCAATCTCATAAGCTGATTCCGAAGTTTTCAGTATCAAAGAAAGGTGTATCATATTCAGTCGAAACAAAAGTTTTGTTCGAGGATGAATGTGTTGTGGCTTCTGTGACCAACTTGAATAAACAAGATGCTCTCAGGAACTCTGCACAACAAGTAATTGAACAGTTGAAGGTAAACGTTTTATGCTTTTTCATTTTAGGCCATCTTTCGCTGTACTTCACTGTGCCTTCAAGTTTATTGACCCCTTTGGGAGTCATATGACTTTTATCTTATTTATATTTTCAATGAGTAATTCAAATTTTGGGGGAACAACAACATAGTAATCGAAATGTAATGCATATGATTTCAATCAAATTCATGTCTGGAACATGCAGACATTTGAAATAAACTCTTCAAACTAATTTTGATACAACCCATGATGGAACTTTTGTGCGTGCTTTCTCTTCTCTCTCCAGTTTGGCAGCTCGTACTTTTTCAATTGAATCGACAAAATTGTTGGCATTTACCTGATGGATCTGGGCGTAGAGATTTATCTTGCCAGATTTTTTCTATCCTATAAACTAATTTCATCTGACAAGTGATGAAGTTCTCTCTCTTGATAAATCTCTACGTTGAGATTTACCTGTTGGCATTTACCCTGAGTGGGTTGTTCTTGAATGGTCCTGCCTTCTCAATTTGTTGATCTGTGTGATTCTGACTTTGCGTACTTTAATTCACTATCTCTTTTATCACCTGATGGACCTCAATGACTCCACATTACCAGGCTCAAGGTTACACACCAAAGTCTAAGACTCTTGAGGAAATATTGAAGTCGTCCTGTACAATGGAAGCCAAACTAATAGGCTATGATGAAGCTCCTGTAGATGTAATGTCTTTTGATGTTAATGGATCTGAAAACATCAATATGGCGCCCTCTAACATGAATTGTAGCCCCAAAGTTTATGCAATCAATGAAGTGTCCAGATCTTCTTCCCCCAGCATAATTCCTCTTGGAAAACAGCCTTCCTCACTCTCTGAAACAGCGAGCGGAAGTGATGCCAATGAGATAAGTGCCGATACCAGATGCGATAATGAGTCACGGAGAAAAGGTACGTTCTGTCATCACTTTTGTCAGGCATCAAGATGAGCACGGCGGCCTCTTAACCCCCCAAATAATTTCAGGTGCGATTCCCGAAGGATCTGCAAAATCTCATTTGTATGAAATTTGTGCTGCTAATTGTTGGAAACGGCCAGAGTTTGAGTGTTGTAAAGAGGAAGGACCAGGACACTTAAAGCTGTAAGTGAGTTATGGTTCGCATATCATGGTTAAAAATTATGCTGTGAGGAATTCTAATTTGACATTCTATGATCAAACATAATAATTTGCACTATCTGAAATGAGCGGAGTCATTTTAGCTCAATGTTAGTACTGTATCTACGTGAAAGATTCACGACATTAGAAGATCTGCAGTATATGTCTGTTGACAACAAGTACCTGGGATTCCCTCGTCTCTGAATCTGGCCTTCATAGTTGCAGATCTTTGTCCACTTATGCAATTCCCTAATGAATGCCTATTTCTGGGATTTGTTTGCTGAAACTTTCCACAGGTTCTGGTTCAAGGTGGTTGTGGCGATAGAAGATTCGCCGGGCATGGTTTTGGAATGCTTTAGTGATCCTAGGGCAACAAAGAAAGCTGCAGCCGAGCATGCAGCAGAAGGGGCTCTTTGGTATTTAAGACACGAAGGATACATCCATGAAAATAAAATGAAGGAGACTTAAACTTTTTGGTCGAGAAGAATGGAGAATTACATGCAAATAGAGATTCTTTTGCTGCACTGTTGCTGCCTGGAATGACCAGTAGGATCAATCTCACTGTGTAACTTTTCACTCAGTCCATCTTTCCTGTAAATTAGTTGCCGGGATGTTATTCTGTCCCGTGAAAAGCGTCGAGATTAGGCATGTATATATGCACCGTGCATCTAGTAGAATTTGCTAACCAGGTTAGGGTCTCAAAAGCAATGGCTCATTTCTCGAAGTCATGGTCGACTCGAGGGTAAATTGTATGGTGGCTAGTGCAGCATATTTTGTAAAGAACATGTTGTTGCCATAATAGAATAACTTTTTCATTTTCACATTTGACTCTCTTTATGTTACAGAGGTAAAACCTGTGGTGCTGTGGTAATCCATGAATGAGAAAGACATTCCTATATGTTGAGAATGAACATCCCAAGACAGTCTGGTTGCTGGCCCTGCCCTTCATATTGAAGTCTTACGTTGTGAGCGCCAAGATCCCATGGTGAAACCCAGATCGATTGAGAAATGGCAAAGCTCCGGTCCAGGAAACAAGGCCTTAGACTCGGTACCGCCTAAAGGCTCCGAGAGTGCCACGCATCTAGGAGTCTAGGACAAAGAAGGTTCCCCTCCCATTCTCAACCATTTGGGGAGTTAAACAAGGTTGATTTCACGTGATTAGATGACACGGATAGCATACAGCAAGAGATGTTCCAACATGACAAGCATTTGGTGATTCTAACTTCATCTAGTATGCAATGCATAAAGGTGAGTACAGAGGCATAAGTCACTGCAAGCAAGCTAGAACAGGGATGCAGTGCTAAGATCAAGGAACTTGTATCAGCAGGCTAGCGGCATTCCCAAGCTCGGATACGTCACTCAGCAGGAGCGCGATACCGGCAGTACCCTAGCCAATCCAGGGACCGCCCTGTCCCAACTAATCCAATGACACAAGTGAATACCCATCAACATTAGATGGCACCCACCCTAAATACCACAACACCTCCCCAAACCAAAGTGCATACATGCATGGTTTCTGATCATTTCCGATGGACAGATTCCAAGCTTAGTCGTGAGAAAACTTTCGATAGAGAAGTTCTTATAATTTTAAAAAGGTAACATTAGCCATGGAAATATTCTAAACTTGTTCGGTCAAAAAGGAGTTCCGTGTTTAATGAAAGAGAGTTAGTAACCAATGTAAAATTATTACCCCTTGCATCTTACTTTCATTTATAAAAAAAATATATATATATTTATCATGCTTAAAAGTTACGGAGTTTGATAGATTCAACATCGCTCTTTTTGACCACGGAAAATCACTTAATGCTTGATAAAATATATAATTTAGAGAAATTTACTTTTGTAGCGGAGAACATAATCAGGAATGCGATTCCAAAACAGAAATATCGCATTAAAATAAAAAATACATGCGCGAATTCTACTATTTCTCAAATTAGGATCAAATCGGCAAATCAATAAGAAAACAATTTCAATTGGATATATTCGGACTATTTGATTTGATTTCCTGAAAAAGCCCTGCTTCGTTACGCACGTGGCAGTGCACGTGCCCAAAGCTCCCGTCGCCCATTTCCCGCCATAGCCTTCCCGCCAAAATCCTCTCCTCTCCCACCATTTCTCCCTCCCTCTCTCTCTCTCTCTCTCTCCCTCCTCTTCCGCAGATCCCTAGCAGAGAAACGTCCTCTTCCTTCTCTAGAGAGAGAAAGAGAGAGAAAGAGAGAGAGAGAGAAACCGATCAATCGTTTGCGCTTGGAGCAGCTGAAGATGTCGGGGTGGGACGAGGGAGCAGTGTACTACAGCGACCAGGCCCAGGTCCTCGGCGACGGCACCGCCGACAACTCGGAGGCCGCCGCCACTCGCCACTCCGTCCTCCGCAAGTTCAAGGAGTTCATCCGGGGGTTCGAGACCTCGAAGAACACTTTCCCT
Source organism: Metrosideros polymorpha var. glaberrima (assembly GCA_001662345.2). Classification (NCBI taxonomy): domain Eukaryota; kingdom Viridiplantae; phylum Streptophyta; class Magnoliopsida; order Myrtales; family Myrtaceae; genus Metrosideros; species Metrosideros polymorpha. The sequence goes on along the minus strand of BCNH02000003.1, from coordinate 1,840,320 downwards.
TACAGAGAGAGCCTCGTCCGCAACCTAAGGTTCCTCACCGTCGACGTGGAAGACCTCGACGCGTTCGACGCTGATCTCCCGTCGTTGCTGCGTTCTTCTCCCGCCGATTATCTGCCTCTGGTAGGGTAATTAGCTTAGGAAGATTCCTTTTGCTAGTTGGATTTCGTTCTCTGTATTCAATTGGAGTTGGTCAAGAGCATTATATTCTGAATGAAGTACTGCGAGTTCTTAAAGTCAAGGTATAGTAATCACTTGAAATGATGTTTGGCGCGCTGCCTTGATGTTGATGTTGAGAAATTCGGTGATATTGAATTGAAGGAGTTTTCTGGAGTTGATTTCGAGAACCATTTCCAAATACTGTACTGCGAGTTCTTCCATTTGGATACTTTGAGACCTCGTGTAGTTCCCATTTAGGATCTCATGAAAGTTTTTTTTGCTGATTGATTGAGTTTATTCATTTGCTTGCGTTTTGAGATGATTATTATGATCTTGTCTCTTGTAGTTCGAGACAGCAGCAGCAGAGGTTTTAGTGAGCTTGAAGTCGAAGGTGTCCGGAGAGACAGGTGAAATGGAAGAGCCAGAGACTAGGGATGTTCAGATCTTGCTGACATCAAAGGAGGATCCTGTGTCTATGCGGTCTATCGGGGTTTGTGGGTTCTTTTGTTGTCATTTTTCTTGGTTGGCGAGTGGTTGCTCGGGTGTTTTAATTTATAACGCTACACTGTTTTAACAGTTGTGTCTTAATCTTGATTAAGTGAATTTGAAGAATGAAAATTTTGGTGTCTTTTCTTGCTAATTTACATGCAGTTTCTACAGGGAAAAGTATGGACTTGTTTGATTTCTGTAATCAAATCTCTTCTTATTTTTGTTATTCTGAGATTGCTCCTGTTATTGTAGGCTCAATACATATCAAAGCTTGTCAAAATAGCAGGAATCACCATTGCGGCTTCAAGGACGAAGGCAAAAGCTACTTATGTGACTTTGGTGTGCAAGAACTGTAGAAATGTGAAGATGGTCCCCTGCCGTCCTGGTCTTGGTGGTGCCATTGTTCCTAGATCTTGTGATCATATCCCACAGGTTCATTGTTTTTCCTTGTCTTAAATCTCTTTGAACTCTCATACGGTGTCTTCCAGCTCATTGCAAGTGAGTTTCTGCAGCCTGGAGAAGAAAGTTGTCCGCTTGACCCATGGCTTGTGGTTCCCGATAGGAGCAAATATGTTGATCAACAGACGCTAAAATTGCAAGAAAACCCTGAGGTAACGTTCTCATGCATATGACGTTTGCGTAGGCAAGAAAACCTGACTTTTATTTGACTAGTGGGCCTTCTTCTTTGCTGATGGAAGGATGTACCAACTGGGGAGCTTCCAAGAAATATTCTTCTCTCTGTTGATCGCCATCTTGTGCAAACAGTTGTACCTGGCACAAGATTGAGCATCATGGGGATCTATAGCATCTTTCAATCTCCAAATTCATCCGCCTCGTAAGATATGCTGTGCCATTCTGGTTGGTGATAGTGGCCTTTCTATTAGTTTTACTTCTGGTCCTAAATCTCGGGTGGTGTTATTTTGTGCAGCCACAGAGGAGCTGTTGCTGTGAGACAGCCATATATCCGAGTTGTAGGCATGGAAGAAGCAAATGAGGCCAGCACTAGAGGTCCAGCAGCTTTCACCTCTGAAGAGGTACTTTTTGTGCTTATGAAGTGCTGCTCCTGTTTCCTCCTGCAAATACACTTTGAGGGATAAGAGCATGTTTTTTCTGCTATACGTACTTCTCCAATCTTCACATGGAAACTTGAGGATATAACCACTTTTTAGGTTCCATGACATGTCACTTGAACCTGATATGCTGCCATTGTTAATGTGGGCAAGAAAGTTTCTTGTTATTTTGTACAGACTGTAATAAATGTATCCATGTGTTATTTTAGGTAGAAGAATTCAAAAAAATTGCCGCACAACCTGATGCATACAAACACATTTGCTCTAAAATTGCCCCATCTATTTTTGGTCATGATGATGTGAAAAAGGCAGTGGCTTGTCTTTTATTTGGAGGATCAAGAAAGGTACGTTATTATCTATTTTGGCTCTATATTTATATCTATCAGACTCGACTGCCATTGATCTAACGATGCAATCAAATACCCTTGCAACATCAGGTTTTGCCTGATGGTGTAAAACTAAGAGGCGATATCAATGTGTTGCTTCTTGGGGACCCCTCTACAGCCAAATCACAAGTTAGTTCCTTAGCCGTTTGTTTGAGTGGTTCAAATATTAGTTAATGACGTGCTCACCAAATTAAGGAAAGCAAAAATTGCTTTTCTTTTTTTCTTGGAAAGCAATCTTATGAGATCCAGTCTATGCACTATCACCACAATGTGGTTGCTGACTTGATATTTCTTTTTTCAGTTTCTTAAGTTCGTTGAGAAGACAGCCCCAATTGCTGTTTATACTTCAGGAAAAGGCTCATCCGCAGCTGGTCTTACAGCATCAGTCATCCGTGATGGCAGCTCTGTGAGTCCTGATTACTTAATGGGTCACTTTGCCCTTCCTTCACAAAGTAGAAAGTTCTGACCTTTTGCTGAAAATATCTGTTCCATTCAGCGGGAATTTTATCTTGAAGGAGGAGCAATGGTTTTGGCAGATGGCGGTGTGGTCTGTATCGACGAGTTTGACAAAATGAGACCAGAGGATAGGTAATTTACACTGAATTTTGATACCTATCTCCTTGTGAGCATCAATTAAGAAGCTTTCTGAACTCTACCTTGTTCAAACTTTTGTTTGAACTTAGAGTTGCTATTCATGAAGCCATGGAGCAGCAAACCATATCTATAGCCAAAGCAGGAATCACAACAGTTCTCAACTCAAGAACATCTGTCCTTGCTGCTGCTAACCCTCCATCAGGACGTTATGATGACCTGAAGGTCTGTTTGCATAACTTTTATTCCCTCTAGTGGATATTAGTTATTGCTTATTATTGATTAAATGCCTTTCATGTTCCAGACTGCACAGGACAATATTGACCTGCAGACAACTATCCTTTCTAGATTTGATCTGATTTTTATTGTCAAAGATGTCAGGATGTACACTCAAGATAAGGTAACCTAACCTCAATTCTCATATAGTTTTTCCAATTCTACAGGGTTAGCTAAGCTTGAAGAGAGATGCAATTGAAGTTTTCTCCGCAACTTGCATAGTGACTTTCTGTTCAACTTGATTGTGGAAAGAGAAGCATTCAAGAATCTCATTTTCTGAGGAAACAGAGATTAATACGCATTAGAGCATAATATATGCATATGGATTTTAAAGCATGTGATTAATTATAACTCAATTGAGAATACTCTCTTTCAGATCATAGCAAGCCATATTATAAAAGTCCACGCTTCTGCGAATGCAGCCTCAGCAGATAGTAAAGTTTCAAAAGAAGAAAACTGGCTGAAGAGGTAATAGTCTTATGAATTGCAAGTCAATGTCATGAATTTCCGCTTGGTTAACTATGTGTGGGCGTTGAGCTGTTTGGCTTGCCCTCTGTACAGGTATATACAATATTGTCGAGCTGAATGCCGTCCTCGTCTATCAGAATCAGCATCTGCATTGCTGCAGAATAGTTATGTTACGATCAGACAGGTATCTGTTGTCACTTGTCACCCCACCGTATATGCCCATTTCTCAACTATAGTTCCAGTTGATCTGGTGATACAATGGCTTGCTTCATGAAAATACGCTTGGGAGATGATTGTTCTAAATCTAGGAGAGGTGGAAATGTCCTCCAAAGCTGGTCAATGTGTGGATGTGTTTGTATTTGGAGACATACATGATAAACTTTGAATCTCTCCTTGGTCATCATACTAAGGCCAGTAATTGTCCATTCTTAACATGGTATGGTCATGGCTGAGTCGATGCAGGTGTTAAAGAATTTGAATGCTTTACTCTTCTGTGTCGATCACATCCCATTGGTTAGAGCTTGGGAAATATGCAAGTTGATGGCTTTCTGGATAGGGAATTTCCATGTAACTGATCCACTACTTTGGTCTGATTATGAACTGCAATTTTAGTGCTGCTGGAATTTGATGGTTTTAACCCAGATTTGAGGTCCTTAGGTGACTGTTGATTCAATTGGTATTTCAAAGCTGTTAATTGATATGATATCTTATGCATGTGCTTTTTGTAGGACATGAGGCAGCAGGCTAATGATACTGGTGAGGCAGCTGCTATACCTATCACAGTTCGGCAGCTGGAAGCTATTGTCAGGCTAAGCGAGGCTCTAGCAAGAATGAAATTGTAAGGTTTAACAGGAGACGTACCGATAAACTTTTACGCATGAAACTATTGTTTGTGTCCGATATGTTGCATATGGTTTTAGTGGCAAACAAGCAATCTGCATGTTTTTTCTTTTCCTGTGTAATTTACGTAATGTTTTGGGGCACTGTACATATATTTTGCCAAATTGAGGAAGCATGGAATTATTTCAAGCTAGAAGAGTGTCTTCAGTTCCATATGCTGGCAAATGAAGAAACGGAGTTTTCTTATTCCAACTTATGTATTGCAAATTTTTTGTTCTTTAACTAAGTTTGTTTTGTGCTTGGGCATGACATTAGAAGGTGAAGTCTCCATTGTATTGTACGCATTCTGTGCACTGTGTTTAATCTCATTTATTCTACTATCACAACTATGGCAAGAAATGGAAATATCATTTGATGAGTCATGCCTTTCTTCATTGCATTAAATTGGTAGAAAAATAGTTCTTCTGGAATTGCTCGAGTAATATTTTATTGAAGATAATTTTCCTCATGTCATAAGGTTTTATTGAATCACATATCATCAGTCCTTGGGCTCTTGGCTCTTGAATAAATTGGATAACACGTGCCTGTTCTTGATTATGATGGAACTTAACCTTATTTGTTTTGTGCGATAATGAAAGTGTTCTCCTTTTGTGCTGTTTGATCATTCTTCTAGATCCCATGTTGCCACTGAGGAGAATGTGCAAGAAGCAATTAGGCTTTTTACTGTTTCCACAATGGATGCAGCACGTTCTGGGATAAATCAACAAATAAATCTTACACCTGAGATGGCTAATGAGATCAAGGTTTGTCAATATCCCTCACGACTATTGATCTGACCCAACAATTGCATGATATTTTCATCTTTCATTAAGTTGACTCTTTGCATGAGCTGTCTCAAACCATCATTATTTCCATCAACAGCAAGCGGAAACTCAAATAAAGAGAAGAATAGGAATCGGGAACCACATATCAGAAAGAAAGTTGATCGACGAGCTGAGTAGAATGGGGATGAATGAGTCTATAGTAAGTTTTCCATTATTGTGTATTTACATATTACCTCTACCTCGATCTTATCACTCATTAATATTAGTCGTTAGTATGATTGACAAAATCCAATTTGGCAGTGGCTGTCAGTATGGGAAAATTTGCTGTGTGCCTATTATACAAACGGAAGATTTATCCTTTGGGATGATTTTTTCTTCTATCCATTAACTGACTATTGGCTCATTATAAAACTTATAAACATTCACCAGAATGTGGTAGTAAGCTGCTATCTGTTCCTTATCTTGTGAATTTTCAACTTTTTATGATTTCGGTTTCAAAATAATTTTCCCTAGAAGGCATGCTGCGCATCCTGGTATTTAACTGATAACTTCTACTGCGTCAGGTGAGAAGAGCTCTCATAATTATGCACCAAAGAGATGAAGTCGAATATAAGAGAGAAAGGCGCCTCATCTTCCGGAAAGCCTGATACGTTGAAGAGTACATTGCATCGGCAACTAGCATTATGTGAACTCGCTGACTGCAATGTGGAGTATGATTAGCCAACATTGCAGGCAGCAAACGCAGCAAATGCTATGCCTGGTGCCGATGCGATTTATGGCATCGGCGATGGGCAGCTGTTAAATATTCTTGTCCTGGATCGTCAAGCATGTATGCTTAATATTCAATTGAAGTTTGAGAATTAGATTTTGTGGGAGTTACATGTGTAAAGTGTCTTATATTTCTAGTCAAAGGTTGGGCTAGAGAGCAGAGCTTCGCATGGAGTTTCCCTGATGAACGCTTTCAGCTTTAGCCACTCAAAACATCATTGTGTTAGTGTAGTTGGCAGTAAGGTCACCAAGCATTACTGATATACAGCAAGTTTTAGTGAGCTTGAGCAGCTCTGCAATCGCTTCTCACGAAACTTGTGCCGGAGTTAATAGGAGCGTAGTGTGAGAGAACGGCCTGCAGTTTCTCCTCATCAAACTGTAATCAGAGTAATCTCTTGCTCTATGTTATACTACATAAAATAAAAACAGAAAAAACAAATGGTCTTGTTAACATGTTCGTAAAGATAATCGATAAAGGGAAACTTAATTGGGCTCATTTAGATCCAAAATATATAACTTTTCATTCATAATATTCTAAAGATAAAATTAACAATTTTCGATGCCCATTAAACAACATTAAGGATTCAAAATTTATTTTGTTTACAACTCATAAGTAGCAAGACAAATTTCAAAGCATAATCCGTAGACTGCCTAGGGGCGCTTTTTAACAAAATGGAAAAAAAAACGACACTTGTCGAGGAAAGTTATGACAACCAAGGATTAGTGTCTACGGATAATCTCCGGATAGGAGTGAGTATGGTTCTAAGGTAAAACCTACCATAACGGTGTGCACCCGTTAAGTTCCAAATTTCAAGGTATACAGAATATGTTTTAGATTTAAAAAATTAAAAAGCCTGTTTCAACAAGTAGGTTCTAGGTTTTAGGTAAGTGAAACCTGAAGACTATAATAAGTTTTTATGTTTTTCTTGGTCTATATCTTCACACGATTTTGCGATATTCCATGATATCCGATAATTAGTATATAATCTAAAACCACTAATATGAGTTTCCATTTTCGGTAATATTTATAACTGAGACTTTTACTTTGTTAATGTTTCATAAACTTTGTATGTCTAAATATAAGTTGTGGTCAGTGGATTGTGATAACAAGTGGTGGTCATTAAATGTGATGATTAACTGCAATTGTTCAATTAAGAATATAAATGGAACTTGAGAAGACCCTAGAATATGTAATAAGGTAGATTTCTGGTTCTAGCCTTGGAACTGTGACAAGGTAGGTACCATGGTAGGTTCCAATTCTAAAAAATGAGAAACTTATTCTGACAAGTAGGTTCCAGGTTCCAAGTGGAACCCATGCGAAATCTAGAATCGCTTATCCCTAAATCTAAATACGAACTTGAAAGGAATGATGCAATCGTTTAAGATAATGTACTAAGAATAAGGAAAAAGAAAGTTATAATAAATTGAGATTGCTTACTATTTCTCAAGAGAAGCCGCTATAATTAGGACCTTCAACCTTACGAGAATTTGAGGTGATTTACTATTTTTAAAGGTAGATTACTAATCATCATTTACTAGATAATTTATGATTATTGAGCTCAATTATTGATTATAAGTTCGGTCTCTCATTACAAATTAATATGCCAATGGTTAATTATTAAGCTATAGCATTATCATATTACGTACTCTATAGCTAAAATGCTTCGAAAAAAAAGAAAAGAAAAGGGAAGTACTAAACGTAGGGGCAGTCGAGATTATGACGACTTCAGGCAAATTACAATTGTTAGAGGTATGATTACTAAGAACAAGAACTCCAAGTTATGATATTGAGGAAAATTACAATATCATAGGATAATTACTAGGTGATTCCATCATTATCTTACAAAATGAAAGGAAGCTACTTTAATGATAAAAAAAATTACTAACCACAATGAACCGCTCCATTACGACTCATCGAGAAAATTTACTAATATTAGTGGAAAATTACTAGCTATGACGTCCTTGAATTGCGAAATTTAATGCAATGTTACTATTTTTTTTTTTTGTAGAATGTTGCTAACAATAAGTACAATCTAATTACAACAAGTTTAGCAAATTTACGATGACTTTAGGTCAATTATCAAGTATAGGTTTTATCTATTATGATCGTTCAGAGTTAATTTACTACGCCATTAAGGAATTACTAAAGTGTAAGCATTCTCATGTTATGAACTTTATAGCTAAACTCAAAGAAAAAACGAAAGTACTAATTTTAGGTTCAATCAAAATTACAAAGAGTGTGATCATTGTATGGTAATATCCTTTCTACAGTAAATATTTCCTTGTGATGTAGTAAATTGCTTCTTGCAATTTGAAAATTTCTACAATAATGTACTTTACTATCAGAGCAATCACCTCATATGGGGAAAATTTCAAAGAAGAGTCTGAAGTATATTCATTTTCTCAAATAAAGGTTTGAAGTGAACATGGTTTTAATTAAAAGTTTGAAGTGGCCAAATTATCTTAAATAAGGGTTTGAAATGGTCAAATCGTCTCAAATAAAGACTTTTAGCCGACTAGTGACTATTTTGACCGTCAAAAGGGGTATTTTAGAAAAAAAAAATTATAAGCTTTTTTTACTTTACTTTTTTCTTTTTCTTTGTCCTCTTCTCTTCGTCGACCATCCTTGTCGATGGCTGACGACCCCTTAGGCGAGCCCTCGCCAATGTTGGGCAAGGACGCCCTCGCTTGGGCTAGCGAGGGCAACCTTCGCCTTACGCTGACCCTTCGCTTGAGCCAATGACCTCTGCTGACCTTCAATGAGAATGGCCAACGGAGGGAAGAGGAAAAGAAAGGAAAAAAAAAAGGAACAAAAGAAAAAAAAAAGAAGAAGTAAAAGACAAAAATGTCATTTGATCTACGAGGTCAGGTCATTTTTTAAGACTGATATGGCTACTTTAAGTTCTTATTTGAAATAACGTCCACTTCAAATCTTTATTTGAGAAAATAAAGACACTCTCAACCTTTGTTTGAGAGAATGATAGCATTTTAGGATTTTATTTGAAATTTTTCCCCTCACGTGAGGTAGTAAATCACTTCTCTAGTTCATAAAAGTATACCTTCAAAGTAGTAACATCAATCAAGAGAAGTCATATACATTACACGGAATAACTAACCTTAAAAGTAGTAATTTTTTTTTATTTGTAATTTTCCAAAATTTGTCATTTACCTTCAAAGTATTAAGACCTCTTAAGAAAAAAAGTAATATACCCTATATAGGTTGAAATTCGGAGTCCTAATTTTAAAATAGTAAATTGAACGAACACTAATTCTGAAGAATGAAATTATACTTCTTTTCAGCAAATTGCTAATCTAATCGCAGTAGTATACCTTATTGCATTGTAAATTCGATAATGATGTCCCTAATTTATATTTTGTATTTGTAAAATAAGTCTTAGTGCTGTAAATTATGTTTATATTCGTAAGCATTTGTAAATAAAAAAAAATCATAATTTGCAGATTATAAATTCCTTTCTGAGTCCACAAACCCCATGACAGAGCTAGAGCCCTTTGTGTCCACTCTTCGATATGAAACTGCTTCTTCTTCCTCCTAAACCGGCGGTCCGTCCTCCCTGCGATGCTCCACGCCGTCGAAGCAGAAGGAGAACCTCCCCTTCAATGGCGTCTCTCTCTACTCATCACCACTCTCTCGCTGAACGTCCTCTGAGGTACTCTTTCTTATTCCCATGACTCAAAACCATGAAATCGAATGCTGGGTCACTTGTTTCCATGGAAAAAAAAATGACTTTTATTCTTCGTCTTTTGTTTCCAATGCAGATACGCTGTGCTTGGTGCTGGCTTTGCTGGACTCTCTGTCGCCTGGCATCTGTTGCGGGTACTACTCCTCTCTGTTCATTATACTTTTGCAGATTTCATGTCCAAATTATAGAATTGAAAAGATTAAGGAAAAGGGACTTTTGGGTTATCTTAGTTTGGTTCTGCTGAGGTGATTAGCACCTGCGATGAAGAAGGAAATGCTACTGTGCACGCTGTGCAAGGTTTCATTTTGTATGCTTCAGAATGCAGCTGATTTTATTAGATATGGCATAAAAACTCCGAGAACTTGTTAATGGCTAGTTTAAGAATCTAGGTTGTTGTAGGACTAGGAAGGCCTGTGCTTAGTCTGACCAAATTGATGTTTGTGACTAGTGAGTATGAATCCGTGAGGGGTGAGTCCTGGCGGATGATTTGTCTTTGCAGTGATATTGTGAAGCATGGAAAACTAGTTCTTTGTATAGAACTATTGATTGGTAGCGTGATGACAGGGGAACTGGCTTTGTGGTCTTTTTTAACTCCTCAGAGGCTTGATATTTCAGCTTAACTATGTTTTTTGTTTGCTTTCCCCTCGCTGACATGTCTTTGATATCTTCTCGACTCCATGTTTTCATTGGGGGTGACAGTCACTGGGTCATAGCATTTGAAGGGCATTGCCGCTTTGGAATTTCCATGCAGGCCTTTTTTTTTAAAGATTCAGATTTTATGATCCTCGTTTGTACATGTCAGGAATAATAAATATCGTCTGGCTCTGTTATTTTGTACGCTTTATTTGTTTTAATATATTCTTAGCTGTAATTTGGATGTTGATCAGGTCTAGGCTTGTTCTTTATAATTCGTTCATGGTTCAGAATTTACTTTTGCAGCACAGCCCGGAAGAGTTGCATCTAAGAATTGACATATATGACGAAAGTGGCATTGGTGGTGGTGCATCTGGAATTGCTGGAGGACTTCTTCACCCATATTCACCCAAAGGTCCTCATCACCTCCTCTACTTGTAGACTAATCGCCAGTCTGATTGATGGCTTTTACTATCGGAGCTTTGCATCGTGGCTCTAAATTTTGATTGGGCAGGTAAACTGATCTATGATTTGCAGTAAAACTTCTTTGGCAGGGTGCAGAATGTTGGAAAGAGTGTCTAAAGCTTCTAAAAATTGCTGAAAGAGTGGTGGATAAGAGGAATTCAAATTCTCAATGCGTGGAGCTTGAGTGGAATTTAGGTCAAAGTATTATTAGGAGAAGGTACTCTATCTCTTTTGCTGGCATTGGACTGTCTTTCACTGTTGAGACTTGTCCATAATTGAGGTTGACTCTTGGTTTCACTGTCGAGATGATTTATAGGCCTGTTTGACGAATTTATATGCTGTATATTAGAGGGCTTTGTCTTCATATATTCTTCTGCTATCATGGATTGACTTGTCAATCTCACCTGTTTCTTGTGCCTACATATATTTTTTAACCTTTCCACATTTCATTCTGCTATTAATTTCTAGCAACTACCTTTTACTCCATCTTTCTTCTTGTGGTCTAGAACCATCTGTATTAGGTTATTTCAGTTTCATTGTATTGGTTTTTAATGCTGGTTGATGTTTCGTATGGTGTTTACTGCAGGGGCATCTTAAGACCAGCAATGGATGCAAAACACCTGGATATATTGACTAATGTAATTTTTCGATCACCATGTTAGAATTTATTGTTATTGGATTATATTGTGATCTAGGTGCTTCTTTCATGTCCAGAATGCACGGAACTGCCTTCCCTTTTGTAAAATAGAGTCAATTGTCAAGGACGCGGCAGAGGCTCTGGTGCCTAACATACTAGTACCTTTTAACTCTGTCTTCCATATGCCTGAGGCAGTGAATATTCATCCTTTGTGCTATCTTCAGGTTGGTATTGACCATCAAGGATTTACCTTTCCTTCTATTGTTTCTTCCCTAATTGTCATTTTACATTGAATTAAGTTTACTAGGCACTTTTCTTGGCTTGTCAAGATTTAGTAGAAGAGATGTCAACCTCAAGCTTTGGAGGAAAAGAGCTTTACATGCACAAGAAATCAATTGACAGACTCTGTGATTTTGAAGGTATCCCACGTAACTTTGTCGTTAGGTTAGATATTCTCATTTGCTAATCCAATAAAAAGGCTGGTTATGCCAGAAAATCACCTAGCAAATGTGTATTGCTAACTTTTTTTTTTTATATTGAATTTGTGACAATTCAGGAGAATATGATTCTGTGATAGTTTGTCTAGGGGCCAAAGCAGACCTCCTTCCCGAGCTCTCTGGCAGACTTCCCCTTAGGACATGCAGAGGAGTCATCGCTCATTTGCAGCTACCAGATAATGCTGGGTAAGGGCCATATCGCATTCGTCTTGTATCATTGTGATGCAGAAAGCTTTATGGCGGGCTTAATTGTCCCCGCCATTGTAGAAAAGTTATGGATCATTGGGGAAGATGAGGATTTTTACGAAGTATGCTATTTTGATTGTCATTTTCATTGGTTCTCTATCTACGTCAAAGTACTTATGCTCGCTTGTCTTTTTGGTGACTCTTTTCCCTTTACTAAACGATAGAAAGTCACCTTATTGTAATGCTTTTCTCCAGAGAAACTTATCCAGATCACAGCCCCTCGATCCTGTCCGATGCATGGCTTGCTGTTCAGGGACCCCGGGATATACTTGTAGGCTCAACATGGGAGTGGAAGTCAAGAAACTATTCATCAGAAGTATCAGCAGAGGAAGCTTCGACAGCACTTGAACAACTTTTACCAAAGGCTTCTGCCATTTACCCGAAAATCAAAGACTGGTCTTTTGTTGGAGCTAAGGCAGGTATAAGGGCAATGCCGCCACTCACTTCCCTGGGATCACTTCCAGTTCTTGGTAGAATAGATGATTTGGTGATCGGGAATCATTCTTGTAAATATTGGTTTTTTGGAGGGCTTGGTGCCAGAGGTCTGTTGTACCATGGTTTGCTTGGTAAACTCATGGCACAAGCTGTTCTTTTCAATGATGAAACTTTGCTACCTGTAGAACTGACTTCTTGGAAGAGATAAAATCATTGCTTTGGGGGTAACTAATGTCTTCCCATATCTTCATTCTGAATGTTTCTGTATATCCTGCAACAATTAGGCCTGACTCTTTAAGATCTAGTTCAGTTTTATCTGCTTTACCTTTTTGTCCACAAAGCAGCTGCTGAATTTGTGTATGGACAGTTCGACCAAAAAAATGTGTATGAACAGATGAGATATCTATGGAGGTCACGAGAGATGTAGTGTAGATCACATGTACTCACGATTACCTCTGGACCTTTAGAAACATGAGGGCATTACATCCGGCTATTAGCACTTTTACATTCTAATGTTCTTTCATCAATTCAAGATGCGTGTAAAAGATCGGAGTTTTTAGTGTAGATTGCAACACGTTGGTCTAACTATGAGTCACAGATTCGACTTGCTGATAGATTATTTAATCACTTCTGTTGTAAGACCAACCCAGTAACTTCATGAGAATCTCTTTTCCCATTCCATCCTGAAGTGGATTTAAAGATACGCTCCTCTCTAAAGACTTTTGAAACAGGTCTCTTGACTGCATGAAGATTGAGTTCAACATCCCACTAGGCCTCTCTCCATGCAAAGAACTTCATACAGTACATTGGGAAACCAAAAGCTTCTCTACATACCATTCTGAGGATGGCCCTCGGAAATGCATTTCTCATTGCGTTAGGCAGAGTCAAGTTCGCTAGGCTCAGAGAAAATTTGAGCAACATCAAACACCCCGACAGAGTGACACAGACAAACAGAGCCTTCTAGTGTGAAAAAGTAGTCAATAGCCGAATCACGAAAACTGTAACATTTTACAATTAATGCACTGGAGCTTAACTGGACCAACTGACGAGTATTGAAGTGAATTTGCTACCTAGGGAGATGTCCAGGTATAAACCTGACCACCACCAGTAGCTCCTGCTAGCATCCCAACCTCAAGCGGATGTGCATCAAACCTGCATGGGATTGCAGACATCCATGGACTCTGCAAACTCATAGACAATTTTTCTTTGCGTCGGAGAGATGACATCAACTGCTTTCTTTGTATTGCCAACGAAGATATATGAATCATCCCAGCCCCAAATTGCTCTGCTCCCAGAAAGAAGATGAGATGTCAAGTTGTCTAATACTCGTTAAGTACCAGTAAAGTTTTCCTTGTATGATTAAAGCAATAGGCGTAGATAAACCCAAGACTATTAGGGAACTTTAGGCTCCATTTGTTTCGCGGGACATGAATGATTTGAAAAACATTTTCCTAAAAACAATCGCTTACATTAGTTGAAATACTTGATCCAAACATACAACAGCCGTGCCACTAGTGTTGAATGGTGGAAGAAAAAATATGTCAACTACACAGAACATGGAGAAGCTGGACATAATTAGATACAAACACTTGAAAACTGATAAAAACCTAGGCTCTGGAAGGTACCATTAATACCAATGCATATGTATAAGCTATGTAGTCTACTCATCTGGCAAAAATATTCTGAACAGGAAAAGATCACAGCCCTTCTCGTGTAAATCGATTCTGATACGGTAGTAGTAGCATTTATTCATTGAGCAGCTTACGTTAAAACACAGTAAAAATTCAGACTTTGTTCTTCATAACAAACCTGACACTTCACCAACAATAAGCTCCTCTATATCAACATGCCATTTTATTTGCTCCTAAGTTTCTAACCTGTAGCTCAAATTTCATGACAGAATCGGGCTGGTAATCATGCTGGTGCCACTAAACAAACATATCGATCCTGACTTGCCAATAATGGAGCTTTAAGTCACTTCAGATGCTCATGAAAGATATTATTAACATGCAATGCTCGAGTGCACAAGTCTCCAAATCACCCAATTGCAGTGATTATAACATAACATCAACCTTGCACAAGAAATAAAGTATTCTAACTCAAGTATATCCTAAACAATTTATACCTGAAAGAGGACATCCATCTACTCGTCTGGTTATTGTAGAACACGTTAGAAGTCTTGTCAAAATTGTCCCCACTTGCTATACATATAGTGTCGTCAGAGCTGCATGAACAAGCCAACTATCTTATTAAAAATAACCAAGATAACCTTAAAACATCAAAGGAAGTTTCTGAAAAGAAAGACACGGTAGTCCACTCAAAGCACAAAATATAAAACACAATCAAGCTTTTAGACGCAGAAGTCCACATTATTATTCCATCCTATGAAGATATTGCAACTGACCTTGTCATTGCAAGGCAGCTGCCAGAAGGAGAAAAATAAGCAGAATGCACGGCCATTTCATGTTCAATAACCTTTAAACTCTTTGGACCCATTCTCCTTAAATCCCAGATACAAGCAGTGCCTTCTGAAGAACTTGTTGCAAAGTGTTGATTCTATTTTCATGCAGAGCCCACAAAGCAGTGGATTTTCCAACCTTCAGATCCCAGATATTTAAACCTCCACGATCCTCACCAAAATACAAGCAGCTTCCATCGTTGGCTCATTGAAAGAGAGAAATGATAGCATCATCACTTGCATGTACCAAATCAAATCTCTTTCTCGGCATCCATCATGCAGACAAATACATCATAGCAGCAGGTAAAAATCTGAACAAAAGATCAACCATCATAAATTTGTTTAAGAGCATATGCGCCACATAACTCAACATACACGAATTACATAGATTGGAAACCACGCCAAAACGTTTTTATCAAGATCATTACCATGCACAGTGGTTATAAGAACTTGGGATGGTCGCCTTTCTTGTGAAACCCTTGGTTCACACAAGTATCATATATGCTTCAACTGTTTAACATATGTAATTTTAACAAATTAAGAAAAGGTGAATCAAACAACAGCAATGATGGAGATTGAGTTCTTATGCAGCTCATCAGTATTTTGACAAATCTGATAAACCTTCAAATTTGGATTCAGTTTCAGGTCAGTTAGGAAATAAAGTTTCCGGATGTTAAGAATATATAAGAGAAATGTATAAGAGGCACTAAACAGGTCCCTATGTGTACGGTTAAAAAATACAATGAAATGGTGCTAATACAAACAAAAAAGTACAATTGGCAATAATTCAATAATCAAACATTGAATCCGACCGACTGACAGAAAATTGATCAAATAGAATTCATTGTCAGCATGAAGCACATAAACACGAATTCCTAATTTAGTTCCAATCACGTATCCAAATTCCTGCACCTCAGAAAGGTGCTTTCAATTAACTTTATGCTAGTCAAGGAGATTATTCGTAATTCACATAATACTGAGAACAAAATGATAAATCGATACCGACAACTGGAGAATAAAAAGGTACCAAAGAATCATCAGAAGTACCTTTGCAATGTTGAATGGTTGGATCGAGATCCCTCCAATTGGACTGGAATGCGGGCGGTACAAGTATATGCCGTCTCCCTCCTCTTTCTCGAGATCCATATTCCAAAACCCGACATTTCCATACTTGTTTCCAACAGCCACCATTCTCAGTTCGGTGGTGGGGAAAAATTTCACCACCAGTACTCTTCCAGGGACAACTCTAGCTACACTCTTCTCTTCCAGTGTCAAAGAACTAATGAACTCTAAGGAATCAACGAGACCTTCCCTCTTAATTCCACAACCTACTGAGTGTGCACTCACACCGGCGACTGAATCTCTCAAAATCTCGTCTTCACACCCCTTAACTCCACCGCTTTCCTCTTTGACCAAACCCCCCCCCCCCCATCTCGGCTTTCTTCGAGAAACGCCGCATAGCCTTAACGAACGCATCCTGGGACCCCGCACCGTCGTACGCCTCGCCCATAGAGAAAGGCCCCATATTCCGCCACGAAAACTTGGGCTTCGACCCTAAGGTTCTAGGGGCCGCATCATCGAAGTCGCCCTCGAGACCCTTGGAGGCCGACGGCATTCCTCTGGTGCGGAGCCGAGCGCCGAATAACGACCGGAGCCTCGTCTTTAGGCTTTTTGTACGTCTTAATGGTCTTGTTTTCGATTCTGACATCGACAAAAGACACACCACACACGAACAGAGCAGACAACCATCAGGGCACCTGAAAATTGCTCAAAAAACGAGGCCAAATGATGAGAGAGAGAGAGAGAGAGAGAGAGAGAGAGAGAGTACTTTCGGCGCTTGGAGGAAGCGGAGAGCTGGGATGCCTTGGAATGGAGCTGGAGAGCGGCCATCATCTGATCGTTTCGCTTGACGTTGTCGAGCCTCTTGCGCTCGTACTCCGTTAGCTTCTGGGTCGCCATTGCAGAGACACTTGCCACGACCTCCCACTTCTCACACGCAGAGTCGCAGACAGAGAAGGAAGAGAGACAGGGAGAGAGAGAGAGAGAGAGAGGCGTCACAACAAGTCCACGCTTCCCTCCATTTTTTCCTCTCTCGGCAGCTTTTTTTTTAAAAGTATATTTAAATTTCTAAAACTTGTCATAAAACTTTCAAAAAATATAATTAAATTATTAAATTTATCACGGAGTATAATTGAGTTTTAAAAATTTTGAAACATGCAATTAAGTCGTAAAATTTGTTAAATTAATCTAAATAAATCCTTTCTTTGATTGTACCTTTTGAAAATTTTAAGACTCGATTGTACTTTCGTAATAAGTTTTAGAACTTAATTATATTTTTTAAAAATTTTAAAATTTAATTGCACTTTTATGATAAATTTTAAGATTTCTAATGCACTTATCTCTTTTTTTTTTCTCTCTTTTTAAGAGGTGATTTTTTGGGCGGCCCAAAGTCGTTCCCTCCATTTCCCTAAATGTTTTCATCTCTCTCTCATCTCTTATTTCTTTTTCATTTTTCAATTCCTTCAAATTAGATTGAAATGTTCTCGTCTCATTTTCCAATTATCTTTGAAAAAAAATTAAGAAAATTAAAACTTTATTCAAATGACACTCAATATCAAATATATCCACAATACTCCTGTCGTAAAGAATACCCTCCAAGCCTTGAAAAATGCACTTCCCTCATCTCAGATGGCTCGGCTCCATCGCATAGCAATGTTGTGAACCTAAATTTTCAAAGGCTTTTATCTATTCATTTTCTCTTTATGGTTGAATACTTTTACTTGTACGCTCCTTCGATTTCGATCATACCACGCCGGGTATTCAACGAATTAAGCCAATCAAACCAAGAGGAGACCAATTGCAGATTTTTCCAGCCACAACCAAAATCAACACGCAACCAAATCTGCACCAGTTGTATTCCATCCGTGAAATTATTGTATAGTTACAAGTCATTGCTTCAAAATTTCACTAGATGGCAGACTTAATTATGGAATGGCGGTGCCTCAATTGTGGCCCTTGCCAGGTCCAGATGGTGGGACGGGGCCCTGAGGCAAGGTACGGAAGTGAAAATGAGTCGCTTCACCTTCTTCTTGGACGTCGGCATGGCCTTCCGTGACCAGGTCTGTCGCCTTTGTTGAAGGGAGAGAAGCTAAGCCAAAAGCTAAAACGAGCATGAGGAGGATTGATAACTTTATTTTAGATAGAGTATCTTTTCTATTTTAAATTTGATATTTGCTAAATTTTGATGAATTTTGGGTGAATTTATTTACTACTCATGTAATTTTATTGGATTTTGTAGAAAGTATGACTTTCGGAGGCTATGGGACCATGAACACTATTTGCGAAACACGCCAAGACTATATGCGTAATTTTCCTATGTGTCTGTGCTGGAATTGCATATCAATTCTTGCGCCTCAGCATCTTCCAAAATATTTCAGCATTTTCCAGAATATTTTGTCTTGAAGAAAAAGCCAGTCAAGATCAGAAACTTAGAGGATTTGACCATAATTGAGTCTAGATTCAAAGAAAATCAAGAATAGGAATCTTAAGAAGAAAAATTCCTAATCTGGAGAGAAATCCTATTCAAGATATAATGGAGGGGCTGACCTAAAGCAGAATTTTGGAGGCTATATGAACCCTTCTTGCGCCGCAAATTTGAAGGAGAGAGAGGAGCCTTGAAGCCGACATCTCTGAGGGAGATTTTAGGTTTTTCTAATTAGCTTTTATTCTTCTATTTTTTAGTGGAGTTGGCGCATGTTAAGGAGAAAAAAGAAGACAAACCTGAACCTTTTTGTGACTCAAATTGGTGAATTTGTTTTAATTTAGCATTATGTTTCCTTTAATTTTTGTTGTTAGTTTAGCTTTAATTATGTTCTAAATTTCTTTTGTTAGAGCTACAATGGATGTTAACCACGATTGATTGATTTTTAAGACTTGCTCGTGCAATATAATTGTTTTGATTGTGGTGTTCTCTATCATGATCTTAATGCTTTTAGAAGTTTGGCCAACTTCTAAATGCTTTTTGATATATGCATGATACTGGGTGTAGATTGCATGTTGAGCATTAGTGATATTGAACCATAAATTAAATCTAGGTCAAGGTACACTAGGTTGTTTATGTGGTTGCGGTAACAGATCTAGGTTGGAACTACTTAGATTGAATTCGGGAATTTTCACACGAACCTAATGCTTTTAGGTAGTTTAAACTCATCTAAGGTTAGTGTGGGTTAATTTACCTAATTAGGGATTATTAGACCGAGGTTGGCTTGTAATCTAACTTAGGTAAATTTCACAAACACAATTGGAAATTAAGTTTGCATGACAAGTTAAGAGAGTTGATTATGAGTGGTTAAGTGAAGTTGGATGCTCTAACGCTTAGTGATCTTGGTTAAAATACTGATAAATTGCCTTGTTAATTTTTAGTTTGCTTCAAATTATATTTATTTTGAAATTTTAAGTGTCGACTCTTTTATAGTTCAGTCTTTTAATTGGTTTAGTTCACTTTTTACTTACCTTTTCAATTTGGTTAGCTAGATCTTTGGATTAATCACCATCGGTAAGTAATTGGATAATTAGAGACAATCCTTGTGGAAACGATATTCACTCATCACTTTATTACTTAAAGATATTGTGCGCTTGCAATTCACCTATCAAGGATCATCCATGAGCATTTCAGATTAGTTCTCTCCATTGTTTCTTTCTTCTTCTTTTTTCCTAATGGTTTTCTCCCAAAAATATATGCATGACTCTTGCTCTAGTGTCGCTATTTATAAGTAGGGATACTCTTGAGAAGGATGCCATCTCTATATTGCTTGTTATGATGTTACTCAGGTGTAGTCTCAAGTTTAGGATTTTTTTTTTCTAGAATTGACGGGTGCAAATTAGCACAAGTTATTTGATATACTTCCACACAATTTCCCTCAAGGGCCAGATTCTAAGTTAATCCTTTTATAGAATCTATACACCATTACTTTGATCCCATTTTTAGCACATACCTATCTTGCTTAAACTTCGATTTTTAGGGTTGGGTCAGGTCGTAAATGGCCCAACCCAAATTGACCAATTTATGTGTAATGCAAATTTCTCAATCCATACTTGACTAGGGTTTCTTTTTTCTTTTTAAGCATTTTTTCTCCTTAAATTGTTACCTTTGAAAAATGAGCGGTTCTATTGACCGGCTCGTCGAGTTAGTGAGGGAGTTCGAGTATTGGGTTATGAACATTGGCATGAAGGCGGTGTTGAAGTCCAGCCCGACAATCCATAAATCATGAAATTGGTTCGGGTTTTGGTGTTGGGTTAAATATAGATATATTTCGGCCAGTAAACTTACTGATAAACAAAACCGCACCATAGATTGCTCTCCATGCTTATGGCTGCATGCATGAGACGAGCAAGTATTTGGACCCAAAGTAACCAGCATCTTGAACAGCGCTAAGTATCAAATATGTTCTAAATGCTAAAACAGAGAGGCTTTATGAACATTTTGATTGACGTGACCGACTTGAACTATATGTGCTGAAACTTTCAGACTTTCAAGTCAAATTCCTCTAAGAACTTTTCACGAACTCCTAGCGGGCAATTACGCCAAAGTTGAAACAAGTTTCATTTTCCAGCTCCAGTCATCTTCTTTGAACTGCGGAGTCAAATTGACCCAAGACAGAGTCGAAGCTCGATTTATGGAAATCTCATGGGTTGAATTAGAAATAATCCAAACTAAAATAAGCAGCGATACCACGTTGATTATGAATACATATCAATCATCAACAACAACCAAGCACCACTGCTATGAACAGACAATCAATTGCCAAGCACTCTGCCGACTTAGGAATTTCATCAAACACATTATAGGTGCCGAACTCTCTCTCAACCAATCACACTTGCAAGTTTCACAGATTTATCTGAGAGGCATAATTGAACAAAAATCACGAATCTCACGACCAATGCAAGCGGTTCTGAAATATGGCAGTTCGATATCAATTTGTTCTCGATAACAGGACGATTCCGGGTTTTTTTTTTTTTTTCTTTTTTCATATCAGTAAACTATAACAATTCAAGTTTGAACAAAGCTCATGCTGTTGGCCCAAATTACATACGTAAACATCATTAACAAGTGGAAGAGAAACAACGTGAAGCTTGCTCATGGAGTCACAGGCAGGGAATTAAGAAACCTAATACGAACAGTTGTGCGTGTGAGAGCAACGCAAAAAAGCGTTGGGTTCGCCAGCATGAACTTGGAGGAAAAGAGCTCTACATGCACAAGAAATCAATTGACAGACACTGTGATTTTGAAGGTATTCCCAAGTTACTTTGTCTGTTTGGTTAGATATTCTCATTTGCTAATCAAATAGAAAAGTTGGTTATGCTAGAAAATCACCTAGCAATTGTGTATTCTTAACTTTTTTTACTTTTGTTTTTATTGAATTTGTGACAATTCAGGAGAATATGATGCTGTAATAGTTTGTCTAGGGGCCCAAGCAGACCTCCTTCCCGAGCTCTCTGGTAGACTTCCCCTTGGGACATGCAGAGGAGTCATTGCTCATTTGCAGCTACCAGATAATGCTGGGTAAGGGCCATATCGCATTCGTCTTGTATCAATGTGATGCATAAAGCTTCATGGCGGGCTTGATTATGGAGGATGCTATTTTGATTGTCATTTTCATTGGCTCTTCATCTACGTCAAAGTACTTATGCTCGCTTGTCTTTTTGGCTCTTCATCTATGTAGGATGCTATTTTGATTGTCATTTTCATTGGCTCTTCATCTACGTCAAAGTACTTATGCTCGCTTGTCTTTTTGGTGACTCTCTGAACAATAGAAAGTCACCTTATCGTAATGCATTTCTCCACAGTAACTTATACAGATCACAGCCCCTCGATCCTGTCCGATGCATGGCTTGCTGTTCAGGGACCCCGGAATATACTTGTAGGCTCAACATGGGAGTAGAAGTCAAGAAACTATTCATCAGAAGTATTAGCAGAGGAAGCTTCGACAGCACTTGAACAACTTTTACCAAAGGCTTCTGCCATTTACCCGAAAATCAAGGACTGGTCTTTTGTTGGAGTTAAGGCAAGTATAAGGGCAATGCTGCCGCTCACAGTCCTGGGATCACTTCCAGTTCTTGGTAGAATAGATGATTTGGTGGTTGGGAATCATTCTTGTAAATATTGGTTTTTCGGAGCGCTTGTTGCCAGAGGTCTGTTTGTACCATGGTTTACTCGGTAAACTCATGGCACAAGCTGTTCTTTTTCAATGATGAAACTTTGCTACCTATAGAACTGACTTCTCGGAAGAGATAAAATCATCGCTTTGGGGATAACTAATGTCTTACCATATCTTCATTCTGAATGTTTCTGTATATCCTGCAACAACTAGGCCCGACTCTTTAAGATCTAGTTCAGTTTTATCTGCTTCACCTTTTTGTCCACAAAGCAGCTGCTGAATTTGTGTATGAACAGTTTGGCCAAAAAACAAAAAAAAAGTATGTGAACAGATAAGATATTTATGAAGGTCACGAGAGATGTAGTGTAAATCACATGTACTCACGATTACATCTGGACTTTTAGGAACATGAGGGCATTACATCCCGCTATTACCACTTTTACATTCTAATGTTCTTTCATCAATTCAAGATGCGTGTAAAAGATCAGAGTTTTTAGTGTAGATTGCAACACGTTGGTCTAACTATGAGTCACAGATTCGACTTGCTGATAGATTATTTAGTCATCTGTTCTGTTGTAAGACCAACCCAGTAACTTCATGAGAATCTCTTTTCCCACTCCATCCTGAAGTGGATTTAAAGATACGCTCCTCTCTAAAGAAGTAGAGTGTTGAAACAAGTCTCTTGACTGCATGAACATTGAATTCAACATTCCTATAGGCCTGTCCATGCATAGAACTTCATACAGTACATTAGGAAAACCAAAAGTTTCACTACAAATACCATTCAAGGATGGCCACTTTTCTCATTGAGTTAGGCAAAGTCAAGTTCGAAAGGCTCAGAGCAAAATTGAGCAACATCAAACACCCCGATAGAGCGACACAGATAAACAGAGCCTTCTAGTGCCAAAAAGGTAGTCATCAGCTGAATCACGAAAACTGTAACATTTCACAAGTAATGCACTAGAGCTTAACTGGACCAACTGATGAGTATTGAAGTGAATTTGCTACCTAGGGAGATGTCCAGGTATAAACCTGACCACCACCAGTAGCTCCTGCTAGCACCCCAACCTCCAGCGGATGTGCATCAAACCTGCATGGGATTGCAGACATCCATGGACTCTGCAAACTCATGACAATTTTTCTTTGCGTCGGAGAAATGACATCAACTGCTCTCTTTGTATTGCCAATGAAGATATATGAATCATCCCAGCCCCAAATTGCTCTGCTCCCAGAAAGAAAATGAGATGTCAAGTTGTCTAATACTCATAAGTACCAGTAAAGTATTCCTTGTACGATTAAAGCAATAGGTGCAGACAAACCCAAGACTATTAGGGTACTTAAATTAATTGAAACATACAACGGCTGTACCACTAGTGTTGACTGTTGAGTGGTGGAAGAAAAAATACATTAACTACATGACATGGAGAAACTGGACATAATTAGATAAACACTTGAAAAACTAATAAAAGCCTAGGTCCTGGAAGGAACCATTAATACCAATGCATATGTATAAGCTATGTAGTCTACTCATCCAGCGAAAATATTCTGAACTGGAAAAGATCACAGCCCTTCTCGTGTAAATGGATTCTGATACAGTAGTAGTAGCATTTATTCATTGAGCGAATATTAAAACATAGTAAAAGTTCAGACTTTGTTCTTCATAACAAACCTGACAATTCACCAACAATAAACTCCTCTATATCAACATGCCATTTTATTTGCTCCTAAATTCTAACCTGGAGCTCAAATTTCATGACAGAACCTGGCTGGTAATCATGCTGGTGCCACTAAACAAACATAACGATCCTGACTTGCCAATAAACGAGCTTTAAGACACTTCAAATGCTCATGAAGATATCATTAACATGTGATGCTCGAGTGCACAAGTCTCCAATCACCCAATTGCAGTGATTATAACATAACATCAACCTTACACAAGAAATAACAGCATCTGAAAGTTTCTATAAGTATTCTAACTCGAGTTGATCCTAAACAATTCATACCTGAAAGAGGAGATCCATCTACCTGTCTGGTTATTGTGGAACACGTGAGAAGTCTTCTCAAAATTGTCCCCACTCGCTATACATATAGTGTTGTCAAAACTGCATGAACAAGCCAACATCTCATTATAAATAACCAAGATAACCTTAAAACATCAAAGGAAGTTTCTGAAAAGACACACTCAGTAGTCCACTCTAAGTATAAAATTTAAAACACAATCAAGCATGCAGAACTTCACATTATTATTCCATCCTATGAGGTCATTGCAACTGACCTTGTCGTTGCAAGGCAGCTACCAGAAGGAGAAAAATAAGCAGACTGCACGGCCCTTCCATGTTCAATAACCTTTAAACACTTTGGAATGTTAGCACCCATTCTCCTTAAATCCCAAATACAAGCATTGCCTTCTGAAGAACTTGTTGCAAAGACAAAGCAATCTTGTGGTTTAAAGTCTATGGTGTTGATTCTATCTTCATGCAGAGCCCACATAGCAGTGGATTTTCCAACCCTCAGATCCCAGATATTTAAACCTCCACGACCCTCACCAAAATACAAGCAGCTTCCATCATTTGGTTGTTGAGAGAGAGAAAAGATAGCATCATCACTTGCATGTACCAAATCAAATATCTCTTTCTCGGCATCCATCATGCGGACAAATCCATCACAGCAGCAGGTAAAAATCTGAACAAAAGATCAACCATCATAAATTTGTTTAAGAGCATATGCGCCACATAACCAACTAACACGAATTACATAAATTGGAAACCAAGCTAAAACATACTTATTAAGATCATTACCATGCACAGTGGTTATAAGAACTTGGGATAGTTGCCTTTCTTGTGGAACTCATGGTTCACACAAGTAATATATATGCTTCAACTGTATAGCATATGTAATTTTAACAAATTAAGAAAATTTGAATTAAACAACAGCAATGATGGAGATTGAGTTCCTATACAGCTCATCAGTATTTTGACAAATCTGATGAACTTTCAAATTTGGATTCAGTTTCATTTCTTTTCTCAGGTCAGTGAGGAAATAAAGTTTCCGGATGTTAAGAATACATAAGAGAAATGTATAAGAGGCACTAAACAGGTCACTATGTGTATGGTTAAAAAAATACAATGAAATGGTGCTAATACAAACAAAAAAGTACAATTGACAATAATTCAATAATCAAACATTGAATCCGACCGGCTGACAGAAAACTGATCAAAATATAATTCATTGTCAGCATGAAGCACATAAACATGAATTCCTAATTTAGTTCCAATCACGTATCCAAATTCCTGCACCTCAGAAAGGTGCTTACAATTAACTTTATGCTAGTCATGGAGATTATTCATAATTCGACATAATACTGAGAACAAAATGATAAATCGATACCGACAACCGGAGAATAAAAAGGTACCAAAGAAGCATCTGAAGTACCTTTGCAATGTTGAATGGCTGGATTGAGATCCCTCCAATTGGACCGGAATGCAGGCGGTACAAGTATATGCTGTCTCCCTCTTCTTTCTCGGGATCCATATTCCAAAACCCGACATTTCCATACTTGTTTCCAACAGCCACCAATCTCAGTTCGGTGGTAGGGAAAAATTTCACCGCCATTACCCTTCCAGAGACAACTCTAGCTACATTCTTCTCTTCCAGTGTCAAAGAACTAATGAACTCTAAGGAATCATCGAGACCTTCTCTCTTAATTCCCCAACCTACTGAGTGTGCGCTCACACCTGCGACTGAATCTCTCAAAATCTCGTCTTCACACCCCTTAACTCCACCACTTTCCTCTTTGACCGAACCCCCCATCTCGGCTTTCTTCGAGAAACGCTGCATAGCCTTAACGAACGCATCCTGGGACCCCACACCGTCGTACGCCTCGCCCATAGATAAAGGCCCCATAGTCCGCCGCGAAAACTTGGGCTTCGACCCTAAGGTTCCAGGGGCCGGGGCCGGGGCCGCATCATCGAAGTCGCCCTCGAGACCCTTGGAGGCCGACGGCATTCCTCTGGTGCGGAGCGAGCGCCGAATAACGACCGGAGCCTCGTCTTTAGGCTTTTTGTACGTCTTAACGGTCTTGTTTTCGATTCTGACATCGACAAAACACACCACACACGAACAGAGCACAAACCGTCAGGGCACCTGAAATTTGGTAAAAAGCGAGGCCAAATGAGAGAGAGAGAAAGTACTTTCGGCGCTTGGAGGAAGCGGAGAGCTGGGAGGCCTTTGAATGGAGCTGGAGAGCGGCCATCATCTGATCGTTTCGCTTGATGTTGTCGAGCCTCTTGCGCTCGTACTCCGTTAGCTTCTGGGTCGCCATTGCAGAGAAACTTGCCACGACCTCCCACTTCTCACACACGTAGAGTCGCAGAGACAGAGAAGGAATAGAGAGAGAGAGAGGCGCCACAACAAGTCCACACTTCCCTCCATTTTTTCTCTCTCTGCAGCTTTTAAGAGGCGGTTTTTTTTTAGCGGCCCAA